>JAODUO010000202.1:47500-320000 GCA_025642075.2 Ridgeia piscesae | reverse complement strand
TCTTGCGCAAGAGACTTCAAGTAGGCCTACAGTAAGCATATTGGGGGGCAATAGACCTTTTGAATGTGTTGTGTTCCGAGACTCTATTGAATTAAGTGTGCATGTCTCCCGGCGTCGTTGTGTAGATGACTGTGAAACCAGCTTATGAAGACTTGGCTTCGAACACTTTCAAAAGCATTCCGACGTCGTGAGTGGAGCCGAGACAGCTGAAGTTTCGACGGCGTGGCGACGAAACATTTCAACAATGAAGTCGCCGTTTGTTGGCTAGTCTCAATCGGTAACTGACTATAATTAGATACCTCTCTGGTATCGCAACTACAGCACATTTTTTGTTATGACACGACTCTAGTTCCCGCCATCTCTTGACATGTGTAGGCGGAAGATGAAAATGAGTAGACCCCGTCACGACAACTACCAGCATCAACGTCTGTGTTGCGCCCAGTCAATGCTCTATGGAGACATTTGCAGATGGTCAGACGATAGAGAATTGTGTAGCAATATTGAGCAGGTTACGATAGAAAATGAATAGCATGTATACATGTGTTTTAATATATCAATCTGAATGTCATGCTTGCATGATATTAGGTATTTCATAGTGTAGACGTGTCTGTTATATAACTATGGTGGTATATGTAACTGATTGCCCTAATACAATAGCCGATAGAACGCTTCCTACGCTTAAACGCTTCATGGCACAGCCGGGTTACTACAGGTATTACCATTCACGGCTGGTCATTCAACCGCTGCATCGAGAGTGCTGTGAATCATACAACGACACATGACCACCGAACGAATTCAGTCGACAACATGGCTGGCGTTATGGCTGGACTGTACCGTGACTTCGGAGCAGCGTTGCAGTGGCGGCTCGCTCGATTGCCGTACCTGCTGACGGTTGTCGCAGTGACGGCGATGTTCGCGCTGCCAGCTACTCACGGCAAATGTCCTGCCGTCAACCAACACTGCTCATGTCGGAAAGACTTGAGAATATCATCGACTTTCAACAACATCTTCTGTGAAGATATGGGCAAGATCTCGCAGGTTCCACCGTTTTACCCATCCGAAACAACGTACTTTTTGCTGACGATACGTGGAGACACGACACTGTTGACGTTACAAGTGGATGCATTTAAAGGGATCAACATTCGTGGTCTAGAACTATCCAGCCTCGGTATAACGACAATCATACCGGGGGCATTCGCCGGCATAGGGTCTATGCTCAGCTATGTTACGCTTCAACGCAACCACATTGAAACGGTACAAGACGACGCGTTTATGGGACTAAGACCGTTTTCAGCAATATGACCCGACTGAGGGCATTGTACCTCGACAACAACCAACTCGTTGCGTTGCTAAACGACACTTTCAGTGGACTCGGCGCTCTAACTGGTCTGTATCTGAGAAATAACCGCCTGACGACGCTCAGTCCTGCTATGTTCAGTAAATTGAAGCGACTGCAACATCTGTACCTTGGTGGCAATCGGCTGGTAACAATCCCAGATGACACATTCACTGCACTCAGCAACTTGTGGCTGCTGAATCTGGACGGAATCCACATGGCGACATTGAACACAACACTGTTTCGAAATCTTTCAAACCTTGAGAGATTACACTTAGAAAATAACCAGATAGAGAGGATTCCCGACCAATCTTTCGACGGACTTACCCAACTGAAGGAACTGCATCTATCCAACAACCGCCTCTCAAGTGTTAGCCCAGTCGTGATCAACCACTTACCACTACTGGAAAGACTTTACCTCTCTGGTAACCCGTTGGTGTGTGACTGCGACTTGGCATGGCTACGATGGATTACAACGATAACATTCAACGACAAGCCTGTCTGCTCCAACCCGTCTCGCGTCAGAGGTAGTCTTGTGACATCTTTCGATATTTCGATGTGTTCTCCGCTCAATGACACCACAACAGGTACTGGCTTATTGCTAAATGTACGTTAACGTATTCATCTATGCTGTCGATTTGCTGAATTGATAATAATTAAGTATTATCTGCCTCGCAATCCGCCAGAATATTGTAAAATATAAAATGATTGTTGCAGACGTTCCATGCTATCTAGGGCGAACATATCGACTATAAACTCAAATTTCATTACAATCTTGCTTGGTTCAATGACCCCCAATAAAACAACACCTAAGATTTAGATCGATTAAATTAAAAATGTCGTTCACGGCAATATATATATATATATATATATATATATATATATATATATATATATATATATATATATATATGCGTGTGTATATATATATATGTGTGTGTTATTATGTGTGTGTGTTGTGTGTTGTGTGTGTGTGTGTGTGTGTGAGTGTGTGTTTGTGTGAGTGTGTTTGTGTGAGTGTGTGTGTGTGAGTGTATGTGTGTGTGAGTGTGTGTGTGTGTGAGTGTGTGTGTGAGTGTGTGTTTGTGTGTGTGTGTGTGTGTGAGTGTGTGTGGTGTGAGTGTGTGAGTGTGTGTGTGAGTGTGTGTGAGTGTGTGAGTGTGTGTGAGTGTGTGTTAGTTTGTGCGTGTGTGTATTGTGTGTGTATGTATGTGTGTGAGTGTGTGAGTGTGTGTGAGTGTGTGTGTATGTACGTGTGTGTGATGTGTGTGTATGAGAGTGTGTGAGTGTGTGTGTGAGTGAGTGTGTGTGTTAGTTTGTGCGTGTGTGTTTGTGTGTGTCTGTGAGTGAGTGAGTGAGTGAGTGTGTGTGTATATGTATGTGTGTATGTATGTGAGTGTGTGTGTATGTATGTGTGTGAGTGTGTGTGAGTGTGTGTGTGTGAGTGTGTGTGTGTGTGTTAGTTTGTGCGTGTGTATATGTGTGTGTGAGTGTGTGTGTGAGTGTGTGAGTGTGTGTGAGTGTGTGTGTGTATGTAAGTGTGTGAGTGTGTGTGAGTGAGTGTGTGAGTGTGTGTGTGTGTGTGTGAGTGTGTGTGGTGTGTGTGTGTGTGGTGTGTGTGTGTGTGTGTGTGTGTGTGTGTGTGTGTGTGTGTGTTGTGTGTGTTGTGTGTGTGTAGTTGTGTGTGTGTTGTGTGTGTGTGTGTGTGTGTGTGTGTGTGTGTGTGTGTGTGTGTGTGTGTGTGTGTGTGTGTGTGTGTGTGTGTGTGTGTGTGTGTGTGTGAATGTGTATGTATCGTGACGCTCAGGTGCGTGTACTTTCATTTGACCGACCATTCATGCTACCAGTGCATATTTACCGGCGCCTCCAGCAGGTACATATTATTCTACCACCTACAAGAAGGTAAAACACGTTGGAGCCGCCTAAGAGAGCGTTGCGATATAGCGAACAACGTTCAACGGCTTCGCTATCACTACAACCTAAGAACAGGTGATAGAGATTTCGCTGCATGTCAGCACTCCTCTACCTAGTTCTGACAGTACGTTATCCTTTCATGATCTCGTAGAAAACGTACACCGGCCCTACGAACAATGCATTTGTAGGTGTCAATGGTCTGTCGCCCACTCGTCGCCACGAGACGTGTAACTAGAACCACGTTAGGAAATGATTAACTCACGCCTGACCCAAATGGCCATCATAGCATGACAGCTGGTTGTGTTCGTCCAGTTCAATGCATCGCAATCATTCAAAACTGTTCATTGTCGTATGCAGCCTATCGTGGCTATATCCTCCCAAACGAACCAACGCGCTGTTAATTGGCCTAAATGTGCAATTTGATCTGATGCATTTCTTTTCATTAGTCACATTGGTTGTAGCATCAGAAACAACGGACAACCCAAGCGATGTCGCCACCACAGTTATCGAAGAAGCCTACGTCACCACTGTGGGTGAAGTCTCCACAACCGAAGCACACTCTGTGACTACACGTAGTGGTGCACTTAACAACAGCAGCAAGGGTTCACGTAAGATAACACGCAATGGTGCACTTAATTTATGGTAGGGCCGACAAGTGTATATATTGTTATGCAATCTGGGACAGCTGTTTGTTTCCAATCAGCGATTGAGCATTTAAAATTAATGTAAGTTATTTACTGGAAAATATTGTGAAATTATGAAACACTGGATTCTGGTTGTTTCTATATTGTTATTCTTTGTATTGTAATGCACTACTGCATGACACTGTAAAACTACTACTAATAATAATAATAACAACATCAATAACAGACATGTCAGCGAGAGGAATTAAGTAGACCATACATTAAACTATACAACACAAATATGCGGATGTACCCGATAAAGTAGCATTGTTATACATTGAAAGCAGCATCACAACTAGGTCCCTATGCAATTTATATGTTTTACAAATACTAATTGGACATGCAATATTCAAATGATATTAACGACAAATGCGAACGGTTTATATGATGGTTCAACGATCACCATTCTTCACGAACAATGCTTACACACATAGGCATACGAAACGTATTATCGGCTGCGTGCGATGTTGTAATTGGTAATAAACCGGTCAGCATCAGAAAGTTAAGATCACAACCCTGTCATGGCGAGTGGTCAGCTTTCGTTGTTTTGTTGGTCCGTAGGGGTGAATGCTGATACGTATAAAACTAATCTAAATAATGTATTTGCTTTGATTTCCAGAAGAACTGTTGATGATCGTAATTGGATCATTGAGCGCGGCCCTGTTGCTGGCATTTGGATTATTGGTGTATAGGAACAGGTACGGCGTTACAATAATAAATGATGATGATTGACAATATTCTAATAAAACGAATAAAAACAGAAGTAGTCTGAGATTTTATAAACACATTAATCCGTTCCATTTAAGTGGTGAAATATTATAATCATGCGATAAGTCTTGTATTGCAAACCTTCAGAAATGATGCTAACGCTGGCGGATACAGCGAATTATAGACCTATTATTGTCTTGAAACAAAGGGCACAGTTTGTTAATGTCAAGAAATTAATATATGTTATTCGATACGAAACACTGTAGCTAAGATCACATGATGTCCAACTGCTCTCGGGTATGACTTCGGAAGACAGGGCTGGGGGCAAGGCGCTATTTGACGTTTTGATTGTGTGGTGCATTTCGAGATTTGTCACCGCTATCGAGGGGACGCTATGCTGTTCCAAATAGTTATCACTGTACATTTTACTTTCATAGTCACGATTTCAACTCTTGCAAAACTAGTTCCCTATGCATAATTCTTCTCTGCTGGTGTTACGCACATTTACCACACGATGCCTTGTGGCCTGGTAGAGTCCATAGCAAGCCAAGCACATGTCCAACCTTAACGTATTCGGCCTTGATAACGAAATGTATGACAATTAAGTGGTTTACGTAATTCACTGCGTAGTTATCACAACCTCTTGTATATTTGCTACATTTTTAAAGTGTCTGTAATAGTGGTATATTAAAATAAATGATAGGTCAGAGTACTAAATTTAGATTCATGGGATATAAAGTGAATCGGAGAATGGACCACTGGGGAAAAATTCATACTCTAGACAAATTATGTATTCGTGCTAGACGTCCATTTGGAGTATGAAATGCACAAGGTTTGTCTTTAACAGAGCCGTCGATATCAGATGTGGCCGTCTTTGGCGCCGGTCCGTTTAAACACACACCCCACGTTTATCATTGAAATAACGTGATAAATGTTGTATCTTTTCAGAATGGCGTGCGCGAAGTGTCGGGAAACTGAGGGGCAAGTCGACCCATACACGCACAATCTACCAGAGAGTAGAGACACGACATGCACCGTGTATGATACCATCGCTGCTCCGGTTCCAACTTACGAAAACATCAGCAGAGACGAAGCTTGAAACGAGGATCACTACGAGCGCCAGTTACATCGCACACATGCCTGGATGTTTGTTCTTCCTTTCGCAGTAGGAGTAGATCCAGATAGTCTGGTGGGAGGCAAACAACCTCCAATTACTCCCCTTTGACACACGCGGCTTGCTGACTAACGCGCTGTCGTGACGCTGTCTCGGATCTGAAGACGGGAGGGGGAGTGTTGTTTGGAGATCATATAAATGTATGTAATGGCAGTGTTCAACGTTTATATTTTCACAACTGCTTCGTCTAATTTAATATTCTTCTATAGAGAGGCGCGTGACGGGGCACATTAAAAGTCTACGCAAAAGACAAATTGGAATGGTCTCAGGAACAGGACCTCCAGACACCGCCTGGACCCGCCTGTGCAAAAGCATGCTACTGTGACAACTATCGTGTACGTACTAGTATGCTTTCGTTGTCTTAATTATACACATGACTCATTGTTTTTATGTCGGGCCTTTGTTTGCACTACGCGGCTGCTGATCAAGACTATGTTCTTTGTGGGATGCCGCCTGGATTCTTCGAATCTATCCTCTTGAAAGCTCGTACTCCTCTCTCACTTGCTGCTTTCGGGATCAAACGGCTTACACTTGAATTGTTACACTAATAATAAAAACTGCATACTAATAGCGATTTAGCGTTGGCGTCTACATTAGTAGGCGTTCTTGTTACACCATTCAGGGTGTTGTCAAAGGGAAACCATCACCATGGTTGTTGTCGATGGTTGTTGTCAATGTAGTCTCGTACTCAGAGATCACCACAGACACTATTAAATTAGAGGACAATTTGTCATCCACGAACCGACTCCAACACATTTTGATGTCGCGTGAAGATCCCTTTAATCCATGCTAGCGTCGTATACAGACATAAAACGGTGGACTCGTGTCTAAATACGTACTATAAGCTGACCCGGTGGGTGAATATTAGAACATAATATCAAGAAAATGCTTAACATGCAACATCCTGCTGCAAAATGAATGACTGTGTAACGGGTAATTATTTGCAGCTCACAATTAACGATGCGTTACATAAATTGATGTGTGGATAACGCCAGCATGTATATGTCACCTTTGTTATTGGTCTCCATACTCGTGTTTCATTGGGCGCCTCGGGTATTTTTCTAACGGTTTTCTGCTCGGTTTATATATGCTCGGAAAAGGCGCTTCCGACTAGACAACGAGAAGCCGATGCCTGGCGATGCTGAATGCACAGTTGGTAAGGTGCATTCAGGTTAACTTAGTTTAAAAACTGAGTCAATATGGTGCCTACAATTATTTGGTTTGTGAACTACAGCATAATTAGAAGAAGTTCTTCTACGGCAGCTTCTACTTGACCTGTTGGTAGTTATTCTGCGATGTTTTAATCCTCGATGACAGATAAGGAATACTATTACCTTCCCGCCATTTTTGAAAGTTGGGAAAACACGTCTGTAATTATGTCACTCCTTGGAATTTCTTGTCCGATTCGTGTGCGGATACGTTTTGAATCGCTACATGGACCGATTCAGTTTGCCGCATCCGTATCCGCACATGTGAAATCACTCCTATACGTTCACATTGTAATGAATATATTGTTCATGGCTCCAAGAATGGTTAAATTATACTACAGTTCATATTGTAGCCATTTGTTGCCGCATAGCGCATGCAGCGTACGCATGGTGCATCCGTACATCCTAGCTTAATGCCTTTTCTGTATTGGTGTATGGATTGCAGCAGCCGTCTTCGTCAGATCAGTTGCTGTGTGATATGCATGAAAGGTATACTCACAACGAATCACATCACACAGGTATGGTGGACCTAGGTCAGCCTAAACAATAATTATAAGACAAATTATTCTAGAGTTTTTTAATATGACCAGTGCAGTGGCCATGTAGGATTTATGCAAATTATCAGAATTGCTTAAAGTTGCCGCTTGCTAGGCCCACAACTTTCAACAACTAAGCTTACGCCGTTGTTCCACTGCACACCACCACCCCCGCGTGCACCACCCCACCCCCACGTGCCCCCCTCGCCTCCCCCCACCGACACCGTAATGAACGTCGAGGACAGCGATTGGTGCGTGAACGTGTCGTGTGCGTGTGCGTGTGCGTGTGCGTGTGCGTGTGCGTGTGCGTGTGACTGTGATCTGGCCTATCAACGTTCACAGGCAACGCGTCTTCAATGTCGTTCACGTGGACACAGGTTTATGCGCGCGGGCGTGTGTGCGTGGTATGTATTTGTGTGTACGTGTGCTTGTGTGCGTGGATGTGTGACGTGTGTGTGTGGGTGATATGCGGTGTTGCGTGGGCAACTATTGTGTGACCACGCCTGGTGCCTGTTTGTCATTGTTGACATCCTTCAAACGACACCTGGGTGAATGCAGGCACACGACTGTTATGATTGTTATCGTTTTGCACCGGTTTCAGGCAGGATTACTTCACACCGTATATTGTTCGACAAACCTAAGAGGTTTATATATAGAATATATTATACTGTTAGAGTTGTGTCACCATTGACTCGCCTGCTTTTTCAACAGCGGCGTGTCGTCGGTGTCATCTGGTTTGCTATACAATGTGCAAGTTGTCGGCGTGTAGACCACATCGAGTACTTTGCTTGTGCAACCAGTCGACTCCAGTGTAGGGTGAACGTCATCCTTCTGGTGTTTAGTGGTATTTGACAAATGAGCAAAAAAGTCATCGTACTGCATAATAGCTGACTACAGGTTACACAGTCAAACTATATATCAAAACCTCTTGAAGAGAGCACACGATGTACAATTGAAATATATACATATATATTAACCACACATACTCAGTAAAGACACGATACTATACTGTATTTACAAATAATATCACATATATACTTACAATGCCTACCATATACCACTGACAACAATAGCTGCTTCGTGTTTATATCACAGTACAGTAGAAACCCTCATTTAAGACCACAAATCGGAATGGAGCGGTCTTAAAAAGGAGTACGAACGTAGTGGTCTCTCATGAGGGGTTGGGTTATTTTAACGTTTTGAATTAATTCATAGGTTTACATGTATAATAAGAATCAATGTCTATATAGCATGTATATGCTTTTGATAATGAAACTAAGTAATAAATGCACAAAATAAAAAGTAGAAAATAACAAAATGGGGTGACACACTAACAAGGAAAATGTGTCATTCATGTTTATTGTGTGTGACATGTTTCAGTATAAGTTTTATTTTGAATAGTTTTTATAGTATAGTAATATCTGATAAAAATGTTATCCTTATTTAATTTGTTATTTAAAATTCGATCCAAGAGCTAGTCAATACTTTACCCTATTTTGAGGTAAGGCCGCCCTGGCGGTAACATCAGCATATCATTAATTCCCAGGGAAGATTGGCTTCGCTTAACAGACTGTCGCTCGGCTGCGTAGTTTCACAGAGAAAACAGTCTGGTGTGGCTTTGTCGGCGTCTGAATGTTATCCGTGTGGGGCTAAAACAGAGCTGTAACCTCACGGAACCTGGATAATCGAGCCTAGTTAGCTGTGAATTTTATTTCTTTAAATAACGTGATTTCATTTTGTAACCTAGTGTGTATATGCATATGTCAATATGTATATAAGACATTAGGACAGTTTTTCATAAATCAAAATGGGACATAAACAGATTTTTGATCGCTATTATAGATATTATACGTATATAACATGACTTTGTAATACAAATAAAAAGCCACGCACGAAGTGACAGTGTCCCTTAAATTTAAGGGACACTGTCACTTCGTGCGTGGCTTCATTTAAAATCACATTCCCCACCTGCCCAATAACGTGTTTTTCAATGACGATCAGTGTCACTTTCGCAATTTATTTAATGATAAGTTGTTTCTAGAATATTTGAAACAACCGCGTCTATATACAACTGCAGATTTAGCAAAATGTGTACCAATACTTGTCAAACAGCACAATACAACCAACATATTCCAAGACATCCGTTCTCTGCTAAACCTTTATGACAATAATCAAACACTAAGACAAATACATACCAACACTCCAAATATAATACAGAAATACAAGAATTAATCACGATATGTACCTGCCCACAGTCAGACGTCAGGACTATATTCTCAGGCTTCTTGCTTCCAAAGCACTCATGAAGCAATCACGCTGCAGAACTAAAATATGTTTCTTCATCGTTCATAATAAAAACCAGCAATATCTACCATGGACACATTAATTACATCAGTGCTGACCCCTAGTGATTACCTTAGTGCCAAACACCCAGACTTGTACAACTACAAGTCAACAGTTTGCACTCATTAAAGTCAATGGTCTTTGCGTGGTTCACTATACGTGCATGAATATTAATTGAAATTGAGCTGCATAATTAATCACCATATGGCAGCAAGCTCAATGATTTGGATAAAGTTTTATTTTGACTTGTTGCTTAGATGACCCAAAAGTCATGCATAAATGTGCAAGACAAAAATAGTAGAGAAAGTACTTATGGGAAATTATCATGTTTTGATACAGTACGGGGTACATCTCGAATGTAAATACGCTTACATTAAATCCCTTTAAAAACATGATAAGTGCATGTCTTATAATTAAATGAGTGTACATATATGCTGTGATGTCATTTAACATGTCAGGCCTCTCATCAGATTCCTCTCGATGTCCTGTAGGTACAACCAGCGTCAGTCGTATGACACATTGAGATGAAGAGAGGCAAAGTTGCACAACACATGCGCGGGTTTAGAGACTTCAGAACGATGTAAAGAAACAAGACTGTCTACATAGACTACAACACTGTAACACGTGACTATTTTGTCTCACAGACACTGATGTAATGAAAACATAACTTTTTGTACGAAGAGAGAAAACATTAAATGTGTCATTTAAGTATTACACACTCTTGTCTATTGTTGTCAGAACGATACCGTTTTGCTGTAATTAGATCCATCATTTATTGGACTGGTGTTGAAATTGTGCCGCAAACTCCAAATAGATGAAAGCATGTGAATGCTACATGCTGTTTCTGTAATCAAATTTTCCATTGTTTTAATTGTATATGACAAACATTCTACACACAAAATCTTGGTAGCATCCACGGTGATGTTGTTTATTTGTGCAGATATATTTATTTACTGTTTTGTAAACAAACATACTTTTAGTTCAGCCAGATGAACATTTAAGCAAAACCTATTTTGCAAGCTGTATATCAGAACATAAAGAACAATCTGATTAATGGTGGAATCATAATTATAACCACGGAAACAGCTACAATACTGCACATACAAGCGTTTGATTAGATAACAATGAAGCCTTTATTGCTGTACAAAAATAGCTGATGTATTTTATTAATAACTAAACTCCTGTTCATGAAAGTGAATGTTTACAAATGGCGTCCCATGAGTACAACGTGTGCTAATTGGCAGATACACACACAACACTATTACATGAACACAATACAGAGTACATCGTCTACATGCACACATCTTATGATAACAGCTGTCAACTGCAGGCATTTAAACAGTGGTAAACGTCTTTGTTTTGACAGCGTCCTTGTTTTGATAATTTTATTAGTTCTGCACAAAGCTGTTCTATATTTATATGTACATTTGTTTCTCAGCTGTCGGATGATATATCACACTTGCTGTGCTTCTTCAGAGAAACATTCGTTACATGATCGACACCTGTCAACAATTAACAGAACGTCTACATGATGGTCACCTGTCAACAATTAACAGAACCTCTACATGATGGTCACCTGTCAACAATTAACAGAACCTCTACATGATGGACACCTGTCAACAATTAACAGAACCTCTACATGATGGTCACCTGTCAACAATTAACAGAACCTCTACATGATGGTCACCTGTCAACAATTAACAGAACCTCTACATGATGGTCACCTGTCAACAATTAACAGAACCTCTACATGATGGTCCCCATCAACAATTAACGAACCTCTACATTTCACCTGTCAACAATTAACAGAACCTCTACATGATGGTCACCTATCAACAATTAACAGAACCTCTACATGATGGTCACCTGTCAACAATTAACAGAACCTCGACATGATGGACACCTGTCAACAATTAACAGAACCTCGACATGATGGTCACCTGTCAATAATTAACAGAACCTCGACATGATGGACACCTGTCAATAATTACCAGAACCTCTACATGATGGACACATGTAAACAATTAACACTTGTGCCAAATGACTAGAACTGAGCAATGCTTGCTATACACCCACAGTGGTAATTTGACCAAAGGAGAGGTTTACTCTGAGTTCACAAGAGCATAAAATCAAAGTGGAACTCCATAAATTGATACAAGGAAGCTTAGACTAATGACGTAGTGACCCATCACTGTCATTTGGTGGTAGATTTGTCTTGAGCTCCATTGATAAAAACATGCTTGTTCTTTACAAGTCTTGTACATTTTTGCCAAACGTTTACAACAATTTTACCTCATTGTAGCCAATGTTTGAAAGTTGATTTTGATATGTGGAAAGTTATTTTTATATCCCAAATAGGATTGAGATAACATAAATTAGATCTTTATTCTTACATTAGACTTCAGTATTATATTAATTTACAAATAAATAGTCTACAAGCTGATAAAAACACTGAATAAATCATCATAAAGATATCACAATTGTAATACAAATGTAATATAACATACATTATTATTTAATTTGTTACCTAGCCTCCAGTAGGCTAAGATGGAATCTGTCTCAGGGCTGGATTCCAAACAACTAAGACTGACAAGAACGAGCCAAGCATGCCAAACAGAGCCTGCAGACCGACCGATAAGTGACCGATCTGTAGTTTGGACATGGCTAGGGGGATGTCCAATAGGTTCTTGGTGATGTCCACAAACACCTGTGTCCTTCGCAGCAGGACACAGTTGAGGAGTCCGTGTCGTACACAGCCACTCGATGACGTCATCTCCCAGCCAGAGTTGACCAACGCTACGCCATTGTCACATGACTTTTCTCTCGCCAAGGACTGTCGATTGCTGGCGTTCATTATATGTACGAGGTCGGACACATTCCGGGTCAGTCGCAGAATCAGGGTCAGAACCCACAAGTGGGCTGCTGCCTTGACCAGAGGCTTTGAATCAACACTGACCAGGCCGATGGAGCTCAGCCAGACGTAGTTGTCCAGTAGAATTTGGCAGGCGTGAGACACTTTGGTGGCGATGAGAAGGGTCCGTAGTACGGCGTCATCAACCTCCAAACTGTCCACGGCAGATGTGAGGACACTTAGGCTCTTGCTCAGACACAGAACTATAAGTGTAGAGACAAGCAATAATAATAAAATACAGTATTTATATAGCGCCATAATCACACAGTGCTCTATGGCGGTTTGCAATACGATACTACTAAATCTACAGGCAAATGTTTAGAGCTTTAAAATATGCAGTTAAATAATGTTAAAGCAAAACAACAGATAGTTGTAAATTGAATTAAAAAGTTCACACAAAATGTATAATAATTTATGTAATACATTACATAAAGCACCATCAAATAATAGTCAACGTAAAACATTAGGTGGGATTAAAATAGTAAGATGACAGATAAAATGTGTATTTATGGCATGAAATAAAATAAACTAGTAGGAATAATTATCAAATGACAACGGCTTCTCTATCCCAGTGTCCAGGGCTAAATCACTAAGAGTATTTTAACACAACTTCTCTCCCTTGTCGTTTGTTCCTTCACCGTCTCAACTTCTGTGGGCCCCTCAGCCAAGCCAAAGTTCCCGCACAAGACTGATTATCTACCTTCACTGTCTATAGCCAGGTACTCAAATATACATCTGAGCACTGTGGAGTGAACAAACTTGTCTTAGCTTCAACACAATCTTGAGCAAGATGATTCAACTCTGAATGTTCTTGATCCAGTATCTGAAGTATCTGCTGTAATTGAATTACCTTGTTCAGTGTTACAAACGGTATATGTGGTTATTCATAAGTGAATGGTGATATGTGGCCAAAAAAGGTACCATTTAATAATATATTCTCCCTCACTCTTCCATGCTCTCCCACTTTTAATCCCCATCCTCTCTATGTCTCCCACTCCCCCCAATTTTGTCATTCCCTCTCATGCACTCCACCTGCAAGGCTCCACCTCTTCTTGTTCTCTCTCGTGTTCTCCCCCCTCTATCCGTCCCTCCATCCATCCCTCCCTGCCTCCCTATCACTGTTTCTCTCTTCCCCCCCCTCTCTCTCTCTCCTCTCTCTCTCTCTCTTCCTCTCTCTCCCTCTCTCTCTCTCTCCCCTCTCTCTCTCTCCTCTCTCTCTCCCTCTCTCTCTCCTCTCCTCTCTCTCTCTCTCTCTCTCTCTCTCTCTCTCTCTCTCTCTCTCTCTCTCCCTCCCTCTTCTCTCCCTCTCTCTCTCTCTCTCTCCCCCTCTCTCTCTCTCTCTCCCTCTCTCTCTCTCTCTCTCTCCCTCTCTCTCTCTCTCTCTCTCACTCTCACCTCCCGATCTTGCTCTATTACATGTTGCAATGTGAAATAAAAGTTACTTACTCATCTCCCCCCCCCCGACCCAACCCCTCCTCTCTCCCCCTCTCTATCTGTTCCATCTCTATTACCTCTCTCCTTTTATCATTCTCTGTGTTCACTCCCTCCCTCCCATTCTGTCTCCCCTCTGTTTATCTCCTCTCCCCAAACCCATCTGATACATTCCAGACCTGGCGACAGAGTGTAACAAAAAAACCACCTTTGTGAGTGTTGTTCAGAGATGACTCCAGGTTGTCTAAAGCCTCACAAAGTGCTTTGTTGTTTCTCCTCAGTCTCAGATTCCAGCAGCAAAACTGACTGGTGAACTGCAGAAGTCTGAAACAATGCAAGAGTATAGAGCAAACTAGCTCAACTACAACAGTCATCTGATTGTCATCATCGCACTCATTCAGCCAAGAGGATCACTTAAGGACTGAGACTGTCACCTCACTATTACACACTGACAGTCTAGAGGACGACTTAAGAACTGAGACGGTCACCTCACTGTCACACACTGTCACTGTCAGTCTATAGGATGACAACTAAGATTGTCACCTCACTATTACACACTGACACTGTCTAGGGCCAGGCCTAGGGGACGACGTCACGAATATTGCAATAATTTCACTAATAAACAACTTGTTTGACGCTTTGTTTGCATGACACTGATGGAATAAGTGGTTCTGGTTAATAATATTTATATTTTGCTGAACGAATTAAAAAGGCGTCGGTGAAAACGGAAACAGAATCTAGTATAAATTAAAACAATGGTCAACTCGGTCTCGAGTCAATTGCATGATCATATCACATAGCATACGACTTATCAGCCTTATTTGATGTTTGAGAACGCGTTAAGGCTCTCATTAAGCATTAACACAAAGCCTACTTATAGCGGTTATATAATAAGGGATCCTAAAACAATTACACCTTAGAACACAATAAACATTAATTTCGCAATGTTTCAAACTTGCAACCGGTTTCTTGTAAACTTATCAAATCCAGTGCTGTGTAGATTTGGCGAACGATTTATTTTGGCGCCCAATTGATTCTTTGTAATGGGCAATTTTATGTGACGATGATTCTCATTGGTTAGTCACATTCACAGGACCAGGGTAACTGAGACTATCGTAGGAGACATTTTAGTAGGCCAAAATCAGTGTCGCAGTAACTAATTGTTGATATTTCGTTGGCTATAAATAAACAACCCGCTAACTGGTAAATAATAAAATAACTATGTAAGATCATTCGCCAGATGGCGTCATAGTCGGCAGGCGATGCGTTTTTGTGGCGTACCATTAATTAATATCAACACATTTTACAACGGAACGAATGACTGTACAAGTTAGAAAGGTAAGCCAATGTACACAGTATAGACCTAGCAGTGATTTACACGATGATGTGATAATCAAAATGCATGATGATTTACGCCTCTGAACAGTGGTTGTTGGTGGGGTTCACAAATGTTTGACCATTCAATCCATTGGCATTGGCATTGCCATTGAGTGATTGACATTGACATTGTGACTGTCACTCAGGCATTGTCATTGACTGTTAATGTTATACTATTTAGTATAACTACAAACAGTATAAAGAACCACGTTTTTGGCCTAGTCTCATACATTTCGAGATTTGGATTCTGCCTGTCAAAGATGAGTTATAGATTTAGAATATGCCTATGTCTATGACACGTTTACCAAAAAAGTTTAATAACATACTAGAACGCACGACTTTTTGTCCCACGTCTGACTAAACTCCAGGAGAAATGTCAAATGCTTTCAGTCTCTTAAGAAATGAGATTGTGACCTCACTATTTATTACACACTGACACAGTCTAGATGATGACTTAAGGACTGATATTGTCACCTTAATATTATGCACTGACACATTCTAGAGGAGTCTATAGAATGACTTAAGAACTGAGATTGTCACCTCACTATTATGCACTGAAATAGTCTAGAGGATGACTTATGAACTGAGATTGTCACCTCACTATTATGAACTGACACAGTCTATAGGATGACTTAAGAACTGAGATTGTCACCTCACTAATACGGTCACCTAAGTATAGAGAGTGTCACCTCGATATCCTGGCAAAATGGACCAGTCCAGAGTATGATCTAACACACCTAAGAACTGACATCATCACTTTACTATTACAGTCACTCTGACCCAGTAAATAGAGTGATCTAACACACCTAAGAACTGACATCATCACTTTACTATTACAGTCACTCTGACCCAGTAAATAGAGTGATCTAACACACCTAAGAACTGACATCATCACTTTACTATTACAGTCACTCTGACCCAGTAAATAGAGTGATCTAACACACCTAAGAACTGACATCATCACTTTACTATTACAGTCACTCTGACCCAGTAAATAGAGTGATCTAACACACCTAAGAACTGACATCATCACTTTACTATTACAGTCACTCTGACCCAGTAAATAGGGTGATCTAACACACCTAAGAACTGACATCACCACTTTACTATTACAGTCACTCTGACCCAGTAAATAGGGTGATCTAACACACCTAAGAACTGACATCATCACTTTACTATTACAGTCACTCTGACCCAGTAAATAGAGTGATCTAACACACCTAAGAACTGACATCATCACTTTACTATTACAGTCACTCTGACCCAGTAAATAGAGTGATCTAACACACCTAAGAACTGACATCACCACTTTACTATTACAGTCACAGTGACCCAGTAAATAGAGTGATCTAACACACCTAAGAACTGACATCATCACTTTACTATTACAGTCACTCTGACCCAGTAAATAGGGTGATCTAACACACCTAAGAACTGACATCATCACTTTACTATTACAGTCACGTGACCCAGTAAATAGGGTGATCTAACACACCTAAGAACTGACATCACCACTTTACTATTACAGTCACTCTGACCCAGTAAATAGAGTGATCTAACACACCTAAGAACTGACATCACCACTTTACTATTACAGTCACTCTGACCAGTAAATAGAGTGATCTAACACACCTAAGAACTGACATCACCACTTTACTATTACAGTCACAGTGACCCAGTAAATAGGTGATCTAACACACCTAAGAACTGACATCACCACTTTACTATTACAGTCACGGTGACCAGTAAATAGGAGTGATCTAACACACCTAAGAACTGACATCATCACTTTACTATTACAGTCACTGACCCAGTAAATAGGGTGATCTAACACACCTAAGAACTGACATCATCACTTTACTATTACAGTCACTCTGACCCAGTAAATAGAGTGATCTAACACACCTAAGAACTGACATCACCACTTTACTATTACAGTCACTCTGACCCAGTAAATAGGGTGATCTAACACACCTAAGAACTGACATCACCACTTTACTATTACAGTAACGGTGTCCCAGTAAATAGGGTGATCTAACACACCTAAGAACTGACATCACCACTTTACTATTGCAGTCACTAGTGACCCAGTAAATAGGGTGATCTAACACACCTAAGAACTGACATCACCACTTTACTATTGCAGTCACAGTGACCCAGTAAATAGGGTGATCTAACACACCTAAGAACTGACATCACCACTTTACTATTGCAGTCACTCTGACCCAGTAAATAGGGTGATCTAACACACCTAAGAACTGACATCACCACTTGACTATTGCAGTCACTCTGACCCAGTAAATAGGGTGATCTAACACACCTAAGAACTGACATCACCACTTTACTATTACAGTCACTGCTGACCCAGTAAATAGGGTGATCTAACACACCTAAGAACTGACATCACCACTTTACTATTACAGTCACAGTGACCCAGTAAATAGGGTGATCTAACACACCTAAGAACTGACATCACCACTTTACTATTGCAGTCACTCTGACCCAGTAAATAGGGTGATCTAACACACCTAAGAACTGACATCACCACTTTACTATTACAGTCACTGTGACCCAGTAAATAGGGTGATCTAACACACCTAAGAACTGACATCACCACTTTACTATTACAGTCACTATGACCCAGTAAATAGGGTGATCTAACACACCTAAGAACTGACATCACCACTTTGCTATTACAGTCACAGTGACCCAGTAAATAGGGTGATCTAACACACCTTAGAACTGACATCACCACTTTACTATTACAGTCACAGTGACCCAGTAAATAAGGTGATCTAACACACCTAAGAACTGACATCACCACTTTACTATTACAGTCACAGTGACCCAGTAAATAAGGTGATCTAACACACCTAAGAACTGACATCACCACTTTACTATTACAGTAACGGTGACCCAGTAAATAGGGTGATCTAACACACCTAAGAACTGACATCACCACTTTACTATTACAGTAACGGTGACCCAGTAAATAAGGTGATCTAACACACCTAAGAACTGACATCACCACTTTACTATTACAGTCACAGTGACCCAGTAAATAGGGTGATCTAACACACCTAAGAACTGACATCATCACTTTACTATTACAGTCACAGTGACCCAGTAAATAGGGTGATCTAACACACCTAAGAACTGACATCACCACTTTACTATTACAGTCACAGTGACCCAGTAAATAGGATGAACTAACACACCTAAGAACTGACATCACCACCTTACTATTACAGTCACAGTGACCCAGTAAATAGGGTGATCTAACACACCTAAGAACTGACATCACCACCTTACTATTACAGTCACAGTGACCCAGTAAATAGGGTGATCTAACACACCTAAGAACTGACATCACCACCTTACTATTACAGTCACAGTGACCCAGTAAATAGGGTGATCTAACACACCTAAGAACTGACATCACCACTTTACTATTACAGTCACAGTGACCCAGTAAATAAGGTGATCTAACACACCTAAGAACTGACATCACCACTTTACTATTACAGTCACAGTGACCCAGTAAATGAGGTGATCTAACACACCTAAGAACTGACATCATCACTTTACTATTACAGTCACAGTGACCCAGTAAATAGGGTGATCTAACACACCTAAGAACTGACATCACCACTTTACTATTACAGTCACAGTGACCCAGTAAATAAGGTGATCTAACACACATAAGAACTGACATCATCACTTTACTATTACAGTCACAGTGACCCAGTAAATAAGGTGATCTAACACACATAAGAACTGACATCACCACTTTACTATTAGAGTCACAGTGACCCAGTAAATAGGGTGATCTAACACACATAAGAACTGACATCATCACTTTACTATTACAGTCACAGTGACCCAGTAAATAAGGTGATCTAACACACATAAGAACTGACATCACCACTTTACTATTAGAGTCACAGTGACCCAGTAAATAGGGTGATCTAACACACATAAGAACTGACATCATCACTTTACTATTACAGTCACAGTGACCCAGTAAATAGGGTGATCTAACTCACATAAGACCTATATTCCTCTGCATTTGTATAAACATTCCAAGTTCAATAAGTGGGCTAATGTACCAGTTATTTGTCCAGGACTATCTAGTCCAGATCATGATGACTTATTGCTCTGTCAAAGTTGGCTGTTGACCTGTGAAAGGTCCATTGAGTGTTGTCAAAATATTTACACAAAGGTCTACATGGCAAAATCAGTGTCATCATTCATATCTCATTTGGTGATCATGCGTATTGTACAATCTCTTACAAGGATATATTCTAGTCTTCATTCAGGTCCCATTATTGCTCCAACAGCCTTTTGAATCGTAAGCAGATTTGTGTAGATTCGTCATCGAAATAATGTTATCCAATGTACGCTGCCATATCCTGTAAGCTATCTCAACACTCACAATCACAGTGATTCATTTATATTCAATGGGACATTTGAGAACATGGAACAGGAGGCCATGACTGTGTTGATATTTATCTCACACCAATGACATACAGATCTATGATATGATTAAGTATCACCTTTACACACAGTGACACCTGTCTATTAGGGTCACCCTATGGGTGAACAAATGTGACCTGATGAACAAGGTGACTATATTTATATGGCTCATTTTCTATACCTTACTCAGGCTTACTGTGTATGTAACTAAGTTGACCTTAATTAAGAGGTGACTGTATCACAAAGGTTACCTGATTGGATTTATTTTCTAAAACTTACCAGGTTCATTACATTTTGATTGTCAGTCTTACACACGTGCGAGCATCAGACTCTCGACTAAGAGTAGCCGGGTTTGAATCCTGTGCTGCCGTGTAAAACCTTGGGCAACTTTTTCACTCTACATTGCTCCAGTTCACTCAGCTGTGTGAATGAGTATCTGGCTATAGGCAATGATGAATATTTGTGTATAGGTAGTCTGCGTGGCTGAATGCTTCCCAGAGAAGCCGATTGAACAGGTCTGCCAATTAGTAAAGTGTAATAGCGCTTTGCACAATCCTGAGGATTGGATACTGCATTATATAAAACTTACCTTTTTACTTTTACCCTATATCAAATAATTAGCTGTACATATAGACTGGTAACATTTTGCCAGTCTTGAATTACCCGATAATCTAATATGTGCTTTTTTTGCATGAGAATGACTTGCATGGAAGACATCCACATCAATCACAGTCAGTACTGGCCAGTTTAGTTGTTCAAAGACAAAACATGTCACGTGTCATTTCTTTGATGAAAACTGTTCCTTTTGTTTGGTTTCATTATCATTTGCTCCAGTGACACTCAATAATGTGGACCCACAGACTTGGAAGTAGTAGTTCATTTAGTTGCCAGCTGACACCTCTAAGTTCCACCTGTCTTATCAGACACAATTACCTGTCCTTCCAGTTATCTGCCAGTCTTAAGAAGGGCAACGAAGCCTCAGACTCAGCCCCCAATAAGCTGGCGTAAGGCACAAGGCACACTATGTCACTTGTATTCATTGGATGCATGAAACAGTTACTATTGTGTTCATATGTTTTTGACTGAGATGAAAGTAAGTAGATAAAATTGTTTTGCTTAAAAAGAAACGGAATGCACTTTACCCCTCCCCCCCAGGTTCCCACCCATCCCTTAAAAAATTTAAAATCTCTCAATTACGAGAGATTCCATAATCTGTATTTAATACAGATTATGGAATGTCTCGTAATTGAGAGATATAAATACGCACGCATGCATGTACACGCGAACACGCGCGCGCGCGCGCACACACACACACAGGCATGCAAACACGCTCACGCACGCACAAACAAATACACTACTCTACTCAAAATATCTAGATAGATGTTCTTAATCGAGAGTGTGTCCACTTGTCATCATTACCGTTGTTCAGGTTCCCACACACCCCCTTAAAATACAGATTATGGAATATGACTCGTAATTGAGAGATAAATACACACGCACGCACGTAAGCGAACACATGCACACACACAGACACACACGCACGCACACATACGCACACACAGTGACGCACACGCACGCACGCACGCACGCACGCACACACACACACACACACACACACACAATATATATGTACACTGCTCTACAAAATATCTAGGTAGACGTTGACAGTTTCTCTACCTGCCAGCGCTACCGTTGTTCAGACTGTTGGCGCCATCTAGTGGTCGAGTTCCCTTCACGGGGGGGGCTTTAATTCGTTAATTGTTTCAACACTAGTTTACGTATCACTGTTGTCCTTCCACTCGTCGACCAGACAGACGTGCGAGGTCGAACGTGTCCGTCGCACTGTCAACTGTCACGACGAGACGTATTCCGTCGCTGCACCGCTCATGCACTGGGCTGAACGGCCGTGCAGTGTCACCGACGACAGCCGACACACCATGCGGCGACGACGTACGTACGTACCTGCAGAGTTTGTCCGTGCCTGACGTCTGGGAGTTGTACCTCACGACATGTCTAACAATGTCCATCCTGTCGACTTCGTTGTGAAACGGTGTGAACCCCCGTTACAGAGGCATAACTGGTGATGTTATCGGGACAGCGCGCATGCGCTCTCGGCAAGAGGGGGTGTGGTGAAATGAACCATCGGGGTGCATATAGCCATAGATAAGAGCGGATGTATGTGTGGTATGCTAGCTCTCGCCCAGTGACACCAGTCGCAAGCGACTTGAGCAACCAACCGTGAAAGGAATGTAATTCATAAGATGACTGCGAGCTCACTGGAGCGAAGCCACGTACGTTGGTCTTCGGTCGCGATGTCAGGCCTTCGAAATTAATGTCAAATAATGACGTGGCTATATATATATATAATATATATATATATATGCTAATGTATCATAATATACGTACGTGGCTTCGCTCCAGTGAGCTCGCATATATATAGGGGTCTGTTATTATTCCGACTCATGAATGCACGCATACAACAAACATTATTTTATATTCCACAAATAACAATATATATATATATATATATATATAACACACACACACACACACACACACACACACACACACACACACACACACACACACACACACACACACACACACACACACACACACACCGTATTGTCCCTAATAGACGCGCAGTGCGCGAGTGGGAAGGCTTGGGTGCGCGTCTATTAATTTCTCAAAATTGGGACGAATGTGGTCACCTGCTATATTGGCTTCTAAACAGAGTAGATAACTAATCCGCAATGTGGCGCCACTGAAGTATGCATGTGTACAGCGCCTCCAGGTGAATGACCCGAGACACATCTTTTTTTAATCGACAATCTCAACTTTGTCTCTACTCGAATTCGTTTGCATAATTCCATCGAATTTTTTGTTATTGTTTGTCTTGATTGATGCAATAAAATATGCAAGCAGCACCGTATGTTGTTTCGTTGTCGCTCAGAAACTTTACGCGAACAGTCAGCGTTTAATCCAACGTAAACAAATCCGCCATTTTATTGATGCACGTGGCGGCCTCTCTCTGATAATACCATAAAATAAAAGCCATCTTTGTGGTAAGCATTTACATTTACCATATATTTACTTACGAAAAATTCACCAGCAACGGTTCGGTTGTCCTACCCACAATTGTTATCTTCGAATAGCATTAGTCTGGGCGCCATCTTTGCTAATAATTGTAGCGTCTACTCTATTGCATGTTTGCGTCACTGAAAAATATTTTCATGGATTGTTTCACATCTAAAAACGGGGATGGGCGTCTATTAGGTAGTGCGCGTCTATAAGGGACAATACGGTAGCCCCCCCCACACACACACACAGGCCGGTGCGTGCGTGCGTGCATGCGTGTGTGCGAGTATGATTTTTGGGGTATAAAATAATGCATGTTTTGTGCTTGTATTCATGTGTCAGTATAATTATAGGTCCAGATCATCGGTCTTTAGATCCCCGGTTTCTATTAATACACGGGCACGGCAAGTATATCATTATTTGGAAAATCACGTTAGTGTCTCAGTTTGTGACGTAAAACAACGACTGCAGAGTGCATGAGGTCAATAAGTACCTGGCAGTGACCACCCTCAGAGCCAACAGAGAATTAAGGTCGGCTTGGCTTGGTGTAATGTTCTAAACAAAGGCTGGCTATATATATATATATATATATATATATATATATATATATATATATATATATATATATATATATATATATATAGTACCTACATATACCACGAGCAGGACCTTATAAGATCATAACATTCTAACCGCAACACATAGGCCCTACCGTTAGTAGAACCATAATAGAACCCTGCCGAATGGAAACATTTAGAACATCGACCAGGGAACAGTTGTTATGATTTGATGGCAAACGTACACATGCACGCACACACACGCACGCACGCACGCACGCACGCACGCACGCACGCACGCACGCACGACCACACACACAGACGCATTGAGGGTACAATTGTTTGCCAACGTGAGGCAGGGAATTTAAATTGATCTACCAGTTCCTTAGCAAACACTCTGTCAAGCGATGACAACAATGGCTGCCTAATACGTGCAAAGTTCTGATTTCCGAAGGTTTCCTTTACGACAAAAAGCATAAGGGAAAGTTGCTAAAGTGATAGAGATGCGTGTGGCAAAGTTTGACCAAGAAAAACCAATGGGGGTGGGCATGGGCGTCCGCAGAAAAAAATGCAGGGGGGCAATGTTATCCTGAATCAGAGGTTTAGCCAGCGAGCCGTGAGGCCGTGCTTTGCACGGCCAGTTTTCTAAAAACACGGCCAGTTTAACCATGCACGGCCTAGACTTGACTATGCCTATTCCTTGATCCAGTCTCTGGAAAGTCGCTTTGGTGAAAGCAACACGCCATATTTTCACATTTTCGCACTACATCCGAGAGAAATGCAGCAAACAGAAAGAGATGAATTCAAGCACATCGTTTCATCTGTCAAGGAAATGTATGGCATTGACAACCTTGTAGAAGAAGCTCTAGCGTGGTATGACGTACAGAAGCATAAGCCACTGGATGACAACTCTCTGGGTATGATCGAGCTGGTGAAGCAGACCACTATGTTCCCTGCTGTGCGCAAGGCTATCCTCATCGCACTGACTCTGCCTGCAACATCATGTACAGTGGAAAGGTACAGCACACTGCGCAGGGTGAAGAACTGGTTAACATCAACGATGAGTGATACACGTCTGTCCGGCCTCTGCATGCTATGTGTCCACCGCGACAAAGTGAACAGCCAGAAGACCGAGCTAATGAACAGGGTCATTGACAATTTCGGAAGAGAACCCCGACGGCTCCAATTCCTGTTCCAAGTGTAATGACCTGCTCTAACTGAATGAACTGTTGAAACATGTTTATGTTATTTTATTCATTTTGTATTTTCCATGTAATATTTTTTTAATTTTTGATATTTCAGGGGGGGCAAGTTGCCCTGAATGATACGTGGTTTCGGCGGCGCTGCCATCTGGCGTATGAGGGAAGAAGCACTTTAGCGAGTTCGGTTCGCTGGCTCGCACGCACGCGCACGCGATGTCTGTGGCGCGATCTCGCGCGAAGCTCTCAACAACGTGTGTTGTCTACAAACACTCGCAAAGACGCCAGGGCACATACCACGAAATGGATTCCTACGCCATTAATCCTGATAGTAGGCCTGCTTAAAAGAACTGCCTGCTTAAAAGAACTACACTTTTGTAAATTTCTGGAAGCACTTAATGTAGGACAGGTTGAATGAAAATGATATTTCTGCGTAGCGTGATATCACAGCTGCAAAATAATGATATTTGTCAATAGTCAGGCAGTGAAAAGGTGCGTATGCATACAGGTGTAATTTGGCCACAATAAGGTGCTCGTCCGCCATTACCCGACCAAAGAGTACATACATACATACATACACACACATATATATATATATGTATATATATATATATATATATAGTATGTACTCTTTGGTCGGGTAATGGGACGAGACCTTATTGTGGCCAAATTCACCTGTATGCTAGCACTTTTCACTGCCTGACTATTGATATATATATATATATATATATATATATATATATATATATATATATATATATAGCCTACAACTGCATCTATACAATTTTTGTAAAAAGGTTACCAATATAATTGTTTTCACCATGTGTACAATGTAAACACAAGCAGAACCAAGTGTAAACAGTCCAGTGTAAACAGAGGCTGGCCACTTGGACGCATGCTCATTACTCATTGGTCGAAAAATGTGCTGTTGCTGAACCGGCCTGTGAGTCAAAACATGCTACCGTCAGTTACTTCGAGAGGCAGGGAAGAAGAGGGCAATAACATAATTTATACGAATACTCAATATTTTAATATTGGAATTTTTTGGCGTAAATGTAGAATTAACGTGATAAGAAATTAAAGAAGTATAGGCCAACAAATAGTTTGCGCATAGCAAAAAGTGAGTTAGTAATTCTGAATGAAATGTGTCTTGGTGTGTGACAGTGACTGGGAGCCTCTTCGCCGCAATCATGTAATTGGCATTTTCTCTGGTTATTCATATGAGATGACGAGAAACACAGCTAAGTTGTGTGAAAATAGCAGACAATATCAATAAAGTGTGATTATTTTCACTCTATAGTTGTCTTGAGTATTAATTTTGTTATCTATATCAAGTGACAATAATTATAGTAGACACCAGTCACATCATTTTAGAGATAACTAAACTAACATCAAAATACACACAACTTGCACACAAAGTCAGTAGTTAAATGAAGATATCGCTTAAAATGTGCAGGCAGAAACAGTCCACTTTAACAAGGATCTACTGGGTTATTGATACAGCCCCTACCAGTGCATGGGGAAAGCAATTTGTCAGTTAGGGTGGACACCAGAAGGCCTGGAGTGTCCAGGTGTACTGGTACTGTGGGGTGTGCTGGTTCTAGTTGCCCCCCCCCCCATACACCAATAATTAGTCACATAGCCACCCCAATATACAGAACACCAGTTCATGTCCAGATCAGCTAAATACCATTTTGGGTAGGCTCCAGAGATGCCCTTACAAAAGACATTTAAGACTAGCACAGACAACATGACAATGTTGGGTAAAATATTTCAACATCCATTTTATATATGAAGTTATGACACATACATGTAAGTAATAATGATAATAATAACATAAAACTTTCAGATGCAACGACAATAACACCGACAATACGTGTCTAACAAATTCGTTGTACAAAATATACTACGCAGGTGGTTGTTGCTGTTGCTACAAAAATCAACTGCCGATGGGCCTATAATTCTATTATTATGCTCATCTTTGTCGTTTCGTGACAAAACTTCCATCACTATGCTCCCGACATTGAAATCGCTGATGGTGCTGTCGTCCATACGCATTTGACAGATCAAGACACACGAGATAAATTGTCATGTACATAAATTAGATTAAAACATTCTCTTGCCGTATGCCGACTAACCTATTAGCCGTTATTTGTCTTATATTAACCCATCACTGTGACTAACAACATGTGAATGACCGTCCCCATTTGTTACTGTATGGATGAAAGTCAGCAATATGGCTGGCTAAAAGTTGGCGTTTATCTTTAAAATGGCACATTTCTGCACTGCCTGCCACCATGTCAAATACAACACGAAGAAGCACATTCTTCGCTAGAAACATAAAACCACATCCCTTCTATGCGTGAGGTGAAGCTAAACCCACGCTGTGAAACCGTAAACCAACCTTTTCTGTTTCTTATTTAGTAATGTTTATTTATATAATGTTTTTAGCACAGTTTACTAGTATAAATAAGAAAACACAGTTCGAATATTATATCCAGGAATATAAAAACATTCTAACTGATTGACAATCACGGCAAGTTCCAGTTATCTGGGCATATCTGGCCAGGTTTCCGCACTTTAGATCATCACAAGTGCGAGGAACACAACTTACAAACTTTCTGTTAATAATTACCACCTTGATTTGACAGTAGGATTATGGATAACAGGTGCATTCTGGGTAACAGGACAGGCAAGGTCATTCTAATCTGCCTGTTCACTAACAGCTCGTCCTCCATTAGTATCTGACCACAGAAAGAGATCAGCCACAGACGTCTGCTAAAACCTGTAGGACATGGAAGTGAAAGTGCAAAACACGAAACTGGCTAATGCACACGGGACGACATTGGAAGATCTGAAATAATAACTGATAACCATCATTCTCTTTGACGTTTATGTATTGGGATAGCCATCTACAAAAACAGTTTGGGCCTTACGTGTGTACACCCTATTTCAGAATTAAAAGAACTAAGATACCTCCAAAGAACAAACCAGTGTCATGGAAATATTTCAACAAACATGCCCAGCAACCACTATCATTGCCTCCAAAAGTTGTACACAACAGTACGTCTTAAAATAAATAAATAATAAAAAGAATATCTTCTATGTTCTCTTCCTGAAAAGCACCTTTACCGAGTAATTCTAAACTAGTTCATGTATACATTACAGCACCACAACGTTTACATTCTGCCCAAACTATCAGTGCTGTCACCTGGTGGTCTGCGTTAAATTTAGCGATTAGTGTTTCATGTAAATGTTTTGTTAACACTCGAAATAATACAAAATCGAGATTCTTCTACAGTTTTAACCTATAACTTGCCATAACTTCAGTGTGACCCTGGGAGCTATTAGTCGTCTGATAAGTGCGTGAAACAATGATTGCGCACATCAAATTAGCTGACAATTGCCAGAACTGGCACCGATTAATCTGTTACAGGCAAATTGTAACAGTGAAGTACTTTGCCCTACTTTTTGGTAGTCCTACTTTTGTGTGGCTCAATGTGGCAGTGTTGTCATGGTTACTGCGTGCACGTGTGCACACTTGTGCGTATTCACACGTATACGTGAGCACATTGTTGAAATAGATTCACCGGGCTGAGCAAACAGTGTTAAATATAACAAACGTTATTTCAAGATACCGACAACCATCTACGCAATAACCTCAGTGCTTAGAGCATTCTCCAGTCTCATTTCTCACTCACATCAACCCTGTGTTCATGCTGTGTCACCCCCGAGCCACTTCACATCAACACACTTGCAAAATGCAGCAAAACATTCAATTGTACTAATTTACTACTTTTGCCGATGGTTTAGTTAATAAAAGAGCACATTTTGACTAGCTACAAATAATAGTATATACCAAGACCACTTTCAACTTTTTTTTACAAATGTTTGACTAGACTAAGCCAAAGAAATTTAGTTTCGCCAAAACTAAATAGCACAAACCACATTGTTGTAATTGTTTCTAAATGTGTTTTTTTAATAATAAAAATGAGTCTGAAAAGGTGAAAAAGTTGAGGGGTCTTTAATTGTACGATTAAAAGTGCTCAAAGTTGCACCAATGCTTATTATACAGGTTAAAGTCGAGAGGATGTGTGCGTAACTCAACCGGTACTGTCTACATGTGTTGTGAGTATCATACCGCATTCTGCAAGTGTGTACACATCTTTCAGCATCGGAGAGCATTCCACACAAGGAAAATAAGAGAATTAAGGAGTGCAATATGCTGGTACATTATAACTTAGCTTTGTCTTCCCAACAGTCATAATTTATACACTGTACAACTTAAATGGTAGTGTGTTCATAATTCATACCCATTCAACTCCATCTACTCTATTGCAAGGAAAATAACCTTCCGGCAAATAAAAACATTCTGATGTCGTCTCATTCCATGTAGAATTTACTCTTTATAAACCTCATCCGCAACATATCCATAAACGTCCATGTGTCTAATTAACAACACACATCCATGCAATGCATCACGTGGGAAAAAATTTCAACAAGAATGGCCAATTTTAAAGCGTTTCAAGAACGTTGTTGCTACATCTGCTGATTCATCAACGTCGGAGCTTGTTCTGCGAAAAATGCGTTTACCCCAAAGCAGTGATATTTCCTGCGTTATTGTCATGAATCTGTTATGAACACGTCCATCTAGTCGTACCAGACAACACACGCTAAGAAACTATGTCACTTCAGCTATCTGTACAACAGTCGCAGTTTATACACAAGCAAAGCGGAAAACCAGATACCCAAATAAAGTCTATTACACGTCATCCTATTACACCTAACATATGTGTGTGTGTATGTATGTATATTTACATTATATATTTAAATATATATTGATACAGCGAATGCTCGTTATAAGGACCTATTGGGACTCGGTCAAATTCAGTCTTACATCCAATGTTCCTGGTAACCGTGGAAACGTGAAATAGTGTATGCCAGAACAGGTATTTGGAATTTCAAAGTTGTTCTTTCGCGAGCATGGTCCTTTAATTAGGATTCCTTATAATGAGTGTCCACCGTAGATATTAAATATACATACATAAATATATATATATATAATTAAACATTATATATATAATTATATATAATATATATATATACATATATATATATAATTCATTATATATATATATATATATTATATATATATAATTCATATATATATATATATATATATATTATATATATACATACATACATATATACATACACACAGAAACAGCTTTGTACATGCATCAAACCAACTTTTTGTACAAATATCTGCAGTCATTAAACCAATGACTGCCCCACAATCAGTTACAGGCGACCGTGCACAAATATTGGCACATTTCATTAAAAAATGCCACACTATACAACAGCATCGCAGCAACAAAACGCGGTCGCACGTTGAGACAAAAATATACAAGTAATAAACTGACAGAAATGGGACATCATTAAACACAGCACGTGGCGGTAAAAAGATAGTCTGCAGCGTATGCGTCGGTTGCTCATCTGACGACAGCTCTCTCGTCAGAAACCCTGGAAGTCGCCGTGCGCACATAAGGTTTGCGACACACTTAACTTTTGCATTTTCCGACCGTCTCATACAGCTTGCAGGGCATGACAATGCACATGAGGCCGTTTTCTAGTTTTTAGTCCTTTGCAAGACATTGGCAATGCAAAAATTTATACACAAGTTTTTGGCAGCGGTTGACTTTAACCAAAATCGAAGGTCAAAGTTGTTTTACTGCAGAAAGCATAGCGGCGCCATCTATTACCAGTCACTCCACCTAGTGGCCACGTTTGAAGCTCCGAAACACAATGCAAATTTAGGCATAATTTTCCCTAAAGTCATTCGTACAAATATTTTAAATGTTACAAGTATAAAATTTAATAACTAACCAAAACAAACACAAAACCGACAGTGGTCTTATTTAGATTACTCGATATTGCTGGATATGAAAAGAAGCGTGCTGTAAAAATGGCTTCCTGACGTGGCTTCAGCGTTGCCACATTTTCGACACCCATTCGAGACTGGCACCAGCTATGGTCACGATGGATACCGCTGCTGCCATCTACAGGTTTTCACAGGCAAACAATGGAATGTCAAACCGAAACTCTCCGCAGCGAAAAGAGTCAACTATATGCATGCAAGCTGCCATTAAGACCGTCCCCTGGACAACTGCGGGGGACATCTGTGTTCGCAACGTACTCCCCGCGTTTTGTCGCCGCCACCACAGCGCCCTCTATCCGCAACCACAGTCACAACCATTCGGTGCTACAATCCCCTACAATCGGTCGAGACGGAACGTATCTTCGGTTGCCGAGTCCGTCACCAGGTTTGGGTCCGTAAGCATCTGTAAACCGTCGAAGTCGAGGGGGTCAAGGCCATCCTTGAGTACCTCGTCCGACGGGAAGAGATCTGAGTCGAAACTCTCTGGCATCCCGACCATTGCGTTGCCAATGTCCTTGACAAAGTCGTGGCGAGACAGCGTGTCGTCTGCACCTGAAATATGTACAGTTGATTGGTTAGTTTTTTACTGGTTCATTCAATATATAATGTTACTTGTATATATACATATATATATATATATATATATATATATATATATATATATATATATATATATATATATATATATATATATATATATATATATATATATATATGTATGTATAATTATATATATATTACAGCTTTATGCAGAGACCAGGCTACCTGTCATTTGGACGGGTAAAACCCGTTGTGGACGGGTAGAAATAATCACTGGACAGGTGACAGGTAAAAAAATGACAAAGCAAAAAAAGGTCTTAAAAATCATCAATATTGTCAGTTGTGCCTTGAAAATTGGTATCACACGTATATGTAGCCTATTTCAGGTCATAAAACATATCTCGTCTAGTTTGTATCTGCATAACTTAATATCCATGTGTCCACCAAAATAATGTGTGACCTGTATATAGCCCTGTGTATCAAATATAAACACAGAGTACATTAAATACTAGGATGACAGAAGACAGTGTGAACATTTGTGTCCAGTGTCCCTTGGATGTACTGACACAGGCAGACTCGAAAGATATTAACAGACTAGGACACAACAAATGAGACTAGAACTGCAATAACACTAGCTAATGTTCACATGTCGATAGACTGATCCAAATAATATTTAAAAGGGAGGGAGATTACATCTTGATTATAAACACTATTTAGTCATTTGAAAAACTGGTTCATGTACTACAAATACATAACACCAGTTTTTAAATGAAACACCTTTCACAAAAGTGTGTTTCATACAAGTAATTTTGGTCATTCGGCAGGGAATCTGTACCATATAAATTCTGTATAAATTTCAACCTATCACTGTGGCTCTGAGTGGCCAATGTACATAACAATAATATTACTCAGTAATGTGGCAATGGATGTTTGCACTTTGAAAAAAACCTCATTTAATTTAACAAATGATCTTATTTAGTGTCAGATTTTGCTGATGAGCTCTTTATCTTAATGAAACGTCTCCTGGTCCTATTGTTCAGTATCACATTTCAGGAACTCATTTGGAACAGAGAGGTTTAATCCTCTGCTTTTGGCCTGCGAATCTCACTTTCACTGTTTGGTTGTTTTACAGCGCCTGAAAATACAGTGTAGTGTTCAAATGCATTCAGTCATTGCAGTGTATCAAAATGGGCCACGTGCGCTGAAGTATTTTAGACTATGATACAAGTGAGTTTGTAGTCATGAATGAAATCTGTTTTGCTTAGTTTCTTTATCATATTCACTTAATTGGCATTTTCGATGGTTATTCGTATGACAAGAAACACAGCCAAATTGTGTGAAAGTGCTCATTCATACCACTGAATGAACTGGAGCAACGTAGAGTGAACAAACTTGTCCACAGTTCAACAGCCCAAAAACTGAACCAGGGAGTGCCATAGACACTGTATCTCTCAGTACAGCGCAGGACATGCATCGAACATTTCTCACCTGTAAATATGATGTCTGGGATTTTGTTCTTGTTTTGCCGGTGATGCGGGGACATTGACTGGAACGGGTGGTCGTGCGTCAACTGAGTCGGTGACGGTGAAATTGGCGACTGCGTCGACTGTGGAGATCGTGGGTTGCCGTGGTGATGCTGTGGACTCGATGGTGGCTGCTGCTGCGGCGACACCTGCTGTTGACTATAGTAACAATTCTGCGAGCTCGGATGCTGCGAATAGTCCCCCGGGCTACCGACAAGCTGCTGCCGGTAGTCCGGGCCACACGACAATTGCACAAAGTCCTGGCCACTGCCTGCTATATGCGAGTAATCTCCAGTCATGTCCGCTGTCGTGAACTGCATGTTCCCCATCTGGCCACCAGGCTGCTGTTGCTGCTGCTGTTGTTGTTGCTGTTGCTGCTGCTGCTGTTGTTGCTGCTGAAGTGCGTAGATGTTGACACTGCCGTTTGACGTGACTGGGTTTTCGTGAAGCTGCAACAGGGAAATGTAGGGTCCTACAGTAACATTCAGAGCATGATATAATAGACTACCACCCCAGTAACCCCATCCAGACATCTTGGAAATTAAAACTTATTCTGTATTCACTCAACCCTAGAAATTACGAGACCGTTTGCATGGTTATTTAGATCTAGGACTTTGTATGTCATTATTTTTCCTTATGGACACAAATAGACCCACCTCCCCTGGTCACACAAGTGAAACAATGTATCAGACGTCACTTGCAGGTTTCGAGCAGTTTTGTTTTATACTCAAAGTGATGCATGTTGTCGTATCAAACAAACGTCTCAAACAAACCTCCCAGATAGTGTTGAACTAACACGATATTCATAATCATGTAAACGTCTATCCGTAAAAAACTAATAATTTCTACTCACATCAATGTTTCAGCCACCATCGGCAGCCTTCTTCAGGAACTGAATTAAGTTATAAATTTCTTGTGTACTACCTATGTACCCTAAGACACGCCTACGCAAAAATTGACAAACCAGTTACCCTGGAGTTTTGAGTTTCTTTATAGTTTTGGGGCCTTAAGAATGATCCAATCAAATAAATATTGCTTGTGCTTAGTGCAATGCCCTAAGGTAGTTCTATGGCAAATTATAAGTGGATCTTCAATGGTTTCTGAGATATGGCACACAGTGGTCACAAAGTGAAACCATATGTCCACTGGACCTTCGGACTAAAAATGCTCATATTTGGAGAAAATGCTACATATAAAATCGTTCCTGTATCTGTTTCTGGTCGAATGAGAAGAAACAAAACCAACAAACAGAGACGAGACGTACCATGTTGAAATGTTCGAATCGGTGCTGTAATGCGTTCGTCTGCTGCTGCACGTAATACGCATCTGAGAACGTCGAGCTGTTCATTGTGTTTGCTGGTGATAATCCTGGTGACTGTGATGGTGAATATGAGGCTTGTGACAGCGGGGATGTCGGTGACTGAGGACAATCTGATTGGCCGTTTCTATACTGCGTCATGGAGGCTCCCTACGATGGCGATAATTGACACAGTGACACACAATGCCATAATTAAGGAAAAGAAATGACGTAAAGTGTAATGACTTTTTCATTTGGTGCTTGTAATGATGTTTTTCATTTGGTGCTTTTGTGAGAAATGTTTTGCCCAATTCATGTCGATTCGATGTAGGTTGAAGACAGAATGAGCAAATGATATGGACTGCAGAGAAAGATTGACTGGATGGATGGAATGCATGTACGTGTGCATGTGTCTATGTGTGTGTTTGTCTGTGTGTGGTGTGTGTGTGTGTGTGTCTGTGTGTGTGTGTGTGTGTGTGTGTGTGCACGCGCGCGTGTGTTTGTACGTGTGGTGTGTGTCTGTGCACATGCATGCATGTATAAACAATCATTAGTGTGAAGAATACATGCATGTATGTACATATTCAAGTATGTATGCATGTACACGTGTACTTTGTATTCACACACTAGTATCTTACTGATAGCCACTCGTCCCTGTGCATCATGCATATGTGTACGTGTTCTTTGCGCACACATACACATGCATACAGACACACACATATAAAAAGAAAAAATTCCACTAACACTAAAACAACACCCACGAAGCCCATCCATTTCTGCAGCATCACATCCTAACACCAACAATGCAAACGCATGCCAAAAGCCAACTCACGCATCGACGACGACGGCGACACCAAAATCAAAACCGAAAACAACAACCCAAATGCATGCTGGGAAGCCTGGCGCCCGCCACTCACCTGAGAATTGTTTACATTGACCTGTAAGTGATGTGGCGTTGGGTCCGTTGACGTCACTATCGTTAAATGCTGATTGTTGGCTACAAGAGGACTAGGCCGATCACGTCCCGGCGACGTGGACAAGTGCATAGAGTCGTGGCCAGACGCGGCCGCCGCCATGGCTATGTGTTGCCGCATGTGCTCGGGGAGTTGTGCCTGGTATGGATGGTACTGCTGGTGTAGACGGGCCTCGAGGGCTAGCCGACTGACGGTCGCGGGGTCGAGGGTACTGGCCTATGCACAAACGACAACACAACGACTACCACAACGACTGGGTGAGAAATGCATGCGGAGGCGATCGATGATGACATCACACGGGAAGCTCACGGGGGTATCATCACATTCAACAAAAACATTGTGTGTGGGTGGAATAAAATGCTGCTAATGTGTGTATCTGTGATTTATCCATGTCAGTGAATAATAAGAAATACGTAGTACAATTTATCTCTCCATTCGACTCTAACTGCACTCAAAAGGTCGATCTGTTATGATCCTAAATTATCCAAAACCATCTACTTGACAACTGTGTGTGTCATAGGGCACTTTAAAGCTTAATCTCTTTGCAATATACTGATTTTAATTGATTTTTATTGGACATGTTTAATAAGTGCTCACTTAAAAAATATCCCACTGAAAATATATGAATGCTGTGGTTAACTGCAGTGGATTTCATCAAAATCGTCAAGGATTAAAATGCTTTTAAAGATTAACAGGCTTAAAAGGCTTCCCAGATTTTAACTTGTTTAATACAAGAATCAAGTTAATCTAGTACTTAATCAAAGAGAGGCAGCGGCTTCATTTTAACTGATGGCAGCAAGTCATCTTTCATAGTAGGCACAACTCCATGGCTAAGAATACATAAAATGGCCCAAATCGAAAACAAATCCACAGAAATTGCATTTGCATCATTACCATGATGTCGTGTCTGTGTAGTTAAACAGTACAGAGGATATGGAGCTTCCCGAGTGTTGTCAATTACAACAACGACACTAAGGGCTGCCTACGTATTGTGTCAACAACAACGACACTAAGGGCTGCCTACGTATTGTGTCAACAACAACGACACTAAGGGCTGCCTACGTATTGTGTCAACAACAACGACACTAAGGGCTGCCTACGTATTGTGTCAACAACAACGACACTAAGGGCTGCCTACGTATTGTGTCAACAACAACGACACTAAGGGCTGCCTACGTATTGTGTCAACAACGACACTAAGGGCTGCCTACGTATTGTGTCAATGACAACAACGACACTAACGGACGCCCAAGTAATGTCAACATTGGACGACAACAAAAACAACTACATTCAGCAGCTATATCATTAGTAACTGGTTTTTCTTATCAGCTATTTCTGCACAATAACTATTATAATAATAATACTACATATCGGAATACCTTCAATCATTTATATTTAATTTCATTTTATTAAAGTTATACATCTACCTAGATCAATAGTTTGGAAATATTATTTCAGAGCTCTATATTAGACAAATATGCAGGTAATTTTATTCCTGTATAAGCTTTGATTTAAAGTATTAATGGTATCGTGAATATCTGTTTTTACATCCCACGTGAAAATTCCATCAATCACAGCTCTTAAAAAGAATTACCACATTGCATGGCTCTCAGAAGAATTAAGTAAATTGGTTTGTAAATAACATTTCTTAAGCTAACAGATACAACTCATTAGACCAAATGTCCGACCGAATACATAAATCAGGTGTAAGAACCGGAACTTCTAGTTTTTCAAATCTCTGGTTTTACTATTGACGTCAACCAAAGTAATACTATGAGCATTTCTGTTATCTACAGCTCTGTGTCCATAAGTGATTACCTGTTGGCGATTTATTGCTACCCAATCAATCAAATGTTTATTCTAATTTCTTTAAAAAATAATGCATCCCATTGGTTGTGGAACATTGACAATTAATAAATGGCTTAGAGAGAGGTTTGTATCAAATAAACACACACATACACTTAACGCCACGTTTTTATGACCTTGTAACGTCTATACCATGTTTGCTACGAACAAAAGTAAGCATGCTTTCAGCTAATAACACAGACAAAATGTAATTTTCGATGCTAATCAATACACAAACGTGTGAGTAAGTGCGCCAAAGGAAACGGGAGCGACTGCAAAATTACACGGTGCAAACACGATTCTATACAACATGCAACACAACACGCGCCGCACGTGTGAATGCATGCCGTGTGAACGCCACGTCACGCCACGACAACATGCGAACTCACCATCGCATGTTGCAGCTGTGCCGACCCGCCTTGGAGAACGAGCGGCGACGGCCCGCCATGCGCGTGGCGCCGTCTGGCGACGGGACTCTGCTGGGCGCTAACAGCGGCCATGTTGTGCGCGGCGAGCGTTGGCGAGAGGTTGCCAGGGCTGCTCACCTGCGTCGCCGAGTACTGGTCGTCAGCGTCGAGCGGCGTTGCCATCGGCGATGGGAATTGCAGATTGGTGAGGTCCGGCAGCGAACCCGTATTGTTCGAAATGGGAATACTGTGCACCGTTGGGTCTTGCTCCGGTGAGGGGTAGATGCTGGCAAACAGACACGGACGTTACAGGAAGAGAAGGATTCGGAACATGCAAATATTTTGCAAATTTTAATCAAGTCAAATTTTATTTCATAACAACATTATACATGTGTAAACAATATTTTAAAAAGTATTAAATAATACATTATTATTATTTAAATGATTGTGCTTATTTGTGCATGTATTTTAAGCGAACACAATTGATTTTATTAGCAGGAATGATTTCATCAAAGTAGTATTGTACATGTTTTATATTAATTTAAATAAATTGGAATAGCCGTTGTGAGGCGCCACAGAAGAATTCTTTCGATAGGATGTCATATAAGAATTATATAATTACTATCTAAAGGCCTGTCTACTCTAGGTCAAGATCATTTTGGATGGGTGTAAATTTCATCTTAGACGGGTGAAATCTGAGGAGCAAAAATATCTATTCTCATTTCTACTGGATTGTTTATGTGTGAGTGCCAATTACAGGGACAGTTTTGGACTGGGAAACAAATTTGATCCTACATAAAAGCTCAGTGTTTGTGAATGTTTAAAAAAATTGGCTGAACATAAAATGATGTCAATGCTGATATTACATAACCTAACGGTGACCTTGATGTCGACAACTGATATCAAAACTGGTAACAACAACCACAATTTTGGTACTAGTGAACATTAATTTCAATACATGTACATTCAACTGCTGATGTCGCCATGGATGGTTATAGAAGCCGGATAAATACAAATATTAACACTTTCTTGAACACATATACCAGATTAATTGGCTGATGTTCTGTTTGCTTGAAATTCCAGATAAATATCATTTAAAATTCCATTATGCAATACAAATCATTAATTCAATGGACAATAAAAACTGACTTTGATTTCATTTGTTACAAATGTTTCCCGATAAGTGATTTGTGAGTTCTGCAAAGACAAATGGGAATGATGCAAATAAATAAAAAATAGATTACTACATGACAGCGCAGGCCTCTACATCCATTTGTCTGCCTATCCACCATCGCTGTAATCCGACCCGCAATTTGTGTACGCAGCCAAGTAATAATGATTCACAACCGTGCAATATGTACGACAGATGTGCGGTTTTAAAAACCATGTTTTTCTACCACAAATTCCACACCATCGGTCACGACACCAGGTCAATGTAGACACAGCAAAACAGCAACCTCAGAGTACCCACTCAAACAGACCAGCAGGTCCATTACGAGACAGGCTCTCGTTGGGAATATGTGCGGCAAGACAAGCAATATGTGATGAAGCTAATTATGCATGAAATTGCCAGCACTCTTGTATGAATATGCTTACTTTGAGAGAATGATTTCACATGATGGATCACCTGGGAACTTGTCATGGTATGGCAGAATGGGAAAGATAATCCTAATGAAAAGCATGTGTCGCTGAGTAACGGTAAATATGTCGAAATACCAGCAAGTTTTTACACAATTATTTGACATTTGGCTTATGGTTACTTAAATGTTTCATTTCTATTGCAGTCTTATTAATTTACCATTTCAAAGCATGTTTTTCTAAAACAAAGTACAGTTTTTTAGAGCAATTTCTACTTATTTCATTAAGTGAATTTATTCACGCCTGTAACCTAGCTAGTTAGTTAAATACTAAACAGATGGATGTGCTTCATTTTGACCCATATATATCTGTCAAAATGTAGCAAATAGCATCAATGTGTGACCCACATGAAGGGTAACATATTAGTACAGCTGTACTAGGTGTATTTCACACAAGAACATTGAAGTCCAAATTTCCTGAGATCAAACCGAAGTCAACTGTTACAAACACTGCTGTTCACACAAAACAACGTTCACAGTTGGCAACTTGAGGAAGAAAACTAGCAAAACAGAACATATCGAGAACAGACCTTCATGCAGGAACAAATGTTTACCATCCCAACAATCATTAGTACATGTGTATGTAGGCGCCCTTGCAAGTCTTGACTTGGAATTAATTGATTCATCAACCTAAATTATTAGCACTGTCTACATACTTGGTATCCCTTAGGTTAGGGAGAGAATTGGCTTCAGCAGGACGCCAAAATTAGGCCATGCAAGTTAAAAGATTACCTGCTAATGGCCTAGCTGTTTTATGGTGACCATATCAGGGGGACAGTGAAGCCCCTGTCAGTACAACATTTTCCATGACCAAACTGGTATCAGCCTGTCCAAGTGACAGGTGAACACGTCCAGATAAAGCTGTGTTTGAGAAACTGGTGAGGAGGCAACTGTAGTTAGCACACTGGCAAAGAATGAAGATGCCCAAGGATGACTGACAGAGGGAGGACAGTAGGATTGCATAAGGAGAGATTAGGAGAGGACTGGAGAGGGACACACACTGATATAGTGATAGTGGCTGTGGCTAGGAAGGAGTATTTGTACATGGAAGGAACAAAACAACACCGTCAACTTACTTGATGCCAGGAACTTCACATGACTTTGGGCGTCCCTGCATCAGTTGTTGTTGTTGCTGCAAATACACAGCATTCTACGAGGGTGTCGACTGATGTTGTACAAACACGATCACTACATGGAACAAACCTATGCACACACTAGTGAATTATTAGACAGACCGTAATCTAAATAAATTAAAAAAAATTATCTATACTTACATGAAGCGTTACATTTAACTCCAGCTGATCATGACTTGATTTCAGATATTTTCATTGCTGACTACACAAATTATGCAATGTGAATTGGATTCCAGCATTAGCAACATTAAGTGTCTTAACGGGAAGTCGTCCGGGTCTCGGGAATGTTGTCTTGTATTTGTATATGTAAATCGTAGGTTAAATAAATCCGTCTGCACATAAGTACTACAGAGAGTTGGCGAACGGCAATCACTCAAACATACTGCTGCCCTCAAAGATAAGGACTGCAACTAAAGATTGTGGGACTAAACCACATCACTGGAGCATTAACAAAGCTAATTAATGGGAGATATAGTTCTTTCCTCCTGAATACTTGTGGTCTGGTGTGATGCCAAGTGTAGATTTAATTTGAGTATTTTGAAGTATAATTATGAGCACACTGGTAAGACTACAGAAGTGTCTTGTCCGCTATACAATTATTAAATAATATTATATATTTAACTTAAATTATTAGTAAACATTTTATATAATAAACAAGACCAGAAGGATAACCACACGTCTCTCAAGAACAATATATAGTTCACAGCAGGAGGTCAATGTAGACAAAGGCAGTGCAAGGATTTAGTTGTTGGCATGAACTGCTCAGCACCTAGCATAGTACTTATCACGTCAGTTTCAGTGTAAGAGAGTAGCATGTTTAAAAGGACCAACACTGGCATTAACAACTTATCATAGTCTCAGGCTGGCTTTGCTAATCATTTGTGAAATGAGTTGACACAAGATGATAACAAACAGAAATAGTTGTTTTTCATTTTTTTCACTTTTCATCTGTTTGCAAAATGATCACCCAAAAGCAGAATCTCTTGTTACTGGATAAATGCGTGTATGAGGGAATGGTGCCTGTACGTCCTGGCACAAGACTGACCATTCAAAATAGGCATCAAGTGTGTGCTACAAATGTGTAACAGCAACATTATCACAAGTGTTTTAAATATTTTTGAAGATTCACCTTTTTAATAATTTCAACATAACACACCGCTATTGTGGTCGCATAGTGTGTGACACTTGAATACGACAGGTCGCTATTGCGGCACTGACGATGTATGCTATTCAAATCGGTTTTACACACAATTATCCATCATGGATTATGGCCCTGTTAATTGTCTTCTAGATTTGTGCATTTCTTTGTAACTGACTGCAAAAATATTTGCCTGCAGAAATGGCAGACGACATTATTTATGTGATCAATTGTGATTTTTATGTAGAATACAAAATAAATAACAGAGTATAAGGGAGAGAGAACAATGTCACCCACCTTCTTTGGATCCCACAGTTGACCACTGTTGACTTGCAGAGAGTGTTCTACCATACCCTCATCTGGTATAAAGAAAACAGGGACAATAAGTTAATCGGCAGACAGATATTACACAGTGCACTAGTCAGTTAACCAGCATGGAAAACACAGATTTCATGATTTGCTAAATTACTGTAATTTTTCGGTACAAAGTAATCTTCAATAAACTGAATAGATAACTGCAGATGTTCTAAGTTTCTTTTCAGAAAGCGTGAACAAAGGCATAGATATTGAAGAGCTCAAAATTAAGATAAGATAAAAAGAACACCTAAGCACCATAAAATAGATAAAATCCATTCAGAGTGAGGTAATTAACAACAGAATACACTTGACAATGTTGTTCTATTAACCCTTTAGACCTCAAGTCTGCCAAATCAGCCCGAGTTCCTACATATCAAGTCGGCCAAAGCCACCCCAAAATATTATAGTCCTACTCCAGAGGCGCTCTCTGGAGGATACTTTTGAAACACATTCAACTTCAAGGATTTCATGCATTTTTTTGCAAAGCCCCTTGTTGGGGTAGTGTTGGCCCCGGTCCTAAATTAAACTTCTCGGAAATTTCAGATTTTTTAAACTTTTCCAGATTTTTCAGTTAGCGATCATAGTTTTTGGTGGTTTGAATTATTTGTGCAGAAGAAGTTATGATTGTGTTTAGAGATGAGTCCCATACCCATTGTCCCATATTCTTACACGGAGTCAGTATGCTCAACTAGGACATGTTACAGGTCGGATAGTTGTGTTATAATTATTGTCGGATTTGTAAGTGCTGTAACTTGCAGGACTATTACGTTGTTCAATTGCTGATGTTTCAACCAAGGCTTGCCAGGGTGGCAGTAAAAACACATGGCTGCTGTACTTTGACGGGGCACTAGCTTCTCGTGTTGTCAAGTATGTTTCCATTGTATTCAAGTACATGCTACATATATCAAGGTATAATAATAATATTGGTGCCAATATGTAGGTAATTACACTGTCTTTCGAATAAATACAATTTGTAGCAGTAAGAAATGAAGCCTACAAAAGTTACGTCACGTAATATGTCATGTTATGGTAAAATACTGATATACTGGTGCATCTGTTGCGTTATGGTCAACTTTTATATTCATAAAAAATGCATCTACACCCAATGTGAAGATAATTACATGCCCTTTAAAATAATGTTAACATGCAATAATGCAAACCCAATAATAAAAGCCCCCAAAACGGACACCCCTGTGTTTGTTTGGAATCGGACCTACTTTTTTAAGGAACCTGGCAGGGACTTTACATAAAAAATGGTCCAAAGGGTTAAAAAAAGGTTTAAAATCTATCCCATGATGCAACGCTTGTTGCACTTACGTTGTCTGCTGCCAGGGGGCACTTCGCCCGTGTTGTGTTGTTGGGATGGCGGCGTCATGGTGCTTGTATGAAGTGCAGAGTCTGAGTTGGTTCTGAAGGCAGAAAGTTTGTTCATTTCATTCTCTCACACCCATCTTGTTCGTTTCCGTTGTCAACAGTAAAGGTAAGTTCTGAATGAGCACAACACCGAGTCACAGGGAAAGCTCAAAGTGCTTTTAACTTTACTCCTTTGCAGACCTGTTCAACAGAACACCATCTTGAATTCTCTGGTAAGCATTCAGCCACACTGCAATTAAGGTAGCATACGAATCACGCTGCAGTCACAAAGCAACATCTGATTTTGCATTTCAGTCAGTTGATACCAATTTACCAATTTTTATTTATATCTCCTCAGTTTACTGCTAGAGTATATAACACATAATTAATTTTCCTGGAGACATGTTTCGCTGACCTCACGTCTGCTAACTTTCTTGCCTGCCCTCTAGTGACTGTCTACAGCAATCAATCCCAGCATGCACCGTGGCACGTCCACACCACTAACACGTGCAGCCAGCAGATAGCACATGTCTGTCACAGACTCTATTAGTTACAAAACAATGCACCTTGCTCTGCAATTTCACCGAGTGCAGCCTGAAGCCAAAAATGCCAATTAGCCACCATCGGAGGTTCTTCATCCCAACGAGTCTGTGACTCTGATACTGGCTGTCTTTGTGCTTGCCTAACACTTCGACATACAGACACCAGGCAGCTGCTCAGGGCAACACTGCCAGGGTGTCACCACTACCAGTGACATCACTCCTGACAACACAGACACACTACCCGTGACACATCACCAGACAACACAGACACACTACCAGTGACACATCACCTGACAACACAGACACACTACCAGTGACGCATCACCTGACAACACAGACACACTACCAGTGACACATCACCTGACAACACAGACACACTACCAGTGACGCATCACCTGACAACACAGACACACTACCAGTGACGCATCACCAGACAACACAGACACACTACCAGTGACACATCACCTGACAACACAGACACACTACCAGTGACACATCACCTGACAACACAGACACACTACCAGTGACACATCACCTGACAACACAGACACACTACCAGTGACACATCACCTGACAACACAGACACACTACCAGTGACACATCACCAGACAACACAGACACACTACCAGTGACACATCACCTGACAACACAGACACACTACCAGTGACACATCACCAGACAACACAGAAACACTACCAGTGACACATCACCAGACAACACAGACACACTACCAGTGACACATCACCTGACAACACAGACACACTACCAGTGACACATCACCTGACAACACAGACACACTACCAGTGACACATCACCAGACAACACAGAAACACTACCAGTGACACATCACCTGACAACACAGACACACTACCAGTGACACATCACCAGACAACACAGAAACACTACCAGTGACACATCACCTGACAACACAGAAACACTACCAGTGACACATCACCAGACAACACAGACACACTACCAGTGACACATCACCTGACAACACAGACACACTACCAGTGACACATCACCAGACAACACAGACACACTACCAGTGACACATCACCAGACAACACAGACACACTACCAGTGACACATCACCTGACAACACAGACACACTACCAGTACAGACACCAGGCACCTCAGGACAACACTGCCAGACACACTACCAGTGACACATCACCTGACAACACAGACACACTACCAGTGACATCACTCCTGACAACACAGACACACTACCAGTGACATCACTCCTGACAACACAGACACACTACCAGTGACACATCACCTGACAACACAGACACACTACCAGTGACACATCACCTGACAACACAGACACACTACCAGTGACACATCACCTGACAACACAGACACACTACCAGTGACACATCACCTGACAACACAGACACACTACCAGTGACACATCACCAGACAACACAGACACACTACCAGTGACACATCACCTGACAACAGACTCCACCACTAACAAGCAAGCACACACCAATATAGTCCACGAGCAGACACCTTCCAAGGTTCCACAAATAGTCCTCTACCCTGTGTGGTGTCTGACAGTGACAGACTAGGTTTGAGGTGTTGTGTTAGGCCGCTCCATCCCTCATAACCATTAGACAACCACGTTCAATGACCACCCGGTGTTTCACGTCACTATGTAAGTAGTTTATGATATGATACTATGATTTGCAGGTGAACTGCATTGTCCAGTTACTATCATTCCTGCAATGTTAATTAAAATGCTCAGAGTTTTCCAACATTTCAAAATACTGTGCACAGCTGTCGCATGACTTGGGTTGCCGCTGTCACATGACTTTGGTTTCCGCTGTCACATGACTTAGGTTGCTGGCATGTCTGTAAGATTTATCAATGGCATGGTTTTCAATAACTTGGTTAGATTAAAAAAATTATGTTCACCTACAGAAGCATAATATTTTATCTGAAGAATTGTAAAAAAACGTAAGTTCTTATATAGCGCAGTATCCAATCTTTAGGATTGCTCAAAGCGCTTTTTACACTTTACTCCTTGGCAGACCTGTTCAATGGAAGACCATCTCGGCTTCTCTGGGAAGCACTCAGCAACGCGGCAATTTTGCGAAGACTGCTCGTACACAAATATCCACCACTGTCTGTAGCCAGGTAATCATCCATACAGCTGAGTGAACTGGAGCAATGCAGAGTGAAAAAAATTGCCCAAGGTTTTACACGGCAGCACAGGATTTGAATCCGGGTCCTCTTAGTCGAGAGTACGATGCTCTACCTCTGAGCCATAGCCACAGATAGAATGTACTAATGATATAGATGTTGCTCAACAACAATAGTACAGTGTGAAACCAATACGTAGGTCTTGCAACAAATCATAGAATGTGAATTGGATTTATGAGAGAAACATTGAGACCAATCACTATGCAAAGTTGGCTTATGAGAAAGACCTTGAGACCATTAACACAGTGTGAGGAGAACTCATGAGAGAGACCTTTAGTCCAATCACAGTGTGAAGTAGACTTAGGGAGCAAGACCTTTAGACCAATCACATTATGTGAGTGAACTTGAGACCTTAGAATACAATACAATAACCCTTATTATATGTTGTGTGACACAGAAATTTTCCTCAAATCAGAGTAAAAAGTTAAACAGTTTCTATAAAAATATAAAGAACAAGGGTATTCAACCACATACACAGTAAGATTCAAGAACAACACTGGAGGAGAATGTCTATCACATTCACACAAGTAGTTATGTAAACAAACCAAAACCCAATAAAAAATTGGGGTAAAAACCTTGAAATCAAGGCAGACAGTTGTAAACAATTGAAATGAAAAGCCCTTGAGCCCAAAAAATTTGCAAGGAAAAAAGACTTAAAGCCCTTTGAGAACAATTGCACAGTGCAAAGCAGACTTGAGACCTTGAGAACAATTGCACAGTGAAAATCAAACTTGAGACCTTGAGAACAATTGCACAGTGCAAGGCAGACTTGAGACCTTTGGAACAATTGCACAGTGCAAAGCAGACTTGAGACCTTGAGAACAATTGCACAGTGGAAGGCAGACTTGAGACCAATCACACAGTGCGAAGTTAATGTATACTTCTGTGACAAATCAGACTTGTGAGACAGACCTTGAGTTCAGGCATACAGTGTGATGGGGACGAAGCAGCCCGAGACAGAATGACGGATGAATGCCTGGATGACTGATGAGTGTGGAGACAAAGCCGCAGACATATAAACAGCCCCACAGCTGCGGCTACAGCCAGCCACTGGTACAAGTGCACACTGTACACTACATAACTACACGAGTGCAGCTGGTTAAGCCACACTCTGCTCCTGCTGGCAATGTCACTGTCTGTTGACACGCCACAAATGGACCATTCATCAAACACAGCTCCTTCTGCAACGCAAATCTTACGCAACAGCATCAAACGCAGACACTGCAAGTAACAAAACATGACGCGGACATTAGAAACTCACTTCTTTGCAGCTGGCGACATGAGAGGTAGATCCAGTTTGACGAGGTCTTTGTTTAAAAAATACCCCGACTTACATTACGACTACACGTTTTCATGTGTTTACCAAACATGTATAAAATTGAAACGACAAACAGAAGCACAGATGCATTTTATGGTACTTTATAATAATAATTAGGCAACTTCTGATGCATCTTAATCCATCAAAACAAAAGGATTAGTCAATATAAAAATCGACAAGCAATATTTCCATTGTCGAATCAATGCAACTGTTGGATCAATGTAGAGCTGATGTGAATATGCAAGATTATGAAAGTAAATTTTCTAATGACAGCAGAATTATGTAATACCTTTTTTAACACTAAGAGGGATGTTGAAGATGTCCAACAAATCAGGTTTTGCCTAATGCTGTCATACCGCCTTTACTGAAAGGTTACAGCCATAGACATGCCATAGACAACAGAAATTGGTGTGTAGATTTATACAGTTTCACACAGAATACAAAGTCCAAAATTCAGATTTCAAAAAGTGGCAGATGTTTTAGTCTGATATTTTGTCATATCCTGTTAGTATCTCATGTAAGGACCAAAATTAATGGAGACACGTGCTTACACTTTTTATGTTATATTTAATGTACTCTGTGTTTATATTTTATATATGTTCACGCTTACTTTTTATATTGAATAAGTCTACCTACCCAGCAAACAAGGAAGCATTTCTGAACCAGTTGGCACGTGTCATACTGGTTCATAAATGGTACTGCTCCACCCGTACGTGTTTTCATGTGTATTCACGTGAATACATGTGTTCTGCCTGTTGTCACGAGTTTTGAACGAGTTTGACACGAGTCATACTGGGTCAGAACTTTCACTGGTATGTGTCATCATGTGAACAATTTGTGATTTCACAGTAAACATGTGTCAACACACCAAATTTTTTCACAGAATCTGGTGAATTCACATACGGATTACACATGTGAATTGAGCCAGTTAAACTCGTGAATTCACTTACAGAACATGTGAAATCACGGGTCGTTGTTTGCTGGGTAGCTATCTATCTGCACCAATTAAACACCTGCCATATGTAATACTGAAACTGATTGCAACACATTAGCCCACCTACTGCCATTGTGACTATTGTACACGCAACATACAACTGTGCACACAAGGGGGGCTGTGAAGTTGACCAACTGAATGGTGCACTAATTAACAGTCAAGGGCATGACTTCATGGATCTGGGGCGTGCTAGTACAGCACAGCTGGACAATTATTAATAACCCCCTGGCAGCTATTTTGGCTTTCTACCTTCGTCTAGTGTCAACATTAGGCATAAGTTCACGTGTCAATTACTTATTTATACACCACTAAATTAAGTCTGGTCCACTTTGTGGGCATCCTAATAATACAAGAAAACTACTCGTTGTGGCTGCTGCAAACCGCTGAATTTAGACAGGACGATTCACAGAAACTGTTCAAATAATCCACATTTCCATAACGTAATAATGTTGGTGTTATAAAACAGTTCATTAACCTGTGTGTGGCACACATCTGTGGGATTCTGCAAGTATCCAACTGAATTTCTGCATGTTATTTAGCAGGTCCATTACGATGTTTGTCAGATTTTAAATTTTTTCAAAATTCTTCTGGGAGGGTTGGAGAACTTGGGACTCAAAACCTCAAAAGACTGTGTACACGTTAGCATTCTGTTGACTTGCATGTGAGGATGCAATCTATTTCTGGGACACAGTAAAACAATGTAATACAATTTTCAAGCATTTTAACATGTTTGACTACCTTTCCCACCAGTCATTACTGTGTAACTAGGGCAGTAAGTGACATCACAGCGTTCATGTTATGGTATTTACTTATAAGATGCAGGTAGGGTGGACTTACCACTGGGTGGGATTGGTGGTGAGCAAACTATCAAACGAAGGAGCAATTCCACAGCCTAGTTGGGAGAATGTGAAGAGGGATTTGAGAAATGTTTATGGTGGAGGGAGGACTAGCAGTGTGACAGTATCAGACAGAACCCTCACCCTACAGTACAAGATTACTTTATTGGTGTGTGTGTGTGTGTGTGTGTGTGTGTGTGTGTGTGTGTGTGTGTGTGTGTGTGTGTGTGTGTGTGTGTGTGTGTGTGTGTGTGTGTGTGTGTGTGTGTGTGTGTGTGTGTGTGTGTGTGTGTGTGTGTGTGTGTGTGTGTGTGTGTGTGTGTGTGTGTGTGTGTGTGTGTGTGTGTGTGTGTGTGTGTGTGTGTGTGTGTGTGTGTGTGTGTGTGTGTGTGTGTGTGTGTGTGTGTGTGTGTGTGTGTGTGTGTGTGTGTGTGTGTGTGTGTGTGTGTGTGTGTGTGTGTGTGTGTGTGTGTGTGTGTGTGTGTGTGTGTGTGTGTGTGTGTGTGTGTGTGTGTGTGTGTGTGTGTGTGTGTGTGTGTGTGTGTGTGTGTGTGTGTGTGTGTGTGTGTGTGTGTGTGTGTGTGTGTGTGTGTGTGTGTGTGTGTGTGTGTGTGTGTGTGTGTGTGTGTGTGTGTGTGTGTGTGTGTGTGTGTGTGTGTGTGTGTGTGTGTGTGTGTGTGTGTGTGTGTGTGTGTGTGTGTGTGTGTGTGTGTGTGTGTGTGTGTGTGTGTGTGTGTGTGTGTGTGTGTGTGTGTATGTAGTATGTAGTATGTTAGTATGTATGTATGTATGTATGTATGTATGTATGTATGTATGTATGTATGTATGTATGTATTTATGATATGTATGCATGCATGTATGTATGTATAGGTATATATTATATACATGTACATATAATGATACACACATACATATATACAAAGTATATATTATAATATTTGCATTGTGATTTTGTGCAAAATCACGTTCATAGTTGAAGTAACAATGATGTATCCCCTGGTGGTTGTCACAGAGATCTAGCGTTACCAGTCCACAGTGCACCTCAACACAGGCGAATCAGCTCATTGGAAATCCATAGCCGCTTTGCTATATTCGCTTCATCTGCCTCACACAAATCCCCAAGTACAACTAAATTGGTTCCGATCCACAGGAAGACACTGCAAGACCTCGTCGACACCAGCAGCCAGTTCACATTAAACCACAACAATTTCTACCACTCATTAATAATAACCATCATGTCTCATCGCAATTACTTCTTGAAAAGAAAATGCAATTAATAAGACAAAGAAACGAGGCGGCCATAACTCTGACCGAGGTTGCGTCAATGAATGATGGCTTTCATTTACAGTGGCAGAACGGCAGAGACAGAAGGGAGAGAAATGTGCTCGCAACACGGAACAAATCATCGCCTGCTGACTGACGAGTCATTGACGACAGCCGCGGCTCGCAAATCTGGAAGTCGCACAAACTGGGCCTCGTCTTGGTCTTGATTATGAGCAAAACTGCCAAGTGATTGTAATCGATTACGCAATTACCGGAGACCGTAATCCCCATTACCCTTTGAGACTGCTGCATAGTCCCTACCCCTTGAGACTGCTCCACCCTTGAGACTGCCCAGTCCCTACCCCTTGAGACTGCTGATAGTCCCACCCCTTTGAGACTGCTCCGTCCACCCCTTTTAGTCCCTACCCCTTTGAGACTGCTCCATAGTCCCTACCCCTTTGAGACTGCTCCATAGTCCCTACCCCTTTGAGACTGCTCCATAGTCCCTACCCCTTTGAGACTGCTCCATAGTCTCTACCCCTTTGAGACTGCTCCCTAGTCTCAACATTTTCCAGTGTATAAAAATAACGACAGACATCATCTGCAGATGCTGAAAATGGGAACCTGTGCGACTGTGCCAGATTGGACGCTGCCAAAATTAACCGTCCGACAGCTTCCTGTTTAATGACGAGGTGGGATTTCCTGTACACACAAGTGCAGTGGTTAGCTACCTTTGAGACTGCTCCATAGTCCCTACCCCTTTGAGACTGCTCCATAGTCCCTACCCCTTTGAGACTGCTCCATAGTCCCTACCCCTTTGAGACTGCTCCATAGTCCCTACCCCTTTGAGACTGCTCCCTAGTCTCTACCCCTTTGAGACTGCTCCCTAGTCCCTACCCCTTTGAGACTGCTCCATAGTCCCTACCCCTTTGAGACTGCTCCCTAGTCTCTACCCCTTTGAGACTGCTCCATAGTCCCTACCCCTTTGAGACTGCTCCTAGTCCCTACCCCTTTGAGACTGCTCCCTAGTCCCTACCCCTTTGAGACTGCTCCATAGTCCCTACCCCTTTGAGACTGCTCCCTAGTCTCTACCCCTTTGAGACTGCTCCATAGTCCCTACCCCTTTGAGACTGCTCCATAGTCCCTACCCCTTTGAGACTGCTCCATAGTCCCTACCCCTTTGAGACTGCTCCATAGTCCCTACCCCTTTGAGACTGCTCCATAGTCCCTACCCCTTTGAGACTGCTCCATAGTCCCTACCCCTTTGAGACTGCTCCCTAGTCCCTACCCCTTTGAAACTGCTCCATAGTCCCTACCCCTTTGAAACTGCTCCATAGTCCCTACCCCTTTGAGACTGCTCCCTAGTCTCTACCCATTTGAGACTGCTCCATAGTCCCTACCCCTTTGAGACTGCTCCATAGTCCCTACCCCTTTGAGACTGCTCCATAGTCCCTACCCCTTTGAGACTGCTCCATAGTCCCTACCCCTTTGAGACCGCTCCCTAGTCCCTACCCCTTTGAGACTGCTCCTAGTCCCTACCCCTTTGAGACTGCTCCATAGTCCCTACCCCTTTGAGACTGCTCCCTAGTCCCTACCCCTTTGAGACTGCTCCCTAGTCCCTACCCCTTTGAGACTGCTCCCTAGTCCCTACCCCTTTGAGACTGCTCCCTAGTCCCTACCCCTTTGAGACTGCTCCCTAGTCTCTACCCCTTTGAGACTGCTCCATAGTCCCTACCCCTTTGAGACTGCTCCCTAGTCCCTACCCCTTTGAGACTGCTCCCTAGTCCCTACCCCTTTGAGACTGCTCCATAGTCCCTACCCCTTTGAGACTGCTCCATAGTCCCTACCCCTTTGAGACTGCTCCCTAGTCCCTACCCCTTTGAGACTGCTCCCTAGTCCCTACCCCTTTGAGACTGCTCCCTAGTCCTACCCCTTTGAGACTGCTCCATAGTCCCTACCCCTTTGAGACTGCTCCCTAGTCCCTACCCCTTTGAGACTGCTCCCTAGTCCCTACCCCTTTGAGACTGCTCCATAGTCCCTACCCCTTTGAGACTGCTCCCTAGTCCCTACCCCTTTGAGACTGCTCCCTAGTCCCTACCCCTTTGAGACTGCTCCATAGTCCCTACCCCTTTGAGACTGCTCCCTAGTCCCTACCCCTTTGAGACTGCTCCATAGTCCCTACCCCTTTGAGACTGCTCCCTAGTCCCTACCCCTTTGAGACTGCTCCCTAGTCCCTACCCCTTTGAGACACACACCAAAACAGGACAGAAGAAGAGACCAAGATTAAGTTGGCTGGATAGTTTCAAGGGACCTCAAAGGGGTAGGGTGACCTTCTGACATTGGCAGAACATAGCTCAGGATTATATATTACCTGATTTATATTCCACCTTGCAAGAGATCAGGGGAAGATGTGCACTATCATCTCAAAATGTCCAACATCAACAAAACGAAGGAGTCCACAACAGTTTTGTTTGTCACTGGACATCAATATTTCATGCTACAGACTGGTTCTGTTAATACAGTGATACCGTCGTATAAATATTACAAACTAACATATGTCGTGTTGATGGTTGAGATCAGATGGAAATAATTTCATCTGATATTATGCATAATTTATTGTCATCAAAGTTCCACAATTTACAAATGTGGTCTGCCGGAGATGACGTTCGAACGTTGTTTCCATAAATTTCCATCATGTCAACATTGTGGCTTCATCACTAACTTAAGAATGAAACTACGGAACACCCTGGGAAAAGGGTGAACTGGGAATGTTGGAAGGGGTAGGGGAATTTTCCTAGAAATTATATATAGATGACTAGTAGTCTCGAGACTGTCAGACCAGCATAAAGGATCACTCACGTGTGGCTTGAGTGCAGCTTCAGTTCATGTTATGTAACAGAATAAACAGCCATCAATCAACCTATCAATCAATCAATAGGGTCTTCTTATACACTGTCTGCACTTTGGCCCCGGCCTCAGGCACCTAATGTGCTGAATATGTCCCTCTTCTTACTTTCACTTTTGTGTGCACAAGACCGTAACTGTGTCAAGTTGTCACAAAACAACATTGCCTCGTTTGCCCATGAGAATTGTATGAATTGTGTTTGTCACTGTATCTAGGGTACTGGGTACTACTGACACTAAAGTATTGACACCAAAATAGCTTACATTGTAGATTGTCTCTCACATGTTTATATTGGAGACTACGTGGACAACCACAAAGAATATAGGGGCTAAATTATTTCAGAACTGAGATATATCTAAAATGTGTTATACTAAATTTTATTTACTATCATTTGTTAATGAATAAATTTTTCAAATATATTTTTAATATTTATTATATTTGACTATTACTTTATTACTTTATTATTATGTTATTAGTATTGTTGTGAAGTATATATTTGATCTAAAGCTTTAGTGTATGTATGTAGATAAATTTTCATAGGCCATCATCACCCAACACATACATAGTACATACATACTACGTATGTACGTACATACGTACGTACGTATGTATGTTTTGGATGATGATGGCCCATTGAAAAACACAATATACGTGACATGGCTACCATCATGAAACAAAGCTTTTACAACTAAAAAGTTTGCATGTTCATTACACAATATGAAACCACTTTATATTTTAATTATAAAAACAAATGCTAGATCTGTCTTGTATTTAAAACTCTTCTTTTGTATTTTGTACAACATACATGGAATGAATCTTCTGCTTGGCATAAAACACACCCATGAAAGATAGGGGCATAAAACTGACAAACGTATGCATTAATATTACGAAAACAGAAAACATTCAGCTAATTGACAAATCATAAAACAGAAAACGTTCAGCTAATTGACAAATCATAACTTGAAAATGCCAGTACACTGTACCAAGAAATGTGACGTTTAGTCGATTACTGCATCAGAGGATACACTTAAACAAAACTACCAGTACCTGCAGAAATCAAGTATTTTTTAACATTTCAGAGCCCCTATAACCCACCCAGTCGAACATACACAAACCAACTATTTATGAAGTTAACTGCTTTCTAAAAAAAGTATCAAAGCTACAGATCTACCAATTTGTTTGATATATAATATATTTTTATTTTAAATGATGTCAGCTTTGTATCTTGTTCACTTTGCTTAGATGTCATACAGAAATTCTTCAAAATTAATCTATACTTGATCCCTGGGTATTCCTGCCGAGCTCAGTCTTTAGATTACTCTATACTTGATCCCTGGGTATTCCTGCCGAGCTCAGTCTTTAGATTACTCTATACTTGATCTCTGGGTATTCCTGCCGAGCTCAGTCTTTAGATTACTCCATGCTTGATCCCTGGGTATTCCTGCCGCGCTCAGTCTTTAGATTACTCCTCGCTTGATCCCTGGGTATTCCTGCCGCGCTCAGTCTTTAGATTACTCCTCGCTTGATCCCTGGGTATTCCTGCCGCGCTCAGTCTTTAGATTACTCCTCGCTTGATCCCTGGGTATTCCTGCCGCGCTCAGTCTTTAGATTACTCCATGCTTGATCCCTGGGTATTCCTGCCGCGCTCAGTCTTTAGATTACTCCTCGCTTGATCCCTGGGTATTCCTGCCGAGCTCAGTCTTTAGATTACTCCATGCTTGATCCCTGGGTATTCCTGCCGCGCTCAGTCTTTAGATTACTCCATGCTTGATCCCTGGGTATTCCTGCCGAGCTCAGTCTTTAGATTACTCCATGCTTGATCCCTGGGTATTCCTGCCGCGCTCAGTCTTTAGATTACTCCATGCTTGATCCCTGGGTATTCCTGCCGAGCTCAGTCTTTAGATTACTCCATGCTTGATCCCTGGGTATTCCTGCCGCGCTCAGTCTTTAGATTACTCCATGCTTGATCTCTGGGTATTCCTGCCGCGCTCAGTCTTTAGATTACTCCATGCTTGATCCCTGGGTATTCCTGCCGCGCTCAGTCTTTAGATTACTCCATGCTTGATCTCTGGGTATTCCTGCCGCGCTCAGTCTTTAGATTACTCCATGCTTGATCTCTGGGTATTCCTGCCGCGCTCAGTCTTTAGATTACTCCATGCTTGATCCCTGGGTATTCCTGCCGAGCTCAGTCTTTAGATTACTCCATGCTTGATCCCTGGGTATTCCTGCCGCGCTCAGTCTTTAGATTACTCCATACTTGATCCCTGGGTATTCCTGCCGAGCTCAGTCTTTAGATTACTCCTCGCTTGATCCCTGGGTATTCCTGCCGAGCTCAGTCTTTAGATTACTCCATGCTTGATCCCTGGGTATTCCTGCCGAGCTCAGTCTTTAGATTACTCCATGCTTGATCCCTGGGTATTCCTGCCGAGCTCAGTCTTTAGATTACTCCTCGCTTGATCCCTGGGTATTCCTGCCGCGCTCAGTCTTTAGATTACTCCATGCTTGATCCCTGGGTATTCCTGCCGCGCTCAGTCTTTAGATTACTCTATACTTGATCCCTGGGTATTCCTGCCGAGCTCAGTCTTTAGATTACTCCTCGCTTGATCCCTGGGTATTCCTGCCGCGCTCAGTCTTTAGATTACTCCATGCTTGATCCCTGGGTATTCCTGCTGAGCTCAGTCTTTAGATTACTCCATGCTTAATCTCTGGGTATTCCTGCCGCGCTCAGTCTTTAGATTACTCTATGCTTGATCCCTGGGTATTCCTGCCGAGCTCAGTCTTTAGATTACTCCATGCTTGATCTCTGGGTATTCCTGCCGCGCTCAGTCTTTAGATTACTCCATGCTTGATCCCTGGGTATTCCTGCCGCGCTCAGTCTTTAGATTACTCCATGCTTAATCTCTGGGTATTCCTGCCGCGCTCAGTCTTTAGATTACTCCATGCTTGATCCCTGGGTATTCCTGCCGCGCTCAGTCTTTAGATTACTCCATGCTTGATCTCTGGGTATTCCTGCCGCGCTCAGTCTTTAGATTACTCCATGCTTGATCCCTGGGTATTCCTGCCGCGCTCAGTCTTTAGATTACTCCATGCTTGATCCCTGGGTATTCCTGCCGCGCTCAGTCTTTAGATTACTCTATACTTGATCCCTGGGTATTCCTGCCGCGCTCAGTCTTTAGATTACTCCATGCTTGATCTCTGGGTATTCCTGCCGCGCTCAGTCTTTAGATTACTCTATGCTTGATCCCTGGGTATTCCTGCCGAGCTCAGTCTTTAGATTACTCCATGCTTGATCCCTGGGTATTCCTGCCGCTCTCAGTCTTTAGATTACTCCATGCTTGATCCCTGGGTATTCCTGCCGCGCTCAGTCTTTAGATTACTCATACTTGATCCCTGGGTATTCCTGCCGCGCTCAGTCTTTAGATTACTCCATGCTTGATCTCTGGGTATTCCTGCCGCGCTCAGTCTTTAGATTACTCTATGCTTGATCCCTGGGTATTCCTGCCGAGCTCAGTCTTTAGATTACTCCATGCTTGATCCCTGGGTATTCCTGCCGCGCTCAGTCACTAGATTACTCCATGCTTGATCCCTGGGTATTCCTGCCGAGCACAGTCTTTAGATTACTCCATGCTTGATCCCTGGGTATTCCTGCCGAGCTCAGTCTTTAGATTACTCCATGCTTGATCCCTGGGTATTCCTGCCGAGCTCAGTCTTTAGATTACTCCATGCTTGATCCCTGGGTATTCCTGCTGAGCTCAGTCTTTAGATTACTCCATGCTTGATCCCTGGGTATTCCTGCCGAGCTCAGTCTTTAGATTACTCCATGCTTGATCTCTGGGTATTCCTGCCGAGCTCAGTCTTTAGATTACTCCATGCTTGATCTCTGGGTATTCCTGCTGAGCTCAGTCTTTTGATTACTCCATGCTTGATCCCTGGGTATTCCTGCCGAGCTCAGTCTTTAGATTACTCCATGCTTGATCCCTGGGTATTCCTGCCGAGCTCAGTCTTTAGATTACTCCTCGCTTGATCCCTGGGTATTCCTGCCGCGCTCAGTCTTTAGATTACTCCTCGCTTGATCCCTGGGTATTCCTGCCGCGCTCAGTCTTTAGATTACTCCTCGCTTGATCCCTGGGTATTCCTGCCGAGCTCAGTCTTTAGATTACTCCATGCTTGATCCCTGGGTATTCCTGCCGCGCTCAGTCTTTAGATTACTCCATGCTTGATCCCTGGGTATTCCTGCTGAGCTCAGTCTTTAGATTACTCCATGCTTGATCTCTGGGTATTCCTGCCGAGCTCAGTCTTTAGATTACTCCTCGCTTGATCGCTGGGTATTCCTGCCGAGCTCAGTCTTTAGATTACTCCTCGCTTGATCCCTGGGTATTCCTGCCGCGCTCAGTCTTTAGATTACTCCTCGCTTGATCCCTGGGTATTCCTGCCGCGCTCAGTCTTTAGATTACTCCTCGCTTGATCCCTGGGTATTCCTGCCGAGCTCAGTCTTTAGATTACTCCTCGCTTGATCCCTGGGTATTCCTGCCGCGCTCAGTCTTTAGATTACTCCTCGCTTGATCCCTGGGTATTCCTGCCGAGCTCAGTCTTTAGATTACGATACAAACACATTTTGTAGCTTTGTTGGAGACCCACCTACCACTAACCTATTTGCTCTTTGACCAGTATTGATTTATACTTATATAATGAACACTTGCAATATGTGTACTTTTTCACAACTGTTCTATCCACAATGAAATGTGATAGAATAAAATTCCTTTAAAAACAACGTATTCGGTATGGATCATTTGAATGTGACAGATCTCCACAGTTGACACAGACACAGGCCGCAGGTAAACAGCCTCCATCCACCTGTTGCAGACGTGGACAATATATTGATAACCAGTCACAGCTAGTGTTTCAGACGCCTTTCAATATTGCACAAATGGAGATCCGCCACCGAGATGGAATCTGTGCAACAGTATCTTGTGGCTGCCATCAGGTCTCACCAGCCTCCGTAGCCAGCCACAGAGATGGCTGACAGTCAGGCAGACATGACCACAGCAGATGATACTGTGACAGATGGGTCAATGGCCTATGGCCAGGACAATGGACCACACAGGACACATGGACAATCACCGCTAGGCGACCAAGCCGCACTGATCAATGGATGCATCTTTCTCTTATGTCAGTCAATCAGCCAGTTGCTTTTTTCAGTCAGTCTGTATGTGTTTCGGTTTTATGTCTGTCTTTCGGTGTGGGTTTGAATGTATCTCCGTCCGTCCGTCCGTCCGTCCGTCCGTCCGTCCGTCCGTCCGTCCGTCCGTCCGTCCGTCCGTCCGTCCGTCCGTCCGTCCGTCCGTCCGTCCGTCCGTCCGTCCGTCCGTCCGTCCGTCCGTCCGTCCGTCCGTCCGTCCGTCCGTCCGTCCGTCCGTCCGTCCGTCCGTCCGTCCGTCCGTCCGTCCGTCCGTCCGTCCGTCCGTTTTTAGGGATGTGTCTCACAGTGTCTGTCTGCCGCTTAGCCCGTTTGTGTATCCAACCACCCACAACCTTGAGTTATTTATGAATATATTTATATATACATTATATATATATTCTTTCCCAGCCATGCATGCACTGATGCACCTAGCATCCTACTGTGCAAATCCTCGCCAATATGACACGTTCTGACCGACAGATGTGACCCGACTGTCCCCAACAGCCACGGCACACCACAGAGCCAGCTCTATGTGTGGCTACCAGAGTCAAGAGTCGTATTGCAAGAAGTCTGTCATCCACACAACCACAGTCCTCGTCTAGAGTAGCAGCCATTGAGCCCATGGAACGCTTCTCTACAGTTCTTGCTGCACTGCAATATGTCGTCATGGTAACAGAACGACAGTGTACAGACGACACGGAGACTGCCACATCGGTGTGAACGGCACACGGAAATGAAAATGCATACATGTCAAACAATCCCTGCATGAACCCAGAATGCACATCTTGTATACCAACAACCCATTGCAGCCTGGCAAAGAACTGGTGTGAAATGAAATGTTCACCCCTGAAATTTCATCCTCGGGTGAATGTGATCCCCGGGTGAATGTAACATTGCAGGAGTGAAGATAATCCACATAAACAGAGGAGCTGTGGGGAGAGGTTGATGTAACAGATGTTTTATGCTTGGAAAATCCAAGAACAAAAATAATAAATAAATAAATAATAATAATAAATAATAAACAAGATGGCAGGATTATGGAATGGAGAATGAGAGTAAAACATAGAGGGGAGATGGCTGATGGAGACAACAGAGAGACAGAGGAGATGGCTGGCGGAGACAACAGAGAGACAGAGGAGATGGCTGACGGAGACAGCACAGAGACAGAGGAGATGGCTGATGGAGACAACAGAGAGACAGAGGAGATGGCTGGCGGAGACAACAGAGAGACAGAGGAGATGGCTGACGGAGACAACAGAGACAGAGGAGATGGCTGACGGAGACAACAGAGACAGAGGAGATGGCTGACGGAGACAACAGAGAGACAGAGGAGATGGCTGACGGAGACAACACAGAGACAGAGGAGATGGCTGACGGAGACAACACAGAGACAGAGGAGATGGCTGACGGAGACACACAGAGACAGAGGAGATGGCTGACGGAGACAACACAGAGACAGAGGAGATGGCTGACGGAGACAACAGAGAGACAGAGGAGATGGCTGACGGAGACAACACAGAGACAGAGGAGATGGCTGACGGAGACAACACAGAGACAGAGGAGATGGCTGACGGAGACAACACAGAGACAGAGGAGATGGCTGACGGAGACAACAGAGACAGAGGAGATGGCTGACGGAGACAACACAGAGACAGAGGAGATGGCTGACGGAGACAACAGAGAGACAGAGGAGATGGCTGACGGAGACAACACAGAGACAGAGGAGATGGCTGACGGAGACAACAGAGAGACAGAGGAGATGGCTGACGGAGACAACAAGAGACAGAGGAGATGGCTGACGGAGACAACAGAGAGACAGAGGAGATGGCTGACGGAGACAACACAGAGACAGAGGAGATGGCTGACGGAGACAACAGAGACAGAGGAGATGGCTGACGGAGACAGCACAGAGACAGAGGAGATGGCTGACGGAGACAACAGAGAGACAGAGGAGATGGCTGACGGAGACAGACACAGAGACAGAGGAGATGGCTGACGGAGACAACAGAGAGACAGAGGAGATGGCTGACGGAGACAACAGAGAGACAGAGGAGATGGCTGACGGAGACAACAGAGAGACAGAGGAGATGGCTGACGGAGACAACAAGAGACAGAGGAGATGGCTGACGGAGACAACAGAGAGACAGAGGAGATGGCTGACGGAGACAACACAGAGACAGAGGAGATGGCTGACGGAGACAACAGAGACAGAGGAGATGGCTGACGGAGACAACAGAGACAGAGGAGATGGCTGACGGAGACAACAGAGACAGAGGAGATGGCTGACGGAGACAACAGAGACAGAGGAGATGGCTGACGGAGACAACAGAGACAGAGGAGATGGCTGACGGAGACAACAGAGACAGAGGAGATGGCTGACGGAGACAACACAGAGACAGAGGAGATGGCTGACGGAGACAACACAGAGACAGAGGAGATGGCTGACGGAGACAACACAGAGACAGAGGAGATGGCTGACGGAGACAACAGAGACAGAGGAGATGGCTGGCGGACACAACAGAGAGACAGAGGAGATGGCTGGCAGAGACAACAGAGAGACAGAGGAGATGGCTGGCGGAGACAACACAGAGACAGAGGAGATGGCTGATGGAGACAACAGTGCAAGAAGATTGAGACAGGGAAAGATAAAACAAAAATTGAAGACCTGTATCAAAACTAATCCTGGCAGATGTACACTGCCTAAAAATTATGCACACTTTACACAGAGCACCAAGCACAAAACCAAATCATCCCATGTGAACGTGGGCTTTAAAATGCTAAAACTATGGTAATGCCCAATGGCACCACCTTGTGGATACTGTCTAGATAACAACTACGTACATATTAGCCATAAGACGGCATTTTGCAACTACTTTCATTTTATTCTCAAAGTCGGGGGTGTTGTCATGATCACATAAACCTTTCTAACAATGCAGAGGAAGGGATGAAATAACATCATTTCTATAATCATGCATACATCTGTGATGACAAGGAATGGTGACAACAATGAGCAGTGTCACGTGGGTTTCCAACTTGACACGTTTCCGAAAAACAATCTCTCTTTTCATGCACACAGTTGACCATCTCTCTTTAGCCGTTACATCGCTGGCAGAGCTCACGGTTTTTTATTTCTTAGCGCCGATTCAGTATAGACAGAAGACGTCCTGCAATGTTTGTTCAGCGATGTCTTCTAGCTGGCACAATGATTATTTCCTTAGCGTTGTGCAAATGATTGATATTGTGCTCGCATGGCATTACAAATCATATATTTCTGTTGTGTACCGTCTTCTTCAATCGAAGGACGAACATTTTGGTAGATATGCTAAGCCTGTCTTTGCTACGTTCTGTTTATCGTAGATGTGCACGTATGTGACGTGTCTGCAATTTGTACATTCGCCTGCCAACTTAACAGCTTGCACTACTTACGAGAAATGAGAAATTAATAGACGCCCACCCAAGCCATTGCACTCGCACACTGTGCATCTATTGGGAATAATACGGTAGATGTACTGCCCCAACCTATCGCACGAATCTTCACCTAGGCGGGTACATTTTATGGGGATGAACATTTGACTTCACACTGACTTTGAAATTTATATCAACCCTTATTTATACCATACAATCACAAAACAAACAAATATTACCTGTTTATATTGATCACCTTCTCAGAGTCATTAAAGTGATTTGTGGTTATTAATAATTGTTGTCAACTGCATCAATTTGAAATTTGAGCTCTGCAATCACGCTGGTTTCTAAGCTACGAATGATTTAGTGCAAGAAGGTTGTTCATATTTTCACTCATGCAAGACACCTTTCAGGCCACATTCACAGTGGTGACTCGCTATTAATCACGGCGATGGCACTACACGTGCTATTCAAATTGCAGCTTCACGACACCTACACCAAATGCTAACTTCAAGATAAGACTTCCATGGCCATTTCCAAATTTCCCCCAAACAGGGTATAAACATTAATTTTGTTTAATGACATGGTAAACTAATGAACTAATTAAATAGCAAACCTCTTTCAAAAAAACATCTACAAAAGACCACTTTCAAATTTAGATAAACATCATCAGTCTTTTCCATTTCACAAAAACTTTGTATGTGATGCTTCGACAAAACGACATGGACATGTCATGCTTTTTACAAAAACAATTACTTAATATCACATAACAAATAGATAAAAATATCTCCTTGATTTTGGGTTGTTACTATTTTCAAACATCATACACAAATTTCAGTTTACATTTTGAAGATAAAACACAAAAGATGAGTTTTCTCAAAAGCAATCAAATGGATACATCACATTTTGTCCGAAACCATCACATAGCATTTTAGAATACTGTAGTCGTATGACGTAACTATGACAGGGTACTGCATGCACTGGGGTGGAGGCAAGACTCGACGTAAGGGCAGGATAAATTAAGTGACATGGCCCTCGATACACAAGACATTAAACAGAGTAAAAACAACTCACCTTCTCCAGCTTGTGTCCGGCGGAGGGGACAGGTAGGCCGAGCCATAGGGCGAACAGTCTATCTGGACAGTGGTCAAGGAAATACCACATGCAGGTATATAAGTTTTATTTATGTCACATCAATTTTTTTGTATTGCACTGCTTTGTTTCTGCCTGTTGATAAGTATGTTTTTGTTTGTCGTCATTTTCATTAATATACACACCTTCAACTGATTGTGCGAATATATAGGTTTACCGTTATTTTATTTATGTAGGGTTTATTTTAGCTAGTAAACAGGGCACATGAACTAGTACTGTAATAAGATGATCCAGTACAGAAACCACAAAAATCTTATGCAACTCTCTTGTTATGTGTCATATCTCAAAGTGGACCAGTATGCAATATTTTGCCTAATACACATATGACATCAATGTTTATTAAAAACATCTGTCTTCTGTTTTTCTCACAAACACCACTGTCTGACAGCGGGATAGTAAAAAATAATGTACTGATAAAAGAGTTACACAACCTGTAGTGTTAGTCTAGTTATGAAAGAAGTCTTAATAAATAAGTAATTCAGCGGGTGTCTTGTCAAATCAGATCACGATTTCAAAGACATGCTATGCTATATTCTCAATCGCGGCTATCGAGTTGTCCAATAATGTAGGCGTATTATATTACAGCAATGACAGAGTTCAAACTTCTCGTAGAGCTGCCTGTCACTACAGCCTGTCAATACCGTCACAAGTGACAAGCATCAAGTCTTGTTGACAGAATGTATTAACACACCATTTATGTCTCCCGTACAAAGCCAGGTACACGGAAACAAGCAATGCAGCAGTTATACTTTCTCCCACCACAAATACACCGAGCCGCGAATCACATTTTACAACCGACGCGCGCCATAAAACAAGCGATCTCTTCCCTCAAGCGCTCGCTTCATTTCTGCGAGATATTAAAACTCATTCATATGAGAACACCCGGCTGACATTAATGTTTCCATGGCAATGCCTTGGTAGATTTTATTAGCCGACCGCTTGTGCACTTACACAGAGAGCAGCATGGCTCTACTGAGAGCAGGATTCGAAGGAGCTGGGTCAGCGACCTGATCCAGGGACAAACACACGGATCACTGTAGAGTCGGATCAATACTGTAGCAGTAAAAACATGCACCAAACACACGCACGCGCACGCACACATGTTCATAGATAGTGACACACACACATGCACGCACGCACGCAGGCACATGCATGCGCACACACAAACAATCATAGATAGTGATGCACACATGCACGCACACATGCACGCATGCACACAAACATACATAGTGATACACAAGTGAGCATGTGCACACATAAACACATGCATACGGACATACATAGTGATGCACATAAACACAGCTAGTGATACACTGTGTGTGCACATGTATGCATAAATTGCATACATGTGCATACACATACAGCAACAGATGTGTGTGCCAAACACGCACACACGCGCACGCGCACGCACGCACACGCACACGCACACACACAATTGTGTGCAGTTTTCAGATGGGATTCTGTCTATTTTTTCAGTTTTGAATGGAACAATATTTGAACCTGTCCATCTTGTAACAGGTTGAAAGACACCTGATTTGGATGACAATTGATGACATTGACTGATAATTCCTCTGACACCCTTACAAGTGGAACAATGGACAGTTCACAAACACATTTTGTTTTAAAGTTAACACGTCCCCAGGATCATGTTTGTCCATAATTACCGTAAAACTGTGGCAGTACTGTATAATTATATTCTAACAATTACTTCTGAGCTACCCAAATGTGTTGCAATGAACAGCAATTTCTAAATATAACATCACCTTTTTCTGTTTGTAAATAGCAGCCCATCCATTGATTATTGACATTGTCACTATTCAGAATTGAAATTTTCAAATAAAACAGTTAATAGAAAATAGTCCAAATACATAAGAAACACTTGTATATTCAGTACAATTTAATTCTGATTTCTAGATTTTAGGGTATAGTTAATATAAATAAGATGATGGTTTCACAATAAAGGCTACCAGATGTTCTACCTGTAACACTTTTCGGGAAGAAGGAAAAGAAAGTTCCCCATTGTTGTTCCAACACACCTGTTGACTTACTAATGCTCCTGTTTGTACTTTTGACCTTCATTATCCAGATAATCCGCAGAAAATCCATAGCATAATAGCATGCACCGAACGGTGAGACTGCTGCTTGTCTGCTATGCTGATCCATAGGTAGCACATCTCCACCAGTTTTAAGATTTATGTGACCGAGTTCATAAAGGTGTACCGGAGTCGGCCACGCATGACCACCAAACCCATACAAGTCGTGCATGAGTGAACATGACACCTGCTAGTTCTTTACTTGCATTATATAACCTATTCTTGGCCTTATAAATGTTAGGTGCTTTATCAAGTTTGCTAATTCATCAGATCTTTAGATATAAATCGTGAAATCTGCCATTTTTACATACTGAAAGTAGACTTGCATGGGTCATAGGTGAAATAGCAGAAATCTATAGGACCAATCATTAAGAAGTCTGACCAAACCAGTCTGATTTTAATCATATATTTGTTATAATAATTTTATGTTCTGTCATATAGGCAGAATACTACACATACACAAACAGTATAAAGTATAATTATTATATATATATATATATATATATATATATATATATATATATATATATATATATATATATATATATATATATATATATGCATTCAACTCCATAAAATAACAGGATAGTGAATTATGTTGCAAAAATAATAAAATAAACAAAATGATAAGTAAGCAATGAGAGTATTAAACTCTATGTAAAAACACAACATTAGCCTGTGATGTAGAACAACTGACTGTTAATGTTAATGTATCATTACTACTTAGTTATGAGTACAACACAAACAAATATTCAATTAGTTATATGACAGTGGTAAGATATGAGTTCCTAAAACATGTAACCTTGCATCAAGGTGAACAGTAATTGATATCACTTTTAGTTTGAAACAAGGCATCAACCTTGAGAAAATACATTTCAGGTCAGTTAGAAATCAAATAAGTGAAGCAATTAGGGTCACAAACAGAGGGTGACAATTAAGGTAAACATCCATCTACCAAACGACATTTTAATTCCCAGGGCTCATCATGCAAGAACGTAAACGACACTTGCGATTTACACAGGCTCTGTGATCCAAATAATGTCCATATTTACCTAGACACAGCAAGCGTGGTATTGCATCGACCCAAAATAAAACATGTGTGACATACAAAGTATTTGTGTGACACTTTAGTCGTCAGACACGTTCATTTACGAGTCTTGTGCCGATGACTATTCAGTTAAAACAAGCAGTCCATTTACAATTAGCAACAAAATTCTGACTGGCTTCTCTGCTTGATTTGTTTATTAGCACTGCATATTTTTGTTGTTGCAAATGCAAATACATGTATTTAGAAAGACATTCCTGGCTCTCCATTTGTGTCTTGTCAATTTGTAAACAATGCTAAACATAATGTTCACACTTTTTCTGGAATACAGCAATATGACACTAATATAATGTATCATCTTGATAATAAAAAAATACACATATATCTATACAAGTATGTACATAATTACATTTAAAAGATATTCATGTAGAACCCCACAGTACTGAGGTCACCCCTCAGTATTAAGGTCACCCTTGCAAATGACCACAAGTGACCCAAATAGTGAGGTGACTGTAATAGTAAGACTAATTTCCATACTTTGATGATACGGAAATAATTGGTGACTCTTTTAAGGCAATCACAGTTGCAAGAAGGCTGTATTAATTTACTGAACTGACTAGGAATTGAGGGCTGACTATACACCACAAAAATTCCTGTATCTAAATAACATAGTATAATATAACAATAATAGAATAATAAAATAAAATATATTCACAGAAACATATGAGCAACTTATCAGCAACAGGCAAGTTTTTCTAATGGATGACCGTGAAGAGTTATCAACGGCTCGTGTTTACCTTGGCCTCTAGCCAAACAAGGCAGTCCTGTCATTGTTTGCTTGTTGCCTCTATATCTATTGCTTCAATTAATAATGGCTCACAGCAACAAATCAGCACCTTTCAGAGCTAAACTGCTTCGCAAGAATACATCCAGCCTGATAAACTGCCACGTTGGCAAACACTGCATCCACATGTGTAAATGATGAACAGACCAAATTTCCAAACATTCAAACGATGTATACATGTTTCATAACGCATGTTTGACAATTTCCATTCATCTCTATTAATCTGCTGACTACCTGGTTAAAATGAAATTATAAATAGCATAATTTACGGGTTTGTGGCACACCCCAACAGATGCAGTAAAATAAGGGTATTTGAGGATACCTGAACAAGATTCCCTTCTAAAATACCCCTATTTGTACTGGTTCTGAGTGTGCTACAAACCTGTTAATTGTTTTAATCTTGTTTTAGTCAGGTAGCCAGTAGATTAATAGAGATGAACAGAAATGGTTAAACATGCGCTAAAAAACATCTTGTCATGTATACATTGGTTTGATGAACAATGAGTGTTGTATCTCATTCTATAGCCAAGCAGTTTTTAATAACATGAATGTACAACTGCATAGGAGTTTTTAATAACATGAGTGTACAACTGCATAGGAGTTTTTAATAACATGAGTGTACAACTGCATAGGAGTTTTTAAAACATGAATGTACAACTGCATAGAGTTTTTAAAACATGAATGTACAACTGCATGAGTTTTTAATAACATGAATGTACAACTGCCTAGGAGTTTTTAATAACATGAATGTACAACTGCATAGTGCAGGTGTCTATCTTCACAATATTACTGGTATGTGCATACATGCATGCATGCATTTTCACATGCTTCAATGCTCACATGGCATTCGCCTACAGAAAACAGACATGACACATCTTTTCGTAAATGTTAGTCATTCTGAATGCTAAACTGGTTTCTGACATCACAAGATGAAGTCAGCACAGATGTTTCACAATCAAAAGCACGGTTTGTCACTGTACTTTTTTACTGCGGAACAGCCTTTGTTGGAATAGAAGTGTTTTTTGTAAAGTAGTAAGATTAGTTGTTGACATATCTATTTGTAAAAAGGTTTGTTATAATAAAACAACGTCTCTTTGTGTGTGACTATGAAAAGGGTCACTCTCTGTACAACTAACATGAACACAGTGAAACGTGTACATTATAAGAAAAACTGTACAATGTTGTATCAAATTAGTTAAACTTTGGCATCACAACTAAAAAGGCATTAAACTAATTACGACTGACTGATTTCATTGGCATACTGCCTCTGCTACGTCTATCTAATTTAACCAATATGCATCAATACTTCATACTTCAAAACAGTGTTTCAAAATTAGTTGGACTGTCATCAACAATGGCTTATAATTGAACAACCCAAACAACCAACTTTTAATTATGCTACGAGTTAGACAATTATTGCTGGCGGTATATAATTTCATATAAAGTTGTTTCAATAATTTACATGACCACATACATTCAATCTATACACAGTGTTTTTCCTGTTACATCTCTGATATACTTTAGGTATTCCAACATTTATTTGATGCCTGTGTTTAACAATTTTCCTAACAAATCAATAACTGATTGCATAATCAATCATCGCATTACCAAACCCCAACAGATCACTGTTCTATTATTTAATCAATCACCACAGCATTGCAACTTATCAAGGACGTGTTTCCCTGAAACAAACTCCACTGTTTGCCGACTTCTAATTGCCTGCTTGTACCTGGTAATCTAGTTATCCAACCAAATGGAAACATCGCTACCCTGGATCGGGAAATTAAGCTCTTCATTCAGTCATCGAAATAGGAACCTTTTCAAAATCAAACTGGAGTCGTGGTTTGAGATGAGCGACGTCAGCGCAAAGCCAAAGTTGTGCAAAGGACGAGTGGCCAGGACAGAGAGGTGGGGGACAATGGTGACGGCTTGACAATGTAGCAGCCTGCCACAAAGCAACTGTGGTGAACAGTAGAGTCTCACAAGGGACTTGATTAATGGAGCTTTTGATGGAGGAGCTTTCTCGCAGATTACAGAACACCAGAGTGAGGCTGTCTCAAAGTAGGCCACACCAGGTGCGTGGCGACTAACTAATATTATTATATATTATTATTACACAAAGGAACTATGTTAATCTGCAACCCAATAATCTGGCCATCATTTCATGTTAGACGTACCCCAAAAATTAGATGGTAATAAAAACAATATTTGTTATATCATGGTACTAAAAAACAATATTTATTATAGCATGGTAATAAGAAACAATACTTTTTATATCACTGTTTCCCCTGTGGTGAGTCATTTCTGAATTTTTTTGATTTACAGTAATGTCTGTCATATAACATCAATCAGCGCCAGTTGTAGGTATTACTGCTTACAATTAACCCTGTTAGAAAAAGTGACTGACATCATGTTTAAGTTGTCCAATCAGAGACTATTCCTGCTAATGGAGTTAATCCCTGCTTTGTCCTCAACAATGACACATTGTGGATTTTTTTAAATATTCTTTTAACATGGTACTCATACAATACTTGTGTTTACAAAACAGTTGCCAAACTAAGATATCTTTTGCATACAATTTTAAATATAATTTATGTGACAAAAAGACATTGCTAGAAATCTGCAATTTTAACAGCACACAGTTAATGAAACAAAAACAAAATTTAACAGAACCCACCAATTAACATCATAATATTTCTTGTGACATTATGATAATCAGTTTTCATATGAGCTGGACTTTAGTGACCTAGGAACTAAGTTCTCAGTGGAATTGTTCTTATTCAGTGATACAATCATGATAAGGCCCCTACTGACTATTTAGAGGTAGTGCTATAAACATGTTTATATGCCAACTTATAACTGTATTTATTTCCTTAAGGGAAAGGGTTAAAACATACTTCAGAATGCACCATTTTGAAGCTTGTTTTCAAAATAGTTCTGGGGCATGCCCAGGAACCCACTTGGAATCTAAGCATATTCAAACATTACTTTATAACAGATGTAACAAGTCATTTTCAAAATTTAACTAGTGAACTTTCAGTTAGGCACACACCTCCATTTTGTAGAAGAGCATTTAGCTTTAAACAGATTAAAGCACTGTCAATTCCTGTCACCACTGGGTGGTGTACACCTAAGTCACCCACCCCAGCCCTTATCTACCCTCTCCCCTACTAAACATCTGACACACAATTCACGATATCCTCCACTGAAATTAGAAGCCAAAGTTTCAACCAATCTTGCGAGACATCAACGAGTTTGCAAATCGACTGGGGACTGTGTTTACGATCACCTGCGCAATGCCATTAATGTGTATAATCAGGTAGAGTAGCATCCTTGCTAGTGATAGATAGACACGTCCACATGGACTAGGGCACCGTCATTAATTATTCCCCTCCTTGCCAATTTCAGTGCAAAGTCTTCATGCAATTTGTGTTGGCGGCCAATGCCTTGCTTTGTTTGGGCGTGATCACGTTCACAGAGGCCAGCCTTCAAACAATGGCCACGAGTTTACATTCCCTGCCCAATCATACTTTCAACATGCCGCAGCGGAATCAATAATATTACGACAACATGGCGGAAGTAACATGTCGAATTTAACGTTTATGTGCTAGGCCTCGGACATACTCAAGATGCATGTTTGGACATACTCAAGATCAATTACTTCAGCAGTCTTATTCGGTAGTCTATGCACGTTTGGACATACTCAAGATCAGTTACTTCAGCAGTCTTATGCAGTAGTGGATGCATGTTTGGACATACTCAAGATCAATTACTTCAGCGGTCTTATGCAGTAGTGGATGCATGTTTGGACATACTCAAGATCAGTTACTTCAGCAGTCTTATGCAGTAGTCGATGCATGTTTGGACATACTCAAGATCAGTTACTTCAGCAGTCTTATGCAGTAGTGGATGCATGTTTGGACATACTCAAGATCAATTACTTCAGCGGTCTTATGCAGTAGTGGATGCATGTTTGGACATACTCAAGATCAGTTACTTCAGCAGTCTTATTCAGTAGTGGATGCATGTTTGGACATACTCAAGATCAGTTACTTCAGCAGTCTTATTCAGTAGTGGATGCACGTTTGGACATACTCAAGATCAATTACTTCAGCAGTCTTATGCAGTAGTGGATGCATGTTTGGACATACTCAAGATCAATTCCTTCAGCAGTCTTATTCAGTAGTGGATGCATGTTTGGACATACTCAAGATCAGTTACTTCAGCAGTCTTATGCAGTAGTGGATGCACGTTTGGACATACTCAAGATCAATTCCTTCAGCAGTCTTATTCAGTAGTGGATGCATGTTTGGACATACTCAAGATCAGTTACTTCAGCAGTCTTATTCAGTAGTGGATGCATGTTTGGACATACTCAAGATCAATTCCTTCAGCAGTCTTATTCAGTAGTGGATGCATGTTTGGACATACTCAAGATCAATTCCTTCAGCAGTCTTATTCAGTAGTGGATGCATGTTTGGACATACTCAAGATCAATTCCTTCAGCAGTCTTATGCAGTAGTGGATGCATGTTTGGACATACTCAAGATCAATTCCTTCAGCAGTCTTATTCAGTAGTGGATGCATGTTTGGACATACTCAAGATCAGTTACTTCAGCAGTCTTATTCAGTAGTGGATGCACGTTTGGACATACTCAAGATCAATTCCTTCAGCAGTCTTATTCAGTAGTGGATGCATGTTTGGACATACTCAAGATCAGTTACTTCAGCAGTCTTATTCAGTAGTGGATGCATGTTTGGACATACTCAAGATCAGTTACTTCAGCAGTCTTATTCAGTAGTGGATGCATGTTTGGACATACTCAAGATCAGTTACTTCAGCAGTCTTATTCAGTAGTGGATGCATGTTTGGACATACTCAAGATCAGTTACCTCGGCAGTCTTATTCAACAGTGGATGCATGTTTGGACAACTCAAGATCAGTTACCTCGGCAGTCTTATTCAACAGTGGATGCATGTTTGGACATACTCAAGATCAGTTACCTCGGCAGTCTTATTCAACAGTGGATGCATGTTTGGACATACTCAAGATCAGTTACTTCAGCAGTCTTATTCAGTAGTGGATGCATGTTTGGACATACTCAAGATCAGTTACTTCAGCAGTCTTATTCAGTAGTGGATGCATGTTTGGACATACTCAAGATCAGTTACCTCAGCAGTCTTATTCAGTAGTGGATGCATGTTTGGAATTACTCAAGATCAGTTACCTCAGCAGTCTTATTCAGTAGTGGATGCACGTTTGGAATTACTCAAGATCAGTTACCTCAGCAGTCTTATTCAGTAGTGGATGCACATTTGGAATTACTCAAGATCAGTTACCTCAGCAGTCTTATTCAGTAGTGGATGCATGTTTGGACATACTCAAGATCAGTTACCTCAGCAGTCTTATTCAGTAGTGGATGCATGTTTGGAATTACTCAAGATCAGTTACCTCAGCAGTCTTATTCAGTAGTGGATGCACGTTTGGAATTACTCAAGATCAGTTACCTCAGCAGTCTTATTCAGTAGTGGATGCACATTTGGAATTACTCAAGATCAGTTACCTCAGCAGTCTTATTCAGTAGTGGATGCATGTTTGGAATTACTCAAGATCAGTTACCTCAGCAGTCTTATTCAGTAGTGGATGCATGTTTGGACATACTCAAGATCAGTTACCTCAGCAGTCTTATTCAGTAGTGGATGCACGTTTGGAATTATTCAAGATCAGTTACCTCAGCAGTCTTATTCAGTAAGTGGATGCATGTTTGGAATTACTCAAGATCAGTTACCTCAGCAGTCTTATTCAACAGTGGATGCATGTTTGGACATACTCAAGATCAGTTACCTCGGCAGTCTTATTCAGTAGTGGATGCATGTTTGGAATTACTCAAGATCAGTTACCTCAGCAGTCTTATTCAACAGTGGATGCATGTTTGGACATACTCAAGATCAGTTACCTCGGCAGTCTTATTCAGTAGTGGATGCATGTTTGGACATACTCAAGATCAGTTACCTCAGCAGTCTTATTCAGTAGTGGATGCATGTTTGGACATACTCAAGATCAGTTACCTCAGCAGTCTTATTCAACAGTGGATGCATGTTTGGAATTACTCAAGATCAGTTATCTCAGCAGTCTTATTCAACAGTGGATGCATGTTTGGACATACTCAAGATCAGTTACCTCAGCAGTCTTATTCAGTAGTGGATGCATGTTTGGACATACTCAAGATCAGTTACCTCAGCAGTCTTATTCAACAGTGGATGCATGTTTGGAATTACTCAAGATCAGTTACCTCAGCAGTCTTATTCAACAGTGGATGCATGTTTGGAATTACTCAAGATCAGTTACCTCAGCAGTCTTATTCAACAGTGGATGCATGTTTGGAATTACTCAAGATCAGTTACTTCAGCAGTCTTATTCAGTAGTGGATGCATGTTTGGGCATACTCAAGATCAGTTACCTCAGCAGTCTTATTCACCAGTGGATGCATGTTTGGAATTACTCAAGATCAGTTACCTCAGCAGTCTTATTCACCAGTGGATGCACGTTTGGAATTACTCAAGATCAGTTACTTCAGCAGTCTTATTCAGTAGTGGATGCATGTTTGGAATTACTCAAGATCAGTTACCTCAGCAGTCTTATTCACCAGTGGATGCATGTTTGGAATTACTCAAGATCAGTTACTTCAGCAGTCTTATTCAGTAGTGGATGCATGTTTGGAATTACTCAAGATCAGTTACCTCAGCAGTCTTATTCACCAGTGGATGCACGTTTGGAATTACTCAAGATCAGTTACTTCAGCAGTCTTATTCAGTAGTGGATGCATGTTTGGAATTACTCAAGATCAGTTACCTCAGCAGTCTTATTCACCAGTGGATGCATGTTTGGAATTACTCAAGATCAGTTACCTCAGCAGTCTTATTCACCAGTGGATGCACGCACCCACTAGTGTTCAGGGGAGATAAGTAAGCTGTGGGGATAAATCAGTTGTTGGGGTAAGTCATGAGGGGTAAGTACCCAGTAGTTTACACACCTACCTAGCTTCCATCCACCCACAGGGCAACAAACCCACTTCCAGTCCCATTACCATATTTTACATTATGTTACCTTTGCATTGAGAGTCACTTTGGTTTTCAGAAACTATCATTGGTCTGGCTAAACTAGTCAATGACAGCTTCTGGGTATTTGGGCAAACATTCTTAGAAAAGCTTGAACATAGGCAGCATTGCTAGTGTTTGCACACACACGACATATTTTGATGAAATTGCATCCTGTTGTTCATTCTAACCACCACTGAAAACGCCCTGAGCATTCCAGCAATGTCTATAATTACACATTTTAAATGTGTTGCATACTTTTTGCAACATTTCCAAACACACTATTTTTAGCATGTAAAATGGTCTCAATGACATCTTTTTAACATACCACAATGCAATGTTTACCATCACCATGGCATCAGTCATGTGACTGGTCACGTCGACTAACTGTGAATATTCATCTTCACGTACTAAAACTTTATTAGACATCGTGGCTGATGAGTACGCGTTCGATCTTAATCAGAACACGACTAGCTTCAGCACGTGCTCTCACAGACGCATGCGAGCACGCCCCCTCAGTCAGCAGCGCTAATGGTCCTATTTGTTGCTAAACGATAATGGGCGACAAAAAATCAACAGAACTCTTTAAGATTCTGTCATTAACTATTCACAACATGGATTCAAATCAGTCGCGTGCGACCGCATAACCTGCATAAAAACATATTGGACTACCGACCTCATTTTGTGTAATTATGCGGTCACACAACAAGCCTGTTTGCTGCAGTGGACATGACTGGGGCCTCGTGTGCGTCCAACAGGTACTGATGCGTGTGAGCTGGCTAATAAGACAGCAACAGGAGCTGTCAATGTTGTTATAATTATGCAGCGTCTCCCGTTGATGATTAAAGAACGACATGATGAGCCCAGGTGTGATGCAAGCTTGCAACAGAGGCTGCAGCGGAAATAGCATCCCAGCCTCAATTGTAGCTAAATAAAGCACACGGCACAAGTCCACTTAGTCCACACCCAACTGTCCACCATATCTACTGGTCGGTCAGTGGGCTATATGGGGTATATTTGGGGTGCCTGGCCTTTGAAATAGACTGGCCAGGTGTCTCCATGGCAGATGCCTGGTGCCCTGCCAAGACATGTGACGGCTGCAGCAGACTCCGTACCCACCTGCTGTAATAATTCCATCTCTCACAGCTAAGCAACTGGGCTAATCCACGCAGACTTGGCTTAGACACCAGGCAAGCCACGAGCCATACAATGCCAGGCGTAGGACTAACTACGCACAGGACGACACTCTACACTCAGGACAAGACAGACAGGACAATCTGGCACAGGACAAGGGAGCCATACTAGCTGTGACAGGCCAGATAGAAGACAAGCATGCAACTAGTAAACACAAACACGTACACCACCTAATACACTGAACAAATGTTGCAGAGCTTATGTATCAACACTAAGATCCAAGCAAGCCTGGACTGTTTCTTGCTGATTCATTTACCTGTGAAACTAAACCAGAACTTGATATATATGGCAGAAGTCACTGAGCCACTAGAGTACACTGCCAACCAACGTGAAATATCTGCTTCAACCACAATGTACTCTATGCCCCAGGCCCATCGCCCTTACTGGGTCATTCCATGTCAGACCAATCACTCAAGTCAAAGCATTACCAACTCAATTTTTTTCCACAGCTGCTGGCTCACGAGAACATCAAAAGTACAAATTATAAAATAACTAGGTCAATTATTACTGAACATATAGGTCAGTGAACTTTGGCCTGATTCACACTGCACTGATAAACCAAACCATATATAGCACCAAGCCCCCAATCAAGCTTTCCTAAATAAAAGGTAAAAGTAAAGGTAAGTTCTTATATAGTGCAGTGTCCTGTCCTCAGAAATGCTCAAAGCACTTTTACACTTTACTTGATGGCAGACTATTCAATCAGATACCATCCCATTTTGTACGGGAAGCATCCAGCCATACTGCAATTAATGCATGAAGGCTGCTTGTACAGATATCCACCACTGTCTATAACCAGGGACTCATTCATACAGCTGAGTGAACTGGAGCAATGTAGAGTGAAAATACTTGCCCAAGGTTTCACACGGCAGCACGGGATTCAAACCTGGGTTCTCTTAGTGAGAGGACAAAGCACTAATCCTGAACTATCCTGTGCTCTAAATGCACCGACATCGTAGCCAAACTGTACTGTTGACTCGAGGCTGTGAACCTAACTGTACTTGATGTGTAATTGGTTCCCAACTGAACAGTGAGAATCGACCGATTCCCAGGACAAGATAACAATAACAACAAGACTTCTATTATGTCAAACTCTCCAGAGCCCTAGGAGTAGAACAGCAAAAAACAAAATCGTTACGCACAACACCATGATTCATGAATACGCACATGTACTAAGCATCATTCAGGCAGACCCGCTAAAATCCGGCTATGTTGTATTTTGCCTGAAGCCAGTATCAGGCCTTCGTGTTTCAATATGCTTGTCTTATTTTTATCCCAGCTGTGTAATATTAGTTACTCTAGTTTCATGTTTCATCACTACTACAGTTTCCTGAATAAACACGTTCGTTTTATGTTCAAGATGACCCTGGCTGTGGTTTCCTGTTTTAAGTTACATATTTCCTGTTCTAATGGTACCATTTAACGTTTCTGGCATTTAAATTAGGTCACTTAACAATTTTTTATTTTTATTTTCCCTGTTTTCACAGCTCATGAACGTCTAAGCCATTCAGGTTAACTTCACATTAAACACAGGTTATGTTATTCATATCCCGATTCATTCCCAACTAAACCTGGATAATATACCATATTACTTCCATAATAACCCCTGCCGTTTCATCACACCACCTCTTGCACTTGTTCACCTGACCTCTCACCGCTGACCCCATTACGAATGACCTTCAAGTTAAAACCTAAATGGATTCTGTCCGAAATGACATTTGAAATGCGAATATCACCAGGCTGCACACTGGCACCGAAAGCACGCCACTTCAAATGACTGAACCAAGTCTTTCCGAGGTGCCTTGAAGTACACATTACATAAGAAAGCTCACGAAAGTTCAGCTGTTCTCGCAACTACAAAGGTTGGCGTGCATTGAGTAAACAACTCCCACGCATTTTCACTTCACAATGACGTGCTTTCTATGCATGACATTTAAAATATTATTTACTCAAAAATGGTAAAGGTCCAAGAATGTCCCATTTTGTTATTTATAGCCTCACCAGGACATTACGAGGTGCGACAGCCTATGGGCAGTCATCCCACAGGAACACATTTTACGGTGAAATACGTATGTCACAAATACACACGCGTGTCTATTTCATACATATCACAACTGTATTGATAACCACACACCTGTGAAGTAGTATTTATTTGACTGGAATTCAGTTTAACTTGAACACTGATTTACATTCTATTCAATTTTTATTATTTATGCGACGTGCAACCTAATCCGAAATTACACGACACAAAAAATGACATCGTGGCTGTCAACTTTCTGTACCAAATAGCCTAGTTGCAAAAACTTCTTAGCACACCTGACTAAATCTACCGTTGCTTAGGCAGGTCTAACACAAACAATCTAATTCTCTACGATATGTGAACCACCAACGCGTTTTCATAAAAACACAGTGTTTTTGTGAGAAATTAGGAGATTCTGGTTTTAAACTAGACTGCATCTTTCAAATGGAGATTGTTATACAGGAAAGTTTTATTAGTAGCAACATGGACCTATCATTATTTCCCATGTGTTTCTGTTAAGCATTTAATGTTTTTTAAGAACTGTTCAGAATTTAGATTGTATAAAATTGTATTAAAATCTGACACTATATTGACAAATTTGATGTAAACTGAAGGTCTTTATAAAATATTACAACCATAGTTTAAAGTCAGAAATGTTTAGTGAAGTAGAATGGTTAAGTTTTATTCTTAAATTTGTTATTCAAAGCCAAGCTAAGAGATAGAAAACATGTTTTTATAACCGCTATAAAAGTGTAGTCAAAACATCTGAAATTACATTGTTTAGTACTCTTCATCTAAACAACCCTAAACCAATGTTTTATTGGCTCCGGATTGGAGTTTATGTTTTATAGATGAGACGCACATTTTTGGCAATCAATGTCATAGGCAGTTTTCAAAATTGGGTGTTTTGCAGGAAACTTGTATGATCAACAAACAACCAGGTACAGCATTACCCCCTGTACACATGTTTGTACCCCCTGTACACATGTTTGTACCCCCTGTACACATGTCTGCACAAACCACACAGAGATGTGAGGAAAGATAAGACAGTAAACAGGGCCAACCTTACCCAGGATGATAGGGATGCCAAGAGAAGAACAACTCACAAATAGGGAGTTAATTCATCTAGCTAAATTATCTGACAATTGTACAGATTCCCACCATAGCCTCACCCAGAGACCCGTCCACCCGTCATTTGGACGGGCAAAATTTGAAAGTTGTGTTTTTGGACGGGCAGTTATTTGTCATGGACGCCAGACGGGCCGTCCATAACCGTCCATGTCGTTTTTTTGTGCGAGCTTGCCCGTCCACGCCATTTTACAATGTAATTGAAACTGCCAAAAAGTCAGTCACAGACAATGTATCAATCACTACAGTTTATTACTTGCGTCAATGACATTCTCTGTGTATCACAGAGTGTTTGTCTGGTTGTGGCAAGCTAGTCTTGGTAACTGATTGTATTATTTGAATTATGCATACAAGATTTAAGCAAAATGTTAATTTAGATGCACTTGTAATTTATTGAGACATAAATTACAGAGACAAGGCGTACATATTTTATAACGAAGTTATCACACTTGATGTCACCACCAAGAAGCCACGGTTTGGGTTGACTGGCAGTGAAAGGCGACGCGACAATATGAAGCCACTTGCCCTGCGAGGGAGACTAGACGCTCTTTCATATATACCCTACCTAAATCTCGTCATATGGGTCTAACAAACGTCGCTGATTTGATAACTACCATCACGATAAATTTACGTGTATCACGTGATTTTATTTAAGAGATGCATTCGTCAATACGCCAGTCATTTTGTATGAGTTTATCAAACAAGTTGCGTCGCACTATGAACTTTTTAATCACCGGTAACAAAGACTAGTATTACCACGTGGACATACATACATAGAACGGAAACACAGATCGACAACAGTTCGTCTAGATGTCTACTGACATAACTATATGGAATACCAACGACTTCTTCTGTGTCAGCGATCACGCAAGAAAAGGTACGTTTATAGCATTCATTTATTTGTGTGGGTTGCGATTTACAGCATAGCTTGTATTTGAAATAAATATGTGGGTCGGGATCGTCGTGGTGGTAAGATAAATTGGGAAATATTTTGTTGATGTTAACATGCGTTTTTTAGTTAAACTCCATCTATATCAGTTTTACTAGGATGTCATCCACCTTTAAGAAAACCAAAATGTATAACAAAATAATAATGTCTGATGAAATTGATTATTATTTAGGTTTATTGATTCAGTTTAATCAGAAATAAATATGTGGGTAGGGATCGTCGTGGTCTTAAGAACAAATTGAGAAATAATGTGTTAATGTTTACATGCGTAGTTTCAGTTAAAATCCACTTATATCAGTTTTATTTGGATGCCATCCGCCTTTAAGAAAACCAAAATTGATAACAAAATACAGGTGTAATAGTGTCTGGTGAAATTGATTATTATTTTGGCTTATTGGGTCAGTTTATTCAGAATTCAACACGTCAACGCAATGCCTACAATGGCTACACGTGTAGAAGGTCAAAGTTCGAAGTTTGGTGGTTCATATTTATAGATCATTTAGAAAATCCATTCATACCGGCTCAATTTAATGCCATCCGCACATTAAAAAGCCAAAATGGATAAGATACTAATATGTTCTGATGAAACTGATGGTTATTTTCTTTTCTAGTTATAGCATTTAATCAGAAATTTGAAAAATAAATTAAAAGCAATCAGCTTAGCAATCGCGAGACATCGACATGTACGAATCACTCAGTCATTTAAGCATGCTAGTTTGTGAAGAACCTAGTTTGTGAAGAATGGTAGTATATTTGAGTCTTTGTAAATTAATGGAATATAGAACATGTTCCATTAATCAACATTTAATATGTTTTCTTGGGCGCCGTCCCTGAAATTTGTTGGTGATTCCTTTTACGAGGACAGCATTACGCAATCGCCTCACGTGACAGACCTGTAAACAACGGTAGTCGGGTAAGAATCTAGGTCAATGATGCCTAATAATTTCAGTTCGCGGCAGTTAAAATGGGGCAATTGTCGTCCCAAGTACGTGGGAAAACATCGCTCTGTGGCTTCCAATCAATTGCAACAAATGTAACTACTTCAAAGTCATCATTGCGACGCCTTGGTTTTCAGACTCTGGTAATAAACAGACTCCCATTTGCAGACCACCTTCGATGCCACCTGTTGACAGTGTTATTATTGGGTGGAAGGATTTAACTGACTTTATTGACAGGCACATTAGAACAATGTTCCAGTTAGGTCTTCTGCGTTTCCCTGGTACTGGAAGGTCAACTTTCTGAGCAATTCAGTTGTACTAAATATAGGCCAGACAGTACACAAGGAAAGCACAGAACAACGATGGGTAACAGGGGTTCATTCCGTGTATTACGTAATGTCACTAATGCCTCATTGGGCAGCCAGTAATTTATATAAAGATATAATTATTATCAATAATTTATTACAAATAACAACACAATGTAATTGGTTAAAACATACACATTATTGTACAAATAAATCCATAACTGCTGCATTATTCTTCACAAATGCATTTATTGTAAGTAAATGTTGATTGTTTTTAATAATGAATGTTTTGTACTTTTATAAGTTTTTTAAACAATGTGTTTGAACTTTTCCAATGTAGTGCACAGGAGGTGCTATAGAACATATTCATATTCATATATATATATATATATATATATATATATATATATATATATATATATATATATATATATATATTGGTGTTAAGAACATAATCCCTGTTTCCAGGATGGACACTGTTCAAAACTGAATGCAAGCAATATGTCATTGTTTGGACTTGATATAACATCAAATGGCAAGTGAATCACCTTAGGGCAAAACATATAACCTGTATGCAGATAAGCTGGTAAAATATCTTATTTTCAACAGAGATCTGCTGTTTCTCCATCATTGCTGTGGATGCAGAGGCAGGAACTAAATCAGAAGCAAACACCACACCCTGACTTCACCACCAGTCATCTCGGCCAACACATCAGCTTCAGCTACTTCAAGATTCCAGCTAATGACTTCCATTTCTCTGTGGCAATTGATATTTTCATAGAACACAACACAGTGCAATCCTGCAAAATCTGCCATTATTTAATGATACAATAACTGACTATTTAAAATTATATCTCAGCTGTAAGTGATTGTAATTGTGTGACTTCTATTTTCATTGTTTGTTTGTTGTACTATATTGTAAAAGTTCCTAATTATGCTTGTATTGTTATATTAAATTTTTAATCACATGTGAGATTGTGCATTAATATATGCATAGCCTTGTTTTATGTCCAATCATCCTTTTTAACATGCTGATTGCAAAGATGTGTTGATCGTGTGTCGATCGCATGTCGATCGCGCTTCGTGGTAAGTTGAATAAAATTTGGACAGGCAAAAATTTGATCCTGGGTGAGGGCCTGATTCCCACTTTGTCCATATGGAGCATGAGACACATATCATGATATGTAACAATCACGTAGAATGTGAATGCAACCTGTGTTCGCGTGACATTTTGCATGCCCACAAGTTGAACCTTAAAAAAACGCTCGTAAAGAATATGACAATTTCTTATCATCAACATTTCACAAAAAAGTTACACCTACGCAATTACACCTTGCTTACAGGTAAAGACGCCCCTCCAATTCCAAGTAAATCTCCTCATTACTTTTCTTCAAAGGTTGACATACAAGTTCATGTGGCGGTTTGATGTAGTACACAGCAGGAACTGAAGCTGACACACCTAGCCACTCAAGGAAAGTATGTCAGTGAGTCGCTGTCATTTGTACACTGATTAATAGTACATTAATCAGGTCAGATATGTCATCATGACAGCAGGATTCGCCACCAACATGTTTGGTCCACATATCAGCCATGTTACTGTATTTAACATTATATTTCGAAGGCATCTGTTGTCAGCAAATCACTTGTGACAAGTTTTCATTCAGGTGTTTATTAAAACAAAAATATATTTTCTAAAACGCTTGTACACAGCCTAAGTCTACAACTGAACCAATCGAACAACAGCTCTCACTTCATAAGAGAAGACACAGTTTACTTAGGCCAAAAGAAGAAAAACAAACAGCCTTGAAATTGGAAAATTACTAGCTGTGATGGGCCTACCTACAGCTACTGACACAGTGTTAGTTACAAACCAGTCTGAGTTGCTTCAAAGGCAATACATATTTCGCCAACTGCTCAGCAATGTCTTACAGCTGAAGCCAATTAGCAATACATGTACTGGAAAAAAGCCACCGTTTGTATTCGGGGGCTTCTCAGAATCCTAAATATTTCCAAAATACAAATACGATGGTATCACTAGATAAAAAGAACTGGTAGATATGTCTTTGGCAACATTTGTCACATATAAGTATATGGTTGGTGATTCACAGAAGTTCACGTTTTGCCTGCTGACAAACCACCTATCAACAGTGTAAAGTGTGGTGTCACCAGTTACAATGTATCAAGCCACGCATCAACAGTGTAAAGTGTGGTGTCACCAGTTACAATGTATCAAGCCACACATCAACAGTGTAAAGTGTGGTGTCACCAGTTACAATGTATCAAGCCACGTATCAACAGTGTAAAGTGTGGTGTCACCAGTTACAATGTATCAAGCCACGCATCAACAGTGTAAAGTGTGGTGTCACCATTTACAATGTATCAAGCCACGCATCAACATTGTAAAGTGTGGTATCACCAGGTACAATGTATCAAGCCACGCATCAACAGTGTAAAGTGTGGTGTCACCAGGTACAATGTATCAAGCCACGCATCAACAGTGTAAAGTGTGGTGTCACCAGTTACAATGTATCAAGCCACGCATCAACAGTGTAAAGTGTGGTGTCACCATTTACAATGTATCAAGCCACGCATCAACAGTGTAAAGTGTGGTGTCACCAGTTACAATGTATCAAGCCACGCATCAACAGTGTAAAGTGTGGTGTCACCAGTTACAATGTATCAAGCCACGCATCAACAGTGTAAAGTGTGGTGTCACCAGTTACAATGTATCAAGCCACGCATCAACAGTGTAAAGTGTGGTATCACCAGGTACAATGTATCAAGCCACGCATCAACAGTGTAAAGTGTGGTGTCACCAGGTACAATGTATCAAGCCACGCATCAACAGTGTAAAGTGTGGTATCACCAGGTACAATGTATCAAGCCACGCATCAACAGTGTAAAGTGTGGTGTCACCAGTTACAATGTATCAAGCCACGCATCAACAGTGTAAAGTGTGGTGTCACCAGTTACAATGTATCAAGCCACGCATCAACAGTGTAAAGTGTGGTGTCACCAGTTACAATGTATCAAGCCACGCATCAACAGTGTAAAGTGTGGTGTCACCAGTTACAATGTATCAAGCCACACATCAACAGTGTAAAGTGTGGTATCACCAGTTACAATGTATCGATCATGAATAAACCCAATCCATGACCAAGTTAAACAATAGTCAGTGGTCTCTCTTCTATACACTTCACTGAGGCTATAACTGAACACAATGAAACACCATTTAAAAGGGTGTTACATTTATTTTCCTGTGACCATGTAACTTGTTGTCAGTCATTCCAGCTCGTGTTTCATCACAGCTATGATTTACTGAATAAACAAGTTTGTTTTATGTCTTAGATTAATTACCTTAACTCTTAGTTCTTGCTGAAGTAACATTTATTTATAGATCAACAGCAAGACAACCCCAGAAAGAAACCCTCCATATCAGCAAATCTGAATTTTTTATTATACTGGTATTATCAAGAAAAACAAATTCTTACTACATCATGTAGTAACAAGACATGTATAAACAACTCCCAGTATGTTTCACAAAAAAACATTTCTGGAGTCTCTTTTGGGCTTCAATGGTCCCTCCAAGACATAATTGATATGAGTTTTTGGCCAGCATTCAATTCTTCTGACAATCACCTTTTTCAAGAGGCATTTCTCATTACCTGCTAACGAAGTTATGACTTCAGACGTAATTGATGTTTTCTCAGAAGTGCATTCACAGAATCTTTGGCATAAACAGGTTCATCTTTTCATAACCTGCAACATGTTCACACCCTGTCCTGACGTTCTCAAGTGGTTCCGACCTGATCACATGACTAATAATCCACTGCTATCCTGCCTGCGAGGGTGTCGCATAAAAACAAAACGATAACTCATCGTTAATAAATCATGCTTAGTAAAAAATTCACATTAGGTATATCCTTAGTAAGTAATGACCTGGCCAACTAAATGGCGCCTCCATACAAGGTTTGGGTCATAAATATAAATGCACTTAGCCACAGATTTTTTAAGGTTACAAAGCAATCAACTAAAATATAAAAACGCTGCTGCTTTTGTGCATTCCAATTTGTAACAATTCCCTAAAACTGGTATATATATATATATATATATATATATATATATATATATATATATATATAATATTAATTTATTAATTAATTAATGGCAGTATTTAAACTGCTCTGTACGATGTTACCTAACTTGGAGTACACAAAAACCTACCAATATGGTGCAAAAATGCCTTGTTGATATGGTGTTAGCCACCGAGTGTTAGGTGTATAATTTAAACACGTGTCGATTGGAAATTTTTATGTAACAAAATATGCTACATGTACTCACAGATAACTGATCTAGTAACAATTGTTTTGTCGTTGTTTCATGGATAAGAGACAGCTTCGACAAAAGAATATGTGATGTTAGTCCAGTAATTTGACCTGGATGTGCTTAATACTGTCTTTCACTGGTTGTGACCGCATGAAATAAGATATTTCAGTGTGTGGTCCCTCTCTGAGAAGCCTCATCATCATAAAATTATTGTCGATGTCATCTTAGCATTACCCTGCAGAACATGTGTCACACATTCACGACAGGAAATACAAAATCTAGCTTATCTTTTCTTGACAAATAAACGCTGTAGACTAGCCATGACATTGGCTAACATCTTGTGACCTGTCACGACCTATACACCCCCACTTTCATGACAGTAGACTGAGTACCCTACTATTTTAAAATATGCATCTACATTTAGGTGTTAAGTGCGGTTGCATAAAATATCAATTTACTCTTAAAACGACCCACGAAGAGCTCATTTTAAAGCAAATCTTCTGACTGCAAAAAATCTTTTTAAAAAAAATGATGGTTTGTCAGAGAGGGAACAAGATGATCTTATGGCCTTTGTGGGGTTTTACCATAATTCGTGATGGAACCTTAAAGCAAGCTTTGCAGTGTTACAAACATCAAATAAGGTTGCAGTTATTGACAGGAAGTTAGCTGAAGTGGCTGTCTTGAAAGTGGCAATGCGACAATGATAGTTTTATTTACTAAGTGACCATTTTACAGACGTTTCTTTCAAATTGCAACCATTTCTGGGTTTATTATTATTTATTTTAATATTAATTTTGCTTTACTTCAAACGGCAACAAGAGAATCTATCTAATTGGGGAAAATACAAAAACCATCACCTTACATCCGATAAGACATGTAAAAATGCACGTGCTGTGTACATAACTCTTATAAAAAAAATGCATTCAAAACAACAGATATGATATGTTGACAGTCATTGATTTGGTTCCACTTGACGCAACCGGAAATGAAATGCCAAAATAAATCTGTGTTGTCAGGCTGCCTACACTCTATGTACCCATGCATGTGTCCGTGTGCCTGTGTATGAGCATTCATGTGTGTGCACATCAACTGAGACGACACACTGTACAGGAGAGAACGTATGTAGCCTGTGCACATACTCGTTGAGACACGTGCAGTAATGAATCAAGCATGACCTCTGATAGGTACCTCAAGCGGAGCACCCACTGTACCCAGCTAGCAGACCTATCTTAGTGAAGCATCTCTCTGAGGACAGGTCAACATGGAATGACAGCTTATTCACGTTTCAATGCTACCATCATTATGAAAGTCTCCGAAGTAAACACAGGTCTGCTCTGCGGGAGAGGCTGCCACATGTTTAAGGACACAGTGAACCACAGACAGACATAGACATAGACATAACCACAGTCATGACACTGATAAACCACAGACATTGACAGAGGTAACCATATATTTTGCCGCACAAGTTGCCAGCAGCAGTTTCGGGCATACGGGTATCCACATATGTGGGCATGAAGGTAACCAGACTTGGGCACAGAGATAACCATATACTTGGGCACAGACGTAAAAAGACTTGAGCCTAGAGATAACAATGACGACTGCAGATAGATAGAACCTACACTGCAGACTTTGTAGTACGATGAAATAAACCGACTTGGGCACAACTGTAATGAGACTTGGGCACAACTGTAATGAGTCTTGGGCGCACAGATGACCTGAATTAGGTACTGCACAAGGCCACAGGTAGCCACAGGTAGCCACAGGTAGCCACAGGTAGCCACAGGTAGCCACAGGTAGCCAGTTTGTGACACACAACATGACATAGACACAGAGGCAGTGTATGTCTGGTCACACCTCGGGATCCAACAGATGATTTAATTACACATTTCTTGTTTATTTTATTTATTTAGTACTATTACGATTTTATTAGTATTATTGTGAACTACATATCTGATCTAAAGCTTTATTGGATGTAGGTATATAATGTATGTATGTAAGACTGTTGGGCGATTATGGCCCACTGAAAATCATGACTTACCACGTGACATGGTTACCATCGGCATTTACTTACATACATCTGTACTTGATACCCAAACTGTAACCCTACACCTTTGGAAGATGCAAAGTGCTGTGGAGCTAGAAACAAGAGTGTCTGCACAGCTCTGCCCTAATTCTTTACAAGTGTAGGACTATAAACACAGCTATAAGCAGAGACCCGTCAGTCCACCCGTCATTGGGTAGAAATACCCCTGGTGGGTGTCGGGCAAAACACGAAGGAGCAACACCATCTTGAAAAAAATTCTGCATTGCGAGTTATGTCTTGAAAATGCGTGTCATACTTGTGTTTCTACTTTCTAGCTTACTTCAGGTTGTAAAACACATCTCCACTGGCTTATACGCATGGGGTGGGGTGACCATGAACACATCTATGGTAACTTTTTCCAAATAACTCACACCAGACCTGTCACCTGCTCATGATCTCTTCCACATGTACTAGACACTCTGCGTTAACTCATCTCACAATACTTTGAATCTCCTATGAAGATTAAATCAACTCACACAGGGACCTGGGTCTGTGATGTCACTAGACCTAACCTCCCGGGCAATAAAGAAACTTAGCTCCATCAAAAACTGAGCCAATTTTGCACTGAACTGGAAACAAGCCAAGGCATCACTGACAATGCAGGAGGCTGGGTACAATTGGCTGGGTTCTCCTACAGCGAACGACACACAGATGAAGCTCTCAGAATCGGCCATATTTATCGGTCTACTAATATACGAGTCATCTCACTATTGATTTCTAGCTCATTTAATTTAATAGCGTGCTGATTACACGCATGGCTGCACACGCACACTACAAGTGAAAGTGCCCCTTCTCCAGCACTAATGTGCCTCTAGTATGCTATCAAGTGCCGTTCTCAGATAATTCAGGTCTAAATAACCCAACAACAGGCGTCCAAAAATAAACATAATGTCTGATAATACAGGTAAACATGCTTTCAGTAGGGCCAATATAGTAGCCCGGAAGTGTGAGTCAGTGAACTACCCCCATCGCCAGACATGTAAACACAAACACATTCAATGGAAAAACTATGCACATAGTATTCATTAATCCACATCTGAAATAAACGGCAGCCCGGCTGCAAAGTAGGCCAACGTAACAAGGGAGCAGTCAGTATTCTGAATGCCGGACACATCTGAATACAAATGCTGCAACAGCACACAAAGGATACCCTTTTGTCAAACGGGAACTGCCGCCGATTGTGACCTTGACCTTGTATCTGCCGGTTTCTGTCGCGGTGGAATCTGTCGACGAGGCTCTGTCGTCCGGCCGAATGTTTCATGTCTTCCAGACTATTGAGTGCACTCTAAAAAAACGCAAAAAATTTAATACAAATAAATTGTCATGCTTCAATGACATACAAATAGATATATACACCGGACAATAACCACACGTGTGTGTTACACAGATGAACTAGCTTATACCCACCCATCTACGTTATCACCACTGTCACAGTTAAATCACCACTGTCACAGTTAAATGTGCCAGTTATTTGACAGTTGGTAGGTTTCTCACAGCTGAATGACATCATGAAGACACCAATAATATATGCCAGTTGATGTCACAAACAAGGAGAATTAAAGACATCATGCCATGGTTGACACTAAATTGTATGTTGATTCAGACACTCAATCTTTTATGTTTTTTCGAATTTGTACATCAAAGTACCCTATAGATGTCATCTTTTGGAGGTGTGTGATTCACCAGTCAATTCTCTCAGGCAGGAGAAAAGCCCTCTAAACAAGTACAGCATATCAGTAAAATGTCAGCAAATAACTATAAATAATTACTACTGAAATGCACTGCCAATTCGACACTGAACTACGAATACATGCACAAAATATAAAAATTTAACTACAAAATACTACCAACTTAGGTCTTAGGTTACCATAAAGGATCAGGCAGAACATTACTTTCAAGAAAAGTGTAATTATCTAGAGACTAAATGTATTTAACAACTCCCATGAAATTAAAATGTATTATGACAACATTTATTTCCTACAAGTCAGATATATCACAAATACTCAACATTTTGTATTTGTTTTGTTAGTTAGTATAATATTTCTGATCAAATATTTACCACACATAACCTCATACTGTCTGCTCCCTAAGCTACCTGGACTAACCTTGTACGTTCTACTGATACATTAGACCATAACACACTGTGACAGTTTTGAGTGAGCCAACAATTACTAAAGACAGCAAACGAATGAAGGAATTCCTGATAATAAAACTCTGTTGCACCAGTTTTTGCGAAGCTAATTATCAGTGCTAAGAGAGTTCCAAAACACGAGGAAAACAAACGGCAAAGAGAATTCTTGCACAAGAGACAGCAGTTGCAGGTGTCACGATTAATCAAACTGTCATTGACATAACAAGTCCAAGAATGAGGGTCCTGTGCTATCTGGCTGGGTGACAGATTTGTCTGTCTGGCTGGGGCATGCCAAGAAAGAGGGACACTAATTAGCGAATAAGGTCAACTGACAGACCACACCTGATAGGGACATCCAAGGGGATTGGGACACTAACTAAGGACAGTAGGGCTCAGGTGACACTGACAGAAACAAGGAGAGAGAAAGACTGGGTGGACAGGCAGAAGGAGAGAGGGAGGACAGAAATGGGAAGAAAGGTAGTGAGAGGGAAGACAGGAGGAAATAGAGGAAGACTGGAGAGTGTGATGGTGGAGATTGAGAAGAGAGATGATCAGGAAGACAGGTATGAAGATGGAGATGGAAGACGAGATGACAGAAAAAGGGAGTGACTGGTGGGGAGACAAGATACAGGAAACATGGGAGGAATGGGGATGTAAGGGGAGGGACTGAAAACAATGGGGAGACAGAGGGAGAAATCATAATGAATGAAAGTTAGTGGAACAAAACTGTTGCATTCACAGCTTACTGCTGACTGAATGAATCTGACAGAATGACGTGTTCTAACAGAATCTAGACTTAACAATCTAGACTGAGGCTGGTAGGCACGGCCCAAAGCCCAGAACAGAAGTAGGCACAGCCCAGAAGTCAGCATTTCTTTGAAATCATTGCCCAGAGCTGAGGCTATGGGCATTGATTTCAAAGAAATTGACCACAAATGCTAATTGCACGCAAGTGAGGCTTAACTTAAATATTAATTGCAAACTGCCCATTGCCCTGCAAGGCTTTAATAGCAACAGGTGCTACTTATAACAATACATAATTACAGCAGCTGTTTACTGAATGTTTAATACAGTCAATTTATAGCCAGTTGCATGCGTGACCAACAAACTTTTGAATGAAAGGTAAATTTAGCATGGAATGCTGTCCTTCCATTTTATAATAGTCTGTCTAGCAGAGTTCAAAATAAGATATTATACACGTAATAATTTTGAACAAATTATTATTTAAATTTATGTGAATTATAAAACCTTTTTTTCTCAAATGTTCTATCAATACAAAAAGTATTACACCTATTTCCCTAGAGTACGTTGACACGTTTCAGAATTCAAGTTGAAATATAACTACATGTAATAAGTGCATATACAATCAATACAGTCCCACTAATAAATGTAAGTTGTGCATAATCACAAGAACACTGAATACTGGTATTTAGTTATGTAACTAGTGGACAGACACTATGGATGACTGTGACTAACTGGGGCCCCTGAGGGACTCAACTAGTGAACACACACACATGCACTAATACTGTCCTGATTTATGACCCAACAGAATAACAATGGGCCTCCAAGGTCAACAAGTTCTCAGGCACTGGGCAACTGGCACATCCCAACAACAAAAGGGAACTGTTCCTCCAACCACTCTACTAGGGACCATCTCAAAATACTGATCGATATTCCCTAAGTACGACTTACAGCTCTCACATTACCAGGTGGTTCGTTCAGTGTCGTATGTCAATGTATTTCCTCAAAACATAATTTATTTTGAAATTACTCTTCGGTACAAGAATGGCTTTAAACGCATGCATGACAGATTTGTTTTGATGGATGATAATATATTATGGCGCCTATAGTCATACGGCTGACAACACTGTACATATGCAGTCAGGTTATATTTCAAAAGTTTGGGTTAGTTACAGTGTAGTTATTCATGTATCAGTTGTGTTTCAATCAATCTAACACTGAAGCTATGTTGTTACATGTAGTGATTAGTTAACATTGCAACTACTACGACTACTATGACTACTACTACTATTATACTACTACTACTACTACTACTACTACTACTACTACTACTACTACTACTACTACTACTACTACTACTACTACTACTACTCTCTCTACTACTTACTACACTGCTACACTCTACTACTACTACTGCTCTAAAAAACTACTATCCTATACTACTACTACTGAAACTCTACTATTATACCTACAATACATTACATAATGTTAAAAAACACTATCCAAAAAGAAACTCCTTTTCCTGACAAACCCTCACACTGACTACAGACACACGACAGTAACCCAACTGAACCCTCACACTGACTACAGACACACGACAGTAACCCAACTGAACCCTCACACTGACTACAGACACACGACAGTAACCAATCCTCACACTGACTACAGACACACGACAGTAACCAATCCTCACACTAACTATAGACACAACAGTAACTAATCCTCACACTGACTACAAGCACACGACAGTAACCAACCCTCACACTGACTACAGACACATGACAGTAACCAAACTTCACACTGACTACAGACACATGACAGTAACCAACCCTCACACTGACTACAGACACACGACAGTAACCAAACTGAACCCTCACACTGACTACAGACACACGACAGTAACCAAACTGAACCCTCACACTGACTACAGACACATGACAGTAACCCAACTGAACCCTCACATTGACTACAGACACACAACAGTAATCCAACTGAATCCTCACACTGACTACAGACACATGACAGTAACCAACCCTCACACTGACTACAGACACATGACAGTAACCAACCCTCACATTGACTACAGACACACAACAGTAACCCAACTGAACCCTTGCACTGACTACAGACACACGACAGAAACCCAACTGAAACCTCACACTGATTACAGACACACGACAGTAACCCAACTGAACCCTCACACTGACCACAGACACACGACAGTAACCCAACTGAACCCTCACACTGACCACAGACACACGACAGTAACCCAACTGAACCCTCACACTGACCACAGACACACGACAGTAACCCAACTGAACCCTCACACTGACTACAGACACACGACGGTAAGCCAATTGAACCCTCACACTGACCACAGACACACGACAGTAACCAAGACGGCAGGAACTGAGTGAAGTGAAACGTGCATGCACTGGTAGATTGACAAATGGATTTAGTAGCAGGTGAGCCAACGGGCACGTATGTCCCTTTGTTTGCGCCATGACAAATTGCACTGACTGTCAACCTAGTTGGCTTGTTCAGCTTCATGTTGATGCGTCCAGAAGCTCTTCTTTTCAAGGACAAAATATGGCATCATGGGGCAGGCTCATTTTAACATTAAGTTTTTAGCATAACATTTAGCCAAAATTGAATAATGTTTAGTCAAACATTACTTTTTAGCCAATGGCTGAATGTGGTTAGAGGTTTAGTAGGGGGGAGGGAATAATTGACATCCCATGTTAAGTCAACAGTGTTCCTGAACTATGACAATCAAGCAATATGTAAACAAACGGTTTGTTCTTATAAATGAGAGCTAATATAATTATGGATGTGGGCTTGTAAATGTGTTATTTTGTAATTAGTTTAGCCAAAATTGAATAATGTTTAGTCAAACATTATTTTTAGCCAATGGCTGAATGTGGTTAGAGGTTTAGTAGGTGGGGGAGGGAATAATTGACATCCCATGTTAAGTCAACAGTGTTCCTGAACTATGACAATCAAGCAATTTGTAAACAAACGGTTTGTTGTTATAAATGAGAGCTAATATATGGATGTGGGCTTGTAAATGTGTTATTTTGTAATTAGTGCTAGGTTCACCAAACAGCAATTAATAAGGAAGATATGGTATTAGCTTGCCGATTTGATAACTCACTTTCTATGCTGATTCATAATTCTAAATCATGGTCAATTTCTAAATAAGTGAACATCGACTGAAAACGTTCAAATGTGAGAATATAATTAATTTTTTTTAAATCCTGCACCATGGCCCAAATATTTTTTGGCAACATTCTCAAAACACAAACGCACACAAATGGAGGGAATTGTGAGACAAACGGGTTGATGGAACAGAAGAAGACAGTGATCTTGTGAAGACCTCACAACAATAAAGGTCTTACGACTACCTAGAGTTGACTGATTGATAGAGACGAGGTGACTGAGTCTAACTATCCAGGCGTGGTGACCTCTCTATAGATCTGTGTTGATAAGTGAACTGATGTTACTTGAGACATCATTGTTGGAAAGCTTTTGCAAATATATAATCAGTGTTGTTTACATATCATACATTAAACCTAGGTTTACCTGTATCACATGTTTTGTCTATATTTTTTAAGTTCCCGCCCCTAACTTGATGGTCTTATCATCGTGGTGGTGCATTTACCTGATATTTATAATATATAGTACTACAGAAACAATCATGTCTGAGCCGGTAACAAAGAATATAGATTGTCTTTCAGCCACTTATCTTACGACTTCCTCATTAAAACACATCCAGTAACCCAATACAGTTGTTGTAACTGGGACAGTGCCTATCTAATATCTACAGGGTCAAGGTCACCGTTCTTTTAGTTTCGACTCCTGGTTTAGCTACCGACTTATCTAAATTGTGGTTAGCTGCAAAACAGGCAGATAGACCCAGGGTAGGGTGAAGGGGGTTTTCATGGGGTGAATACCCTATACTCCCTTTTAAATAAATGTAGCGTGTTGAACTCGTTAAACAAATACAACCTATCCACCCACCCACCCACCCACTCACTATGCATTTGCATCCATTCAGAATTATTACCAGCCAGCATAAGTACAGAGTAAATGCTCAAATACTGTTCTAATGCACCAGAACAAATAAGTACTCTGGGCTCATTCACAATTTCACATGGCATATACACATTCACAGTTTTATTTTTTCACTGAGGTGTCATACTCGGTCAAGTGCCATTAATGTGTTAGTTGGCGTTATGAAGTCTTGGAACACTAATTGTACGGGCTGTTAACATTTTATTACTGGACCTGTAGAATATGGCCATGCACGTTGTAACAAACCCTGATAACTGTGTGAATGAATATTTCAAGAAAATGTTCACCTACCTCCGAGCAGTGGGTCAAATTATTTCTTACTATCCAAACTACACCCAGGTGCTATGGGAGGAGAATACATTTGAAAACTAGGTTACATTCTTTCAGTGTATCTCAGAAACAGATCGTGTGTTCATACGTGAAAGTATAAGAGGGAGAACTGGTGCCTCTGTTAAGCGGTGAAATTTTTTCAAATGCCTATGATTTTAAAAGTATGTAGAATATTTCTGACATCCAACAATACAGTCGTAGATGACATAATTATCATTACAATTATGTAGAAAAATATGAATTTCTGCAAAAGAACTCCACCTATAGTCTTTTTATATTTTATTTAAATATTGCACCCACAGGTTGGATATAAAAAAAAATCTAAAGCTACCAACCATTCTAATGGGCTTAGATCGCATGCAAAATTTCAGCTCAACACATGCAAAGCTGATGTAAATGTGGGTCCAATGACCTACAGAGAAACACTGTTTATGAAATTGATACGTACAAGATTGTTTCCAGAAGCACCTATTTGTACTTGATGTTCAAATTGTGTGTATTTGGTCATATAACTGCCAGTTTAGAACCCAAAATTTTTTATTTGAAATGTTTGAACGTGCAGTTTTTTGATTTAGCATATCATACTTCTTCTTTAGACCTCATCAGTAATGATCATTTTAAATTGTTTAAAAAAAATATGTCATGAAAACTAAGCCAAATTCATCCATGTGAAGGTAGGGATTTTGTCGGGATGGAGATGTTTTCATCGATACTGCATACCCCATGAGATTCAGCTAATTGTTGCCTGCTTGAGATCATCATTCAGAAGCCTATGCTAAATTTACATATAACTAACTTCCTTCCTCAACACTGGGTGTGTCTGTCAAACATTTTTACACAGTGACTCAGTTGGGGGCCAGCCAGGATTCCACCTGTTCTCTTTTGGTCACGATCTTGGTCTCAACCTCCAGGTCACAACTTAAGGTCACAGGGTCAAACACCTCTGCCCAGAGCAACTGTGTACTGACCAGTAGAATGTCACCACTACTGTCTAGCCCATTGTATAATGAGTATGACCCATTTTCGCAATATTTACAAAAACTATATTTACCAAAACTTGGCTATCTGCCAACTCTGTAAACCTCAATACACACAATGTTAACTATATTGAATGGATGTGGTGAATGGAAACTGCACCAATGTGTGTGTGTGCATGCGTAGGCGTACTTGGTCACCTCTGCAGGCTGTGGCCCTATGGCATGTGTTCTACCTATTATAAAAACAACTTTCTTATTTGACTCATACACATTGGCCCTGCACTATACAGTAGCTAATAACTTAAACTGAACAACCAATAATCTTAATAGGCATGACTTGCATTCTACAGTTTGCCATCATCCAGCAACTGAAGGAATGTGCTTTAAATCTGCTTGATCTAACTGCTTTGTTTCTTTGGTAATCAATCGCCAATATGCACGAATCCCATAAAATAATGTTAAACTTCTCATCATAATAAATACATGTTTACTTCAATAGTGATAACTACAGCATGAAATATGTATGTTTAAGTAGCATCGAAATGCACATTTTGGCAACCTGGAATTTGTCTTGTTCCTTGGAGTGTCTTGTCTATGAAAACCACCGAATCATTGTTTACAAACATGCGACTATTACACACGAAATGTCTTTTCGCAAATTTACCTGCAGGTCGACTGTCTGGTTGACATTTGGCAGCGATCCTCCTCGGTAGGCCCCCAAGGTTGGCTGGGCTAGCTGTAGATGCTGTTGCTTGTGGATAACAGCCGTCTGAAACACATTGCGGACTTCATTCACACGTGCTTCATGATCAAGTGAAACTGTCACCTACTCGTCCAGTTTCCAGATAATTACATGACACTGTTCCACTGAGAAACTGTGTGTTGTGAAACATGATATCAGAGACTTCAAACATTGTGGTTTCACTGGAAATGGGTATAAATCAAATAAACTGCATCATTATGCTAGGCACACACCAACCAACGCAGTCGGTGAAAAGAAGCAGTCAGTGCTAAACGCCAATTAGTTCCACCGACATCTGCCTGCACACACCAACCGACTAGTGCCAACCATTGGTGCAAAATTTACAATAAATTCACACTTCACCCCTTCACCATATACCCAACAACTTATACAAGAGAACTGTGCCTTTGTCCGTAAAATATATGAAGATTTTGGAGTTGGCTGTTGCCATAAAAATTATCTATATTAATTATATATCTTTGCCGCTGCATCGTTGACTATGGAAACAATCTAAGCATTACCACACACAGCAGTGGAAGAGGAGCCAGGGACATACATAAATATTATAATTGAAGAATTGCGTAAAAATACGTAAAACGTTGCCAATGACCACTAATTTAACAATGTTTCAGTACACCTACAATAAACACATGAAATATTTGTAAAAGGTAGGCCAAACGGCTATCTGGAAACGTAGGAAGTCAGAGCTTCGCAGTCAGCCTTGACGACGAAATGGCTTGAGCATTTGGCCAATGTTCCAGCAAAGAAATTTGTAGCGTCGAACTGTTTTATATCAGTCTAATGAACCATATATTTATTGTTTCCAAGAAACAGTCAATGTCAGTCATCTTGAAATTTAAACAGCCGCACCCAATGAAATCCAAAAAAAACGAAATCCTCAAAAAGGTTTTTCACTGCTAGCGCTACTTTGCAGACTTTGCGCCCAGTAGCGAAAGCATTTTTTTTACAAGGGTAGCATTTTTAAAGAACAAATCATGAATTCTAACAGAAGCGGGAAACGAAGTCTTACACGTATTTGTGGCGACTGTTTTAAGAACAAGGTAGTAGGACAAAAATAATATACCGCTTTCTAAAAACTTGGTTACCCGCCCGGTCAGTAAAATGTGAAAGTAAAAAAGTAAACCTTGTGGTCAGAGTTGACTTGAAAAACTCAAAAATACGCCGGGCTTAGATATGTCAAGGTCTATCACGTGATCGCCCTATGATTTCCTATTGGCCAAGTTACTGCCGACCGTGTTATGAAAAAACTCTGCACACACCAGCCGACTCGTCATCAGATATGTGCCTGTGGCGCCAACTTGTTACCCAATACAGACTGGGGATTAACGCCGACCACCGATTCAACATTTGAATCCGTGTTAATCGGCGTTATTCAGTCGACCGTCGCAGTAAAGTTGCGCACAGACAAACCGACTGCAGTCAGCCGACTGTGTTTACGCCGACTAGTCGGTTGGTGTGTGCACCCAAGTCGGCTTAGCTTGTGCATAGCATTAGGAACACTGCTCTGTAGTTTAAATAGGTCATTCCACAACAAACCAAAACAGTCTCCTACATTCAAGATGGGAATTTGAGATTTGCAACTTTTAAATATATCAGTAGCTGAAACTTTTCGAAATACACTACACGACCGTATTTTTTAAATATTCGTGTCATACAGGGACTATTACAGCCCTTGGCATATGTTGTCAGGGAACAATGTGTGTCTGTTTTCACATTAGTAGGTATCATGACACATCATATCGTGACATGGGTATCACAATATGTACCATATCACATGGGTAGGACCATACTGAATCATCCACATCCCAACAATAAACGTCAAAAGCTAACTGTGATTCAATGTGACAAGAAATGTTTACATCCACAGACACGTACAGTAAGCGTAAACAATATGCCATCAAACATACAAATACACGCGTTCTCAATTTCCCGCACACACTGGTGTCTTTGTTGACTCTTAGATTCGTGTTTTTTAATTTCTGGGAAACAGTAGGCCATGAAAACTGGTTGCTCATAATTTTTATCAAGCCCCTATGTACCAGTCTGTACACATGGATAAAACTGGGACGACGTGGCTGGGAAATAGTGGCCCGACTTCTATGCCAAATGAACAAGGTACTTAGTTGAACCCTATTCAACCAGGGACCTGTCAATTATTTCTACTAGCCACACCCCAGTATGGTGGAAACAGTTCCCATGTGTAAGTGTCAATGTTAGTAGGTACACAACAAAAATATACTCACCCTATATAGCAATTCTTTCAACAACTTTCACTTGTTATTTAATGTTATAAAAATGACCGATAGAAATGAATACATGTTTCCATCATGGTCTTGTCTTATCATTTCTATAGATTCTAACATCTTTATTAGAAATCATCACAACAGCTCATTCATTAAATTGAACATGTAGATAGTCTTGATACTTGTACATGACTGTTGCTACAGCTGGGTCAAAATCATGTAAAACAAACATCGGCAGACATATTTAAATAATGTATATATATATATATATATATATATAATGTAGATATGTGAATTATCTCATTTAGGAATCTCGTACTCATGACAGGTCAACAATGTGACCTAATCTAAGGTTTGGACAGAAAGTCATAAACACATGATGCACACGGTCTAATGATACAAGTGTCAAGACACATCACAATTATAGTATTCCACCCTGTAGCATAACGGTCTGTCAACAGCCGAGTCGGGTTTGCCTTACACACCCAGCCTAACTAACCAGAACAAACAGGCCCTGTTGACAGACACCATGTTCAACCTAGTGTTAACTAGCAGGCATTAATCATGTTGTAGACAGCTTGGGCATTGTTGTAAAGACTTTACATGGGTTTCACTAGTTCTCCCATAGGCTATGTTTAATGCGGTTGTAAGTGCAGGCATGTCACATGACCTCAAGAGGTCAATGAGGTCAGCATTAACAGCAGGCAGGTACTGTACACAGAGGGAGGTAAAACTTTAATTGCAGAAATCGACAGTAAAGAAGAATCTAGTGAATACTGACCACTCTCAAAACAGACCGGGGATAAAAATAATTAAATGATTCAGTCTAGGCTGAAACCGAGTACTTCACTTACCGTAGTATCACCTATAGACATGCACTGCATGAGTCCACGGACTTGGGTGCACATCTATTACAAAACAATTTGTTCTTTCTCTGTATGTGACCCATATCTCTGTGAATTTTACACATGTATGGCTGACACCCTGCATGTGATCTAGCAGGTTCACTGAAATAGTTATTAGATTTACACTTTTTTCTAAATTTGTCTAGGGGGATTGAAGAACTTGCAGACGCTCGGAATTTACAAAAGCTTTATGTGGAATCCCAGCGATAGGATTTCATGTTTTTCTAGATCATCATAAAGATAATTATGCCATCTACAACTAAGTCATTGGATTTACAAAAAAATTATATTAAAAAAAAATTAAAATTATTATAAAATATAATAACCCACTGACACTTATACAAGGATTTTAGAAGCTAAATGTTTCATGTTTGTGTTATGGCACTGTCCAGGAAATGTATGACTTCTAAGTTCTACCCTGTGTCTTCTCTGTGACATTAGTCAGAAATCTCTTCCAGTGAACACAGAATATCAGAAACATTTTTGTGAACAACTTTATCGATTTTTTTACATTTTTTCTTTAAAAAACATTCCCTGCTAGTCTCATTTCTAACTAATTTGCATGAATCTCAAATACTGGAATCCTGATACGAATGTGAGATATGATTCTGGATCCACATATTTACTCATCCGGATACTGCACTGACGATTTATTTCATATCTTTGTCTGGTGCAAGTCTGTTACAGTGTGCATTTACCTTACTAGTGTCAGGTCTTTCTATTCCCTGACGTAGAAGGAAAAATGACCTATACAAACTGATCCAAAATACATGGTCACACACAATGTGTGGTAAAGAAATTGACCAAGTTTCTAAAAAGAATTTAGTACTAGGATTAAAATCCCAGTTCATTCAGTCAACATTCTGACCACTCAACCATCGTATATAATTAAATAAAAGGGGAACAACACCATCTGATCTTGAAAATATGCCCTTTTAAAATTAATAGAAGAGAATGCTAGGATCTGTTGAATTTATTGTTTGTTCATTCAATTTTTATGAGTTTTAGTTGACTACATGGAAGGTTCAAAAGTTTTGCCTGGTTGGTGATGTAGCATATTCACATGGAATACCAGTTGTGATCGTTATTAAATACGGTTTCAAACTGTATAAGATATAAATTCAAAAGTATATGGTACGCAGCTCTACAATTTATAAATAACGTATTTGGATGATATAAACGAACTGCTTTTGCAATGAGCCAAACCAGCCGAGGACACAGATTTCATATCCACAATTCTGATCCATAACGATCAGCATGCCTGCACCACTGCTGAGAATGGCAGCTGTTACTTTACACACTGCGTGGGAGTGTAGATTTCCATATTTCGCTTCAAGTTGATGAAGTGTTCTCCATGTTTTGTCTTCCTGGTCCTGACGTCTTTGGCTGTAGCACTGACACACCACAAGGGCCCTTACACCTGCATGTATATCGAGATATCACTTATCCTGTCCCAGATTACAATCAGCACATGGCCATGTGTTGATGTTATATACTGATAATATATGCTTACTAACAGTACACAATGAAAGACACCACTGACAGCAATACAATTATTATCCAATGGATCTGACCAAAACAGAACACTGTTAATATTTGTAGCTGGAATTAAATTAAATTAATCTATGCTGGTTCTGTGCCGTTTGGAAGAGAAAGACATCATACTTTAGAGCAATTTTATTTTACAAAATAGTCAGCTAACATAATTAGCCTTCACAATGAATTAAGTTTTGCTGATCAAGGAAGTGATATGACAGTTAAAAAGTGCTGTCAGTTGAAAAGTGACCTCCACTAAACAAATCTTGAGTACAAGAATTAAAACAGGATTTCTATTAAGAAAATACTGGCAAAATTAAATTTGGTGACATTATTTGTAAACTCTTTTTTCTAGCAAAGTGGTAGGAAGAATCGTCAAAATGGAAGCAACAATATAAAATCAATAGACTAGGTCAGGAATAAAATGATAAAGTTGCAATAAACCACAGAATGACTGCATTTCTACATAAGAGAGCTCTGAAACATTACAGTAAATTTATGCATAATTGATGTAGCATCCAGTCAGACTGAAACTAGCAAACTTGTTTGAACTGCTACTTGAACAACAAAAGATTATAACAAAATGTTTGGCAAACTCACAAAAATTATGATCATTGAAGAATCAACAATATTATATAGACATCCTTGTGAGAGAAAAAAGTTGAAAACATGCTTCTGCTCAGTGGCAATGGTGCATTTGAATTATGCATAATTTATGTACCATCTCAACAGGTCGAAGAATGAACTGATTTACCCTAGGCATTTGACCATGAACACTTATTTTATAACAAAGTATAAAAAATAGTGTAATCACTCATAAATTAGTCTACACTAAAAAACTGTCTTTTAAAAACCTGACGTGGAGTCATCTGACCAGGTCATTCAATATCAGTATTATTTTCACATAAAATTGTATGAAGATCACTGTAGGGGTTATATAATATCTGCTTTGCCAATGACGACTATGTGTGATGATAATATAGACTCAGGCTACACAAAAGTAACACAGACATGTGACAAAACCAACAGGTCTCACTTCACCAGTCACCATATTAATGACCATCTGGTTAAGTCTGCAAGTTGACTTAACGAGTCATGTCTACATCATCACATTAATGACTGCTTTGATAAGCCTGCAAGCTGACTTAACATGTCATGTCTACATCATCACATTAATGACTGCCTTGATAAGCCTGCAAGCTGACTTAACATGTCATTTCGACATCATCACATTAATGACTGCCTTGATAAGCCTGCAAACCGACTCAGCATGTTATGCCTACATACCAAAATCAGAACAGCTTAGACGATTTGACAGTTGTGTCTACAATCATCTAAAAAATTGGTAATTTTTCATCTAATATACAGCACTGTATTTTGAATATCAATTAAATGTGACGCTTAAGCAGCTCAAACACATGCTGGTGATTTCATTTAATGGCATGATTATATGGCTATAAGTATAATCTATCTTGTTAGTTGTGTTCTGTGAACCTGCACAATTGACACAACACGTTCATAAAATAATATAAAAACTACAATAACTTAGCATGTTGTAAGAGGTTATTCAATTGGCAAGTTATTAAGATATGAGCACATCATAATACCAACAGCAAGTCAGTATATATGTTTGCTTGATGTGTAAATGTGACAGATGGAGCGCAGTACTTGCAGTGGCTGTCAACGATACACCACTGCCACCATGAGTACTCCCCCACATGAAAGCTACCACAAAAACTTGCCACTAGACAAGCGGCATACATTAGCCGTGAACTGACCTACATTTTCTACGTGCACATGGTGCTGTATGTTGATCCCATGTTGACAGCACATTCTCTGCTGACATGTGTAAAATTAGGCGCAAGGATTCGATTTTGACAGACGTAAGTCTGTCACTTGGTACCGGTGGCTGGCTAATATTGAACGCAATTTGTCATGCGTGTTTTATCAGATGCGTATCGTCCAATATACATATCATAATGATGTGTAGCTGTCAACACGAATAGCTGCGTTGTTCGTAATTTTTTGTCTGCCCTAGCTGGCTGAACTCCTTATGCTTAGTCTCATATACCCTGAGCCATCCAGAAGGCTAAACGCGTCAGCTGCAGAAAAGCGGAGAACGAACGACGTGCATGCATGCACGGTGCGAGCAGCGATAAACGCTCTGGCATCAAGACAGAGCCTTAACGACGGTTTGTTCCCCTTACGATGCCTTCTCTTCTAATGAGAAATCTACAGACGAGAATGCTAACAACACGACGAGACGGTAAATTATCGTAAAAAATATTCAAGACTTCAAGTGCCAAAATATGCGATAAATTCGCACATACGTCGATCAGAGTGCGGACTGTTTACTCACCCTGGTTGTTACGGATACCTCTCGTAGTATTGCCTCGAAAGCCGCTGTCTCCTCAGCCTGTTTTTGATTGTGTAAGGCAATCTTTTCGCTAAACTTCCGTGGGTTAGCCATGATGGCTGAAAACGACAACCTTGTTGTGATTCTGGCATTGCGGGGGATCTCGCCTCCATCGACCAATCATATTTCGACTTTCAGGTCATGTGCGTCGATGCATGGTCGACAGACGGCAGCACCTTTATGCAGGTGCAAGTGCGCCGCAGTAATTGACTTGGCCATCATTTGCCATTTGGTAGTGCTGTCACACCGACCACACTGTCACCATAATAGTGTTAACCACATAGCTTAGAAAGATGTAATTTTACCTGACTTATAATGATATTATTCAGTTTTGTATTTTTGTTAATTGTGTCGTGTGGGTCTAAGTAAATTCTAAACCAGATAATAAACATTTTAGCATTTCCGACTCAGACGTACCACGCTGAGACGCCCACTGAGACCAGCTAGTATTGTACGTTTACGGTATACGTATGTGTGCGTGTGGTTATGCGTATGGTTTTGTGTGTGGTTGTGGTTGTGCGTGTCTTTTTTGCGTGCGTGCGTGCGTGCATGTATATGTATGTATACGTACGTACGTACGTTTGTATGCGTATGCCTATGCGAGTGTGTGTGTGTGTGTGTGTGTGTGTGTGTGTGTGTGTGTGTGTGTGTGTGTGTGTGTGTGTGTGTGTGTGTGTGTGTGTGTGTGTGTGTGTGTGTGTGTGTGTGTGTGTGTGTGTGTGTGTGGTGTGTGTATTTATGTACATACACACGCATACACATACATGCATGCATGCATGCATGTGTATGCATATGTATGTATGTATGTATGTATGTATGTATGTATGTATGTATGTATGTATGTATGTATGTATGTATGTATGTATGTATGTATGTATGTATGTATGTATGTATGTATGTATGTATGCATGCATGCATGCATGCATGCATGTATATATGTATGTATGTATGAATGCATGCATGCATGCATGAATGCATGTGCGTGTGTGTATGCATGTATATGTGTATGTATGAATGTATGTATGTGTGTATGTATGAATGTATGAATGTATGAATGTATGAATGTATGAATGTATGAATGTATGAATGTATGAATGTATGAATGTATGTATGTATGAATGTATGAATGTATGTGTATGTATGTATGTATGTATGTATGTATGTATGTATGTATGTATGTTTTTTTTATGTTTTTTGCTATATTTGGGGCAGTGATGATTGCCAAGATTTGGATTTGAGATCGATGTGTCCTGGGCCAAAAAAATGCCTGCCCGTTGCTTAGCCTATCACTGGCGTATTAATTACATTGTCCCAAGTTTGGCTTTCAAAGTTACTGCCGTATTTTTACGGTGTTCGTAAGCCGACCTACTTTGTTATCCAACATTGGGCCAAGGCCCCAAGACTACAGTAAACCTAATAATACTATGTCCTGTGTTGGTTAATTGACCATCATGTACCGACTGTTTTTAATTTATTGTTGTTGTTCTTCATACGATTCCCTGTCGTCACGGATTGGGTTGGCCATGGTTCCATTCCATGATTTCATTTTTTTCTTCCCCTTTTTTAAGAACTTTCTTGAACTACTTCGCTCCAATAGTTTTCCCCTGCTGTTATTCTCATGTGAATTTCGATGTCTGAATTACCCAGCTATATAAAACTGTCTATTTGGTGATACGGTTATGTACAATATATACAGAGCACCATAAGACTTCAAGGCAACCTCCTCTCCTACACGTAATGCTGACACTGGGCACATTAAGACCTTAAGGCAACCTCCTATCCTACACGTACTGCTGACCCTGGGCACCTTAAGACCTTAAGGCAACCTCCTCTCCTACACGTACTGCTGACACTGGGCACCTTAAGACCTTAAGGCAACCTCCTCTCCTACACGTACTTCTGACACTGGGCACCTTAAGACCTTAAGGCAACCTCCTCTCCTACACGTACTTCTGACACTGGGCACCTTAAGACCTTAAGGCAACCTCCTCTCCTACACGTACTGCTGACACTGGGCACCTTAAGACCTTAAGGCAACCTCCTCTCCTACACGTACTGCTGACACTGGGCACCTTAAGACCTTAAGGCAACCACCTCTCCTACACGCACTGCTGACTGCACCTTGCAGCTTCAGTCTGAACGTAGAATCGATGAGCAGGAATGAGAGGAATCGAGGTGGGGGAAACCGATGGGAAGAACTCGACTGGAAGTAGTATGCTTGTAGGAGAGGAAAAAGAAGCAGAGTTGGCGACATGGTGTCATAAGAGATATGTAAGAGGTGGTCAGAGAGGAGAGATGGAAGCGGTGTCTTCCCGTTATAGCTACTTTTTATTCCCGTTATAACTACTAATTAAGTTCGACTAGTCCCATTATAGCTACTTTTCATTTTTTTCCATTTCACTATGTAACACGATGAGGGAGCATTAACTGTTTCATTTCCAACCAGCTGATGTCCATAAGGGGTGGACGGCTTGGATGTGTGTCTCACTCCCACTGAGGAGTGGCTTGGTGATGATTCAAAGATCTCCATGGACATGTGGAATGTCTACACAGAAACTGACAAATGAACAAACAACCATGTTGAAGGATTGAATTCCAAATTTGCGAAAGTTGTGGGTAAATACCATCCCAACATCTTTCAGTTCGTGATTGCTCAACATGAGGCTGCCGTCACACCATCACATAACAAGAACAATTGAAGACTCATTACCTTTTGATAAATGCAATAATTATGTACTCTGTACAATTAATAACATAGTTGCCTTTAACAAAATGTTTTCCACAAGTGCTTTATGGTATAGTTTCCATTACAAATAACCGACAGTTACATTTATATACAATTTTTATGACTTTTAAAATGTGTCCTTCATTAATACATGTCATGTAGAAATCTTACAATAATCTAAACTTGTTAATGCTCCCTCTTCCTGTCCCCTCTTGAATTGTATAATTAAATAAATAGCTATAACGGATCTAGTTTGCTTGTCAAAGTTAACGAGTAGCTAAAAAGGGGAAACAATTTAGCTGTAACGGGAAGTAGCTATAACGGACCTGGACCATGGAAGGCACATGCAATGAGTGCATGACAGCAGATGATTAGACAATAGTGTGTGTGTGTGTGTGTGTGTGTGTGTGTGTGTGTGTGTGTGTGTGTGTGTGTGTGTGTGTGTGTGTGTGTGTGCGTGCGCGTGGGCGTGCGCGTGCGCGTGCGCGTGCGTGTGCGTGTGCGTGCGTGCGTGCGTGCGTGCGTGTGTGTGTGTGCGGGCCACACAGAGGAAGAACGGATACACAGAAGGGATGCTGTAGATGTGATTTGTACGGCTGACGCTGTATTGCTGTTGCAGGAGACTGCATATGTCGGTGTAATTAAACCAAACGAAGACTAGATAGAGTATTCACAGATATGGTTGGAAAACATAGAGGGTCGAACAACGGTGGAGTTGGAGACAATAAGTGATTTAGCAGTGGTCTCTCTGCCTCTCTGCCTCTCTGCCTCTCTGCCTCTCTGCCTCTCTGCCTCTCTGCCTCTCTGCCTCTCTGCCTCTCTGCCTCTCTGCCTCTCTGCCTCTCTGCCTCTCTGCCTCTCTGCCTCTCTGCCTCTCTGCCTCTCTGCCTCTCTGCCTCTCTGTCCCCTCTGTCCCCTCTGTCCCCTCTGTCCCCTCTCCCCCTCTCCCCCTCTCCCCCTCTTCCCCTCCCTCTTCCCCCCTCTCTCCTCTGCCCCCTTCGTCCCCTCCCTGTTCGCATCCACCCATCTCTCCACTGACCCATCGTTCCGTCCGTCCGTCCGTCCGTCCGTCCGTCTCGTCCTCCGTCGTCCGTCTTCCTGTCCGTCGTCTGTCCGTCCGTCGTCCGTCCGTCCGTCCGTCCGTCCGTCCGTCCGTCCGTCCGTCCGTCCGTCCGTCCGTCGTCCGTCGCCCTTCCGTCCGTCGTCCGTCCGTCCGTCCGTCCGTGTCCGTCCGTCGTCCGTCCGTCCGTCCGTCCGTCCGTCCGTCCTGTCCTGTCCGTCCGTCGTCGTCCGTCCGTCCGTCCGTCCGTCCGTCGTCCGTCCGTCCGTCCGTCCGTCCGTCCGTCCGTCCGTCGTCCGTCGTCCGTCCGTCCGTCCGTCGTCCGTCCGTCCGTCCGTCCGTCCGTCCGTCCGTCCGTCCGTCCGTCCGTCCGTCCGTCCGTCCGTCCGTCCGTCCGTCCGTCCGTCCGTCCGTCGTCCGTCCGTCCGTCCGTCCGTCCGTCCGTCCGTCGTCCGTCCGTCCGTCCGTCCGTCTCCGTCCGTCCGTCGTCCGTCCGTCCGTCCGTCCGTCCGTCCGTCCGTCCGTCCGTCCGTCCGTCCGTCGTCCGTCCGTCCGTCCGTCCGTCCGTCCGTCCGTCCGTCCGTCCGTCCGTCCGTCCGTCCGTCCGTCCGTCCGTCCGTCCGTCCGTCCCGTCCGTCCCGTCCGTCCGTCCGCCGCCGCCCGCTCCGCCCGCCGCCGCCCGCCCGCCCGCCCCCCGCCCGCCCGCCCGCCCGCCCGCCCGCCCGCCCGCCCGCCCGCCCGCCCGCCCGCCCGCCCGCCCGCCCGCCCGCCCGCCCGCCCGCGCCCGCCCGCCCGCCCGCCCGCCCGCCCGCCCGCCCGCCCGCCCGCCGCCCGCCCGCCCGCCCGCCCGCCCGCCCGCCCGCCCGCCCGCCCGCCCGCCCGCCCGCCCGCCCGCTCCGCCCGCCCGCCCGCCCGCCCGCCCGCCCGCCCGCCCGCCCGCCCGCCCGCCCGCCCGCCCGCCCGCCCGCCGCCCGCCCGCCCGCCCGCCCGCCCGCCCCGCCCGCCCGCCGCCCGCCCGCCCGCCCGCCCGCCCGCCCGCCCGCGCCGCCCGCCCGCCCGCCCGCCCGCCCGCCCGCCCGCCCGCCCGCCCGCCCGCCCCGCCCGCCCGCCCGCCCGTCCGCCCGCCCGCCCGCCCGCTCGCTCGTTTGACTACATCTTTGTATCGTAGCCGTTGTCTACCATGAATACGTTTCTCTTTCGTTAATTCCCAACAGAACACAGCCTCTGGGAGTCTGCTGTCATTCATACGGATGATATGTCCAGTCCAACGGAGTTGGGAAGCCGTTACAGTGGCTTCTATGCTGGACATATTAGCCCGTCTCAAGACTTCAGCATTAATTTGGAATGTGGTCTTTCCGTGATATATGCAGGATTTGTCGTAGATGTCGGAGATGCACGTGGTAAAGTTTTCTAAAGTGGCGACATGGAGAGAGTATGTCTCCGCTGAGTACAGTAGTGTTGGAAGCACAATTGCATTGTACACGTTGCACTTTGTGGAGACTTTAATACCATGCACGTTGTGACCATACACGCTTCCAGAGACCTCCAAAGACTCCAGTGGCAGCATGAATACGGTTGTTAATGTTCACATCAATTATGTTGCCAGATGCAATAGTGCTGCCCAGGTATGTGAAGTTCTTAATTGATTTTAGTGACGTGCCATAGATTTCAACATGTGGATCGATTGAGGTTTGGCCGGGTGGAGGTTGGTAGAACGTTACAGTTTTCTTTGTATTGATTGTAAGTCCAAACAGGGTTGCAGCTTGTTCAAACTGTTTGCATATCTCTCTTGTGTCTTCTAGTGTATGTGCAACGATAGCAGTATCATCTGCAAAATTAATAGTAGTTCACGAATGCAGAGTTCTCGAGTTTCAGTGCTTGCCTTTTATCTAGCCAATTGGAATAATGTACAGGTTGGAATGGAGTTAGTCAATATTACAAACTACGGACGGACGGACGGACGGACGGACGGACGGACGGACGGACGGACGGACGGACGGACGGACGGACGGACGGACGGACGGACGGACGGACGGACGGACGGACGGACGGACGGACGGACGGACGGACGGACGGACGGACGGACGGACGGACGGACGGACGGACGGACGGACGGACGGACGGACGGACGGACGGACGGACGGACGGACGGACGGACGGACGGACGGACGGACGGACGGACGACGGACGGACGGACGGACGGACGGACGGACGGACGGACGGACGGACGGACGGACGGACGGACGGACGACGGACGGACGACGACGACGACGACGACGGACGAGACGAAGACGACGACACACGACCGACACAACGGACGAGGACAGATGTGTCATGTTGGAGTTCAAGTCAGTTCCTCCGAAGGCGAGGCTGTGGTGTTGTTTGGGTTCAATTGTTTCAGTTCCCCGGGAAGGCGAGGCTGTGGTGTTGCTTGGGTTTAATTGGTTCAGTTCCCCAGGGAAGACGAGGCTGTGGTGTTGTTTGGGTTTAATTGGTTCAGTTCCCCAGGGAAGACGAGGCTGTGGTGTTGCTTGGGTTTAATTGGTTCAGTTCCCCAGGGAAGGCGAGGCTGTGGTGTTGCTTGGGTTTAATTGGTTCAGTTCCCCAGGGAAGACGAGGCTGTGGTGTTGTTTGGGTTTAATTGGTTCAGTTCCCTAGGGAAGACGAGGCTGTGGTGTTGTTTGGGTTTAATTGGTTCAGTTCCCCAGGGAAGGCGAGGCTGTGGTGCAAACCACACACACACACACACACAACACAACACACAACACACACACACACAACCACACACACACACACCACACACACACACACAACAACACACACACAACACACACACACACACACACACACACACCACACACACACACACACACACACACACACACACACACACACACACACACACACACACACACACACACACACACACACACACACACACACACACACACACACACACACACACACACACACACACACACACACACACACACACACACACACACACACACACACACACACACACACACACACACACACACACACACACACACACACACACACACACACACACACACACACACACACACACACACACACACACACACACACACACACACACACACACACACACACAACACACACACACACACACACACACACACACACACACACACACACACACACACACACACACACACACACACACACACACACACACACACACACACACACACACACACACACACACACACACACACACACACACACACACACACACACACACACACACACACACACACACACACCACACACACACACACACACACACACACACACACACACACACACACACACACACACACACACACACACACACACACACACATACACGCATACACATGCATATATACGCGCGCGGGCGCACTGACAAACACACAGCAATGGCGCCATCTCTCGAGTACTAGATCCAAAATCCTTTGCTAGAGAAACGAAGTCCACCAGGCGCACGTGAAGTCCACCTAGCGATGTATGCGGAACTAACTAAGTAGGAAACCTTTTTCAATGAAGCCAACTCTCAAAATATCTCGCAAAACCACGCATGCTTCGAGAACGTAATCATGTCGGACGTTGAGTGGGGTAAGCATGGTGGCCTGTCAATAGTTTTGGTATTTCTCAAAACAGTTTAAAAGTGATGTAGCATTTCGTTGTTTTTGACTGTTTTAGATGCCGAAGAATTTGAGCCTAAAACAGATGTACTTGCGAAGACGGCGAAGGCGACAGATAAATGGGAAGGCGAAGATGAAGACGATGACGTGAAGGTACGAGATCGATTCGAACATGCCGTATTTGACGGTCAGGGCTAACTCGTAGTCATGTGGACCAGAATAATTATTCATTCTGTTTCAGTCAGTTGTGGGAAATTACGGTATGAAGACGGTCCTTGTAGTAGGCAGTACATTTATTCTATAAGACTTTTTCTTCGTTTTTGTTAAGTTTACTATTAGATACGTCTAAAAGACAAAACTACGCGGCAATAAGTTGACTGTTCCTGCTATTTACGGAAATGATGCCATATGGCATTTACTATTGTACGTTGTGGTCGGTCTAATAATAGGCAACTTCAAGTGTACTGATGAGCTGTGGCAGTTTTGTTAATTTATACACAAGGTGACAGCTAAAGTAGGTATATTCGCAGACATCTAAACAGTGGCCCAAACAATCAAAAGTCCACTGCAGTCTTACTTTTAAAATAAAAACTAGCCTAACTGGTATAATAAATTATTGACCATACTTGCTGGCTAGATTGTCACCCAAAGTTATAATTTTGGGTACCATAAGAGTCAATGTGTTGACCAATAATTTAGACAAGTTAATAAAATGTCATTTAACAAAATTGGAGGAAGTTGTAATTTCCATAAAAAAATAGATTATTGGTAACACTGCTCTTTAGACATGTACATACATGTATATGTAATTCAACATTGACATAATGAATTTACTATTATAGTACATATCAGTCACTGCAGTGTAGAGAGGTTTATTTTTATTTACAAGTCAACTAAAGTATAATTATACATTACATACACAAAATATGTAACATATTTAGCTGTGATATCACAGAGTAAAACAACTCAATTGATGTCAAAGATCAGTCAAGAATTATGTGTGTGTATATTTTGTAGGATAACTGGGATGATGAGGAGGAAGAGAAACAAGACGGTAACTAATTGTCTCATCTACTTAGGTTGTGTTGGGTGCGGGATAGAGACAACAACTGTCTGGCAGGGGACATCTTGGCACACTGTTTGTGCAGTATTTGTATATAAAGCTTCATTAAAACAGTACATATTTGGATGTGTTTAAAATCTGACTACATACACATTAGTCCTAGCACATGCATGTTGCGGTAGTAATATTAGTAGTAGCAATAGTTGTAGCTGTCATCATCATCATGCAGTTGTATGGAATAGTGTATTCATAGCATTGTTTTTCTGGCTTCCATGACTTTTGAAATGTGGATGGAGCATGTTAACTGGATCTGTCTGTGAACAAATGCCTAGGTATCTCCTTCAGATCTAAGACAGAATATGAGTTTCATTTTGCTTACAAAATTGTTCTATATATATGTTTCTTTGCATAATATTGCAAGTAACAGGAAGTAGTGTAGCTGATGTAAAACCTATGGAATCAGTGGATTTCGGGCTCATATAATTTGTTTATTATTTTGGCTTCATGTCCGTAATACTTGAATTAATATACATTGGCAGTCTGTATATATTGAGGCATAATCTGTTTCAGAGAATAGAGTTGTAGAGGTGAAGAAAAAGAAGAAGCCATTGAAAGAGCGACTTGCAGAGAAGGAAGCAAAGCGGAAAGCAGAGCTTGAAGAAAAGAGGAGACAGGTAATGATAAAGTGGCCGTAAACGAGAAAAATATAGAACAGCAGCAGCAGATGTTCAAAGTTCAATCATTGGTGACTACATAGGACATTCTACAGTTAGTACAGTATTACATGCTACATTTTATACTATTTTATGCCATGTTCACGAATTGTTCACATATGTTGACGTAAAACCAATATACAATCTTTCTGTCAAAACTATGCAGAATGAATTCTTGTATTCTATGGCATTTAAAAGTGACAAAACTACATAGAAAATATCCCAGATGGTGAAGTCAAATTTAGAAATGGGGTTCGGTTTTACAATGTGTCCATACAGTGCGTCACGTTTTGATTTGCAAAATAATTTAGGTGAGCGATTTTTACGTTTGTTTTTACTGTATAATCATGTCAGGTGGCTGGTTTTATAAAGCAATTTTTTACTTACACAGTTATTTACCTAGCATCTTAAAAATTAAGCACAGGTTGATACCATATACAAGATGAACAATCATGACAGACACAAAGACTTAGATGGATGCAAACAGTTGCTTCTGTAAGTAAAGATCATAATTAGATACCAACGTGTAAGAATGCTTTGTGAAACTATTTCCAGAATCTTGTTTGTCTGACGGTGTAGTTCACTGGAGTAGTTGAAACGGTTGGATTTAGATATATCAGTAAGATGATGACATGTCCTGTGTCAAATGCACCATGAACACGTCCAGTGACACTATGACAGGCAGTAGATGTAAGAATACTGTCTTGTGTTGGCAGGAAGAAGCAGAAAGGGTACCACTGACGCCAGAAGAACTCGCTCTGGAGAAGCAGAGAGCACAGCAACTACAGGAGGAATCAGACCTACTCCTGGCAAAAGAAGCATTCGGTATTTACATCACTACAGAGTCATAACATTTTAAATCCTGTTACATTTTTATTTAAATCATTCCAATTTCACAGTGCTCATACAAATTCGGTGTTCGTAGTCACCTAGAGAAGTTGGAAGTGGTTTTAAGGGTTACCTGTCAAGAAAGTTGCTGCTGTGGTTATTGATGATATTGAAGTATTATCAATAAATTGTTATCTACTAGAACTGCTCATAGTAAATACTGTCTTAAACGCTCAGTTATTGCAATATTTTCATAAATTGTTTCCAGTTTGGAGAAAAAAAGAACACCATTACTTTCTGTCCGATCAATGACCATGGCTTTGGATGGCATTGCTGTAGTTAATGTTGAAAGTTGATATTGTTTTCCAAAAATACACTGATATACTGCTTTTTTCTTATACTGAATAAAATCAGTTATTTTAAGTTATCTATATCTGATATTTATTTGAATTTAGTAGATATCCACTTAACCATAATTATATGTTCATTCCACAGAATGTATGACCAAATGTCGACTTGAGTGTGTACCATGCTGTAACTGTTGTTTGTTGCCAGGTGTGACGAATGACGAGCTCGCAGGCAGGGTGGGGTTGTTGGACTCATTTGAACCAGAATCGAAAGACGATTTCGACAAATTTGGAAACCTTATACGAGACAAAGTAACAAAATACGATGTAAGTGATTTGTCTGCAGATGTTGTGTATGTCTGATAACATAAAAAATTTATGTAGACATTTATAAAGCATATTTTGTCTTTCACAGGCTGCAAGTTACGCTCCAAGAAATAAAAAAATATTTTATCTATGTTATACTGATTATCTTTTACAGCTTAGGCACCTTGATTCAGAATTTGCTAAGAATATCTCCCTGTCTACCACGTATTCTTTGAAACATTTTCAAATACTTACTTTAGAGCTACTGAAATACAGTTGTTCTGTAAACTAGTATTACTCTAAAGTGCAAAAACGAAAATGTGATTTACAAATTTCAGAATTTCATGCTTACTCCTGAGTATGATTGTGTGACAAAATTATAATAGAGAAAAATGTACGTCTCATTGGCAGTGCCATGTTATGGTTGAAGTTTTCATATTCATCTCTTTCAGATGTCATCACATTATATAGGCTTCCTTGAAAAACTTTTCACAGATCTTTCTATTAACTGTAAGTATTCAGATGGAGACTGCTGTTTTTTCTCAGTTCCATTTCAAGTGTGAAATACATTTATAAAAAAGCAGATTCCTGGTTGTTAACAACGGTTATTGATCAACAGTAATTTCTTCTTTAGCCTCATTAGAGAATATTTTTGTAATAAATCATTTATACAGATGCATCGTGATAACATGATTGGTTGATAGTTTAGTCTAAAATGTCATTTATAATAAAAACATTAATGGGGTTATGTGTAACTGCTTTCCTTGCTTTGTAACGGATGATGTACCGCCAATTTTGCATACCAGGTAAGTAATGCCTTGATAAAAAAAGGTTTGGTTGTTGCAATGTGCTGCATGTGCAAACAAACAACTCTTGGTCTGCAGTGAATCCAGAAGACATGAAGAAACTGTCAGGAACATTGACAGCCTTGGCTAATGAGAAGACAAAATCAATGAAGGTTTGTAATACCATAACAGTTATCTGACCATGCAGTCTACACTCACACTTTCAACACTAGTCTACACCGTACAGTGATGCACGCACACCACAAACACACACACACAAACGCACGCACACACAAACACGCACGCACACCACACACACAGACAGACGCACGCACGCACAAACACGCACGCACGCACACCATACACAAACACACACACAACACACACACACAAACACACACACACAACACACACACACACACACACACTGGGACCAACTGGGCTTGTTTGACCCACTTGTGATGTACCACCTTTGACGTGCCGAGAAGTTTCAATTAGCCCAACAGTGGAGGTATTAAAAGAATCATCGGCATTTGTGCAAAAATTGTAACATTGATACAGCTGTTAGTAGAGGAAGAGATGGTGTTTAATTCTGTTTACGTCAACAAATCTACAGGGGTAATGCTCAATGTGCTCTGAGCAGTGGCTGTAGCAAGAGTACAGTATTTGTTGAATGTTTTCATTCTACTGTAATCTAACTTAAGGCCAGACACCCCATGTGAAATGTTTTGACAAAAAATACCAAACATGGTGTTGGCGAGTTAAATTGCTTTAGATGTTTACTCTCGATAAAGTTAATTTTTACCATAACAATTACATATCTCTGTATGTGTAAAAAAAATCATTACTTTGAAAAATAAAGCAATAGTTGTAATTTTATATATATTTTTTAACATAATCAAGAAGATATTCAAAGCATGAAAACATCAGTGGGCAGACTTTATTTATCTGTTATTTAGTCCACCTAATTGTACTTATTTATTTACTAAATCTTATTCATTAACACATTTTAGTACCGCTTATTTTTATTGTGTCTTAAAACACCTTTTAAGAAATCATATATATATGCTCTGCCATTTAATTCTGAATGTTAGCTTACAAATGAACTGTATACCACAGAGCTCCTATATGGAATATATTGTTCATGGCTCCATGGTATGGTTATGTTGTAATTATGTATTTATTGTTCTTATTTACATATTACATTTTTTTGTGCTTGAAATTATACTATTTCTTATAAATTGTATCTGGATCACCAATCTTATTGCTTGCATTTTATTATGTAGCTGAAGACAAATCTCTGTTCTTAATGTAATGTTTAAACAGACAATCATTAAAGTATTTTGAGTCTTGACAGAATTTGAACATGTGCATAAATAAAAGAAACAGTCCTCGTACCTGCCGCGTCAGTGTGTAGAAACTGGTATTTCCCTTTTCCAGACGACGAAGGGGAAGAAAGCCAAACACAAGGGGAAGATTTTCGCAGGGAAACAAGCCACGCTCGATGACTATGCCATGGAAGACTACGACGCAATGGACGACTTCATATAGGAATGAACCTTATAGACCACTTCATATAGCATGCATTCATCTAACATTGACACAACATTTCGCTAACACACCCAACATAAATGCAGAAGTACCACACAGGGTGTAGTATCTGACGACTGATTAGCAGGAATGAGAGAACATTTGCTTGGCTACACATGAAATATGTCGGCTGTTATCAAAGCTGTCATAGTTCAGGTTTGTGTTTATACAGTACTCACAGTCCGCAACCTCATGCTACAATGTCACGTCATTTGATCGTCAAAATACACAGTTATTATTAAGTATTGTTTATTTTATTGTAGCAGATTCTCGTCCTGCTATGTTATTCTTTATTATAATATTTGAGTGAATTAAAAACTGCAATCACACCATATATAATTATATATATATATACATACTATTTAGGTTTATATATATGCAACACGGTAAATCATTTAAACGTTTGATTCTTATTAAATATTGGCTTTACTGCATCAGCAGTATTGGTTGAATTGCTCTATGTAGTTAAGAACCGGTGCATTAGAATAAATTAGAACTCTGTCTTTTACAGTCTTGTCTATCGAGTGTCAAATCCACCTAACATGTTCCTTAATCTCTCCCCGTTGCTTGTGAGAATGTCCACTAGAACAATAGCATTAGCAGCGAGGGTAAATCTTATTTTGAGCACTTGTGCAATACCAAACCAGCGAGTGCTTTCCAAAGATATGATATAGATGATGCTCATACCAATTGACGAAATGATTGGCACCAGTGTTCAAAACCCAGGTTCTCTTATCAACAGTACAGCATCTTGACGACTTATGGCCCCAGCTGATGTTTCAAACAATAATTGACTGTTAAAACACCAACATAGTGTTAATTATGTCTGTTATTTATGCACCACATTTCCTGGCTTCAAATCGTGCGGCAAGAATACAATTTCTCCATTCTGCGTGGCTTCTGTTCCTAACATTTCGACACAAGTGTTCTTTTCCTCAAGTTCTTGCTGATGTTGTAGAATCAAGTTTGTTGTCTCTTTAAAGCATTTACATAATATGTTCACTCTATCCTCCTGGATTGCCTGTGTCCGAGGCTTAAAACATTCAGGATTTTATTAGCGGAAAAAAGCTATGCTTTTGTTTTGCGAGATTTCCTATAGGTAAAGCTGTCTTACCAGAGCACAGTTTGTACCAGAAATTAATCACTCGTATGCAGTTTTACATGCAGTTTCTGTGATTGTTACAAGTTGAGTAAAGTGTTAACTGATTGATTAGGGATGTTTGATGTGACTTCAGAATCGGATATGAATACTTTGGAAAACCAACTCCTGCTTTTATATAGTATCATCCAGATGGTGTGTATTTGTAGTATGCAAATACTGGATGCTGTTTCAATTGATGTATATAATGAGTTGTGGTTTGATATTTCACAATACAGATCAAGTGCTAGGCTGTGTCAACAGATGTGTCCAGCATGTCGTAATGTGCCCAAGTCACAATAGAAATTATGCATGTGACCTCCTTTAAACTGTCTTCGTCAGCTGTTTTTTTAACGATTACATATGTGAACTGCATTCACTGATAAATAAAACATAAGGTTGCCACTTCTAAGAACTTTGCTATATTTATGTAAAAAAAAACCAATTCTGGCCATAATTTCAACAGAATATACAATGAAATTCACAAACAAACCATGTATTTAGTGATATCCGTTGGCTTGAAGGCATTGTTGCTAGGCAACTGTTCATGTGGTGGATAAGTAAATTATGTTCACATAAATCTGTTACTTCAATGGTCCCTTGCTTGAAAAACTGTATACTAAACTAAGACTAAGAATGCCATCGAGTCATGTCGGCAGGATTGCTGCCCAGAATGGGATGTTTTACTGATAAATGAATTCCTAAATAAACAACTATAATGTAGAGATGAGTCTATTTCGTTTGGGACATCATACCGTGCTTCTGATAACACACAAGATTGATGTTTTTGCTTGTCGATAAAATGCATATTCTACAAAATACAGACTAGCAACACTCAATTTGAATGTTTAAGCACATTGTTTCATTTGAAGGGGCATGTACGAATAATTAATATTATTTTATGGGTTTAGTCAACATTTTGGAATGTGTCGAATACTGCCTATCCACTATAGCTCCCTAACATAGATATCAATCCATTTGTTGACAACCAAAATATTTCTTGACTTTGCAATTGGTCAAACCTTTAGCTTGGTTTCCAAGGATTTAAGCACAACAGCAGTTAATGTATTATTATTATTAACGACCATCATAAACCAAATTCTGTGACGTTCAAATCAGAATCGTTTACAGATTAGTAGCATACTAATTCATTCAATGATTTCAGCAAAACCAAAAACAAATCTGAGCAAATATCACTGTTGATAATTAACAGGTGCAATTTAAAAAAATAGTCTGAAACAAGACAAAATAAATAAGGAGGTAGGAGATAGCTTTAATTAATGGCAAGTATAAGCTACCAATGACCAGCACATAAATACACGATGTTTCTTTGCAGAATGCATGTAGCTTCAAGCTGGCACAATTTGCAGGAATGTGGACATAAAGAACCAATAACACTTGTATAATAATTATAGTTACCTATCACAGTATACAGAATACATGGCAACACAATATTCACAGCCTTTTGCCACATGCATAATTCATCTATAAAAACAACCATAGTATAAGAAATAGTAAGGACTTCATGCTTTAGATAAGATTTCATGAAACGTTGCCCTCACCAGAATATTTTAAAAAGAATTGAGCAGACAAATTAAAACTTTTTAACACTGGTACCTCTGTTGACAGTGCTGATGATGTATTACAGAGTTAACATACACTTGTAAATTCACAACCATTTTTGACAAACATTTCTATTATTGCCTGTAGCAACACTGCTAAAGTTGTGAATACCCTACATACTTGAACTTCATAAATTATATCTGAAAATGACAAGCTTAAAACTGATAACAGATGCTTATGCCAAAGCACATTGCAATGAACAACCTGGTATAAATAGTATACTAAAATTCTACAGACTAGTATTAAGTCAGCACATAATTATCGGATCCAAGTCTTATATGTACAATATGGGTAAAAGTAGTTACTCTAAATTCTATAAATATATCTAGTTGATAGTACCACAAAGGCACTGCCAAGTCACGGTTCCTCCAGTGTTTGGGCATTAGACTTGAAGCTCAGCTTACACAAAAGTAAAATTATATTTGTACAATTGAAGTTGCATTGGTACAACAAACATTACATCAACATTATCAAAATTGCACTAACACAATAAAAGTTACATTCGTAATTTAATTACTTTAACATCCACAATAAAAATTACGTTGACACGGCAATAGTGCAAAAACAGTTTAAAATGGAGTTTTCAGAGTTAAAATGACACAAACAAAGCTAAAATCCCTTGGAATAAAGTACTGGATTCAGCTGCGTTTCTTTTTCGCTGAACCCAGACTGGAATCGGGCCGCAACAACCGGTACTGGGCCTGAAACAACCAACATCAAATTCATGCAAGTTGTGGTCACAACAGGGGCCTGTTTCACTAAGGTAAAGAACTCTCAAGGAAAGTTAAACAAAATCTGTTGTTAAATTAAACGATTCTTTTCACAATGCAAATATTCATTGCTGTATTACAGAGGACACCATTTCCACGATACACAAGTGACAATGTCCCGCTGGCACGTCGTTGTGTTGGCAGTTTTCTGGTATACAAGATAACTGTTAAGGATCAACATTTTTTTTAAAGTGCAAAATCATGTCCAGTATGTCATTAGCAAAGCTGGCTGAAGAATAGTAAGTCTGAGTTGATTAGTTGAAATGAATAATTCCTCCCAGTTCCATACAAAATGTTGGTCTAACATAAATTGATGTTTACTCCATATGTGCCACAAATGTGTAAAAACTGAGTACAGCGGAATCAACTACAGTATGATCTCGGTTACCCGGCTTCACACAGATAAAAACTTTTGAAATTGTGACCCTCCAAGATCCCCACTACCTCGGACAAATGTTGTAAAAAAAAAACACATCCACAAACGAACCCAATGAGCTAGCCAGAACACACCATACGATGATGATGACTGAAAATAATTCATCCTAAGAAGTGATCTTAAGTTGTAAAGAAGTGATAACGTGAATCTTACAAGTTCCACGTCTGACGGCACACGAGAGAGAAAGTCCAACAGTTCGTTGTTTGAGATGGCATTTGGGGCTCGTAGCTTCTTCGTGAACTTGTTAATACCTACATAAGAAATAACCCCACATTAAACAAACACACAGCCATTTTATCCTGCCGAATGCGTGTAATAAATTGTCTCTGATATCTGTTAGTTACGTGAGATAGAATTAAGAAATTCAGGAAACATTTAGGGACATGACAAAAACAACAGTTCACATTTTCGTCAGTCCACATCCACAGTCAGATGAATACGAGGTATCTGACACTTACCCCAGATGAGCACGAGGTAGCTGACATTTAACCCATATGAGCACGAGGTAGCTGACATTTAACCCATATGAGCACGAGGTATCTGACATTTAACCCAGATGAGCACGAGGTATCTGACACTTAACCCAGATGAGCACTGAGGTATCTGACACTTACCCCAGATGAGCATGAGGTAACTGACACTTAACCCAGATGAGCATGAGGTATCTGACACTTACCCCAGATGAGCATGAGGTATCTGACACTTACCCCAGATGAGCATGAGGTATCTGACACTTAACCCAGATGAGCATGAGGTATCTGACACTTACCCCAGATGAGCATGAGGTATCTGACACTTACCCCAGATGAGCATGAGGTATCTGACACTTACCCCAGATGAGCATGAGGTATCTGACACTTACCCCAGATGAGCATGAGGTATCTGAGAGGCAGCCAGTAGAGAACGATGGAGACGACAGCAAGTAGAACGACCATGAGCCATGTCAACCAGGGCACGGTCCAGTTGAAGGTGCTGTGACATGATGATATAGTGACACATGGTGACACATCAAAATTGTGACACATTGAAATGTTGACATAGTGACACGGTGACATGGTGACATGATACTATTACAGCTCCTGAAATAATCTATTTTATTTCACATTTCCTGATGACCTGACACCGTACTGTCAAATATGTGACGCGCCACAGTGACCCAGGTCTATCCTGTCCGTGAGCTAAAATAGCTGTCTAGGTAATGTCCCTAGACACACAATAACCTCCTCTTTCAATGTGTAGTTTATTTTCCTTGAAAAAAATCCCAGAGAGGAGATGCACGCATTCACAAACCCATATATTTAGAAAACCAGACAAACTGTGTCACAAATCTTTTAAGTGTTGCAACAATTTTGGCAAAGCACTGAAAACTACTAAGAAAATTCACAGACAGTGAGTCACAATACAAACTCGTTTTTCAAGACTTTACTTTGAAAATATTGCGACAATTTTGTCAATAAACTAAAAACTATCAAAGATAATTTTAGCAATAAACTAACAATTACCAAAGATAATTTTAGCCATAAACTAAAAAACTAACAAAGATAACCTTAGCAATATACTACAAAAACTAACAGATAATTTTAGCAATAAACTAAAAACTAACAAAGATATTTCAATGGCGAGGTATCATTAAAGCTCATGATCTGTGGACTTGAAAATGGCAAAAACTTCCATTTCACAAAAACTTAATTCCTGTGGCGTGTCACATGGGCTAGCCAAGTGGGAAATACAAACATACTTTTTCACCCTTTCCCCGAGGGAGGCGAGAGAGTCCATCCCCTCCTGCACCTGGAGACAGACGTCCTGAATTCCTTGAAGTCTCTCCTTGAAGCTCTTCTTCCCTTCCTGAATCACACCTAACATGTCAGGGACCATCTCAAAAATCAAGAGGTCATGCACTCAGTACTAGCATCAAACTCCATCGATAAGTGGGTGGAATTTGCGATTTTTAAGATAAAAATTTCCTACTACAATCAATGTGCTTTAATACATGTTTTGCTCTTAAGGTGGGGCCACTGTGACAATATATTTCCCCCATATTACATGGTGCCATTCAAACCACCCTCCTCAACATGAAATGCTTAACATATCTTTGGACTTTATACAATCACCTTTTATATGTCTATACATAGCAATGTATGAAGGATTTTGTGAAGGATGCCAATTGTAGTCAGCCATTAGTTTTCCAGACTAAAACTGAATGGCCCAAAAAATTATATATTCTTATAAGAAATATGATAAAAAAAATTCACAGATTATCTGTGGCCCCATGATTCCCTAAATACTGGGTTATAATAATAAATATTAACTTTCAAGGAATCTGTAAAACACATTTACATAATTTATATCTACGAACTGCTGGTATGTCATGACAAAAACATCAATATTTACCATAGAACCCTTTTAAAACATATAAGACCATCTTATAACTATGCTAGCATATACATGTCATGCCCATGTACAATATGGAAGCATCCTGGCCCGCCAGGTTGACCTGGTTAAAGCATCTGTGAAGCTGTATGGAAATGTTAGCACCAGTGTTAGTAAACCACATGCCCTGCAATCATCACACGTCTTGACAGAAATGTAAACCTCATTTGTACCCGTTCAGAATACAGTGTACATGACCCATAGTAATGTACGCTGAAGGGAGAAACCATCATAAAAGTGTCCACCATGAAAGGAAAGGCATGTACACAGTCGTAGAAACTAATGTATGCAATGCAAGCCACTGATAATGTTTTTGTCACTGTTACACTTTGAAGTAAATATTTCAGCATTTGTTGTTAAGTAATGAATTACTGTTAGTCTGACTGTGAACAAAGTAGTTTCATTGGAATAAAACACTACTTTGTACTTTATTGTTGCATTAGCTACTGTTGGGTTACCTTTGCTACAAACTGGAAGAAACATTCGCTGCATTTGATAGATTTGCGTGTGTGTGTGTGTGTGTGTGTGTGTGTGCGTGCGTGCGTGCGTGCGTGCGTGCGTGCGTGCGGCGTGTGTGTGTCTGTTGGTACTAAGAATCAATATGACATCATTTCATTCATGTGCAAAACATTCTTCTTCTGGGCAGCTGCCAGTGCAGCAGAACCTGTTCAGCCACTTGATGAAGAAGTCACAGCCTTACCACAGTCAATTAGGCTGTGTATATAAAATACACATTCTTTTGGAAAGTATTTTACTTGAGTAGTTTTCAAGTGCGGTACCTAAATACAAAACACGCAGAGTTACTTAAATTTGTTGTCAAGTAAAATATAGTAGTTACATTACCACCAATGTCTGGTGTTGACGTTCCATAAGCATTAGTTGTCATCACATAGTGCAAGTACTTGACGACTTCATATTAGAGCAGTTGATATGTCACACAAGAAGCTTATGACATTACTTGTGTCATTAGCAGATACCTACTGCAATCAGTCTAAATACTTGTCATTTAATGTCATCAATTTATATACAGAAACTTGTAGAAGCATTAGTGTCATCAGTTGTTACATAGAAGCCGGTATCATTAGTGTCATCAGGTGACACTTAGTGCAAGCTGGAGAATGTCACCAGTTGATATGCAGTGGAAGCAGCTGATGACAATCATGAGTGTCATCGAGTGATGCATGGGAGATACTGTAGAAGAAGCTGATGACAGTTAGTGTCATCGGGTGACAAATGCTGCAAGCAACAAGATGCATCACTAGAGTAGGTATGAAGCATCATTAGTGTCATCGGGTGACACATCATGAAAGTAGGAAGCATTATTAGTGTCATCAAATGACACACTGTGCAAGTAGGAATCGTCATTAGTGTCATTGACTGACATAGTGTGCAAGTAGGAAGCATCATTAGTGTCATCGAGTGACACACTGTGCAAGAAAGATGCGTCACTAGTGTCATAGACTGACCCATAGTACAAATAGGAAGTGTCACCGAATGACACATAGTGCAAGTAGTACATGTCTTAATGTCACTTGTGTAATTTGTTGACGTAATGGTGTCAATAATGTGCAATGGCGTGAAACATTTAATTTTACGAAAGTGGCCACACTGCTCATTAAAGTTTAATCGATAAACATCGACCGAAAAACATTTCTCATGCCACGCTTTGAAATGTCTACCCGTTCACACACGCCACACACTGACAGAACTTTGACCCCGTCGTACTGTCAAAGAATTGCCTAGAAGAATGTCCCCATAGACACACAGTGACCTTCACCTCTGTTGCATCATGGGAGAAACAGTAGAGCACGAGTATGGAGACAGAAGCCAGTCAAGCATTCACGTCAGGGATCTGTATGTCATCCGATGTACAGGTCTGCTTGGGGGACTGGGACAGTCCACCGCGAGAAGATTCAGACACATGGATGAACATACACTGTTACCTGCATAATAGTTTCAGCTGTTAACAAAATCTGCAACTGTTTCGGCAGCTAGACGGAAAAGAAACAGGTTATATAACGTTGAAACTTGCCAGTGCCAGGTGCTTGTTTGGTGTCAGACGGTGCTATAAGGAACAGGTGGACACAACAGACACTGCAGATGTACCCTAGCCGCACGGACTGGACGTGTAAGTACACTGTATATACATATCATTATATACTCTATGTATATAATTTTTAGTCAGGTTTCATTTCTCCACACACTTTGGTTCCCAATATGTTTGGTCAGACAAACAAAACATGTGGATTAGCAAGACACCTTATTATACATGGTAGCAAGATGGTTCCCACATAAAACATGCTGATTGTTAAATACTTGATATTTGAAAAGTAAATAAGCGAGTCATGACTACTGGGTGTATATATATATATATATATATATATATATATATATATATATATATATATATATATATATATGTGTGTGTATGTATATATATATATATATATATTATATATATATATATACATACATATACATGTACCAGGTATATATATGTATATGTGTGTGTACAGATGTGTTATATATATATATATATATATATATATATATGATAACATTTATAATATAACTCTTGTCAAATAAAATACACAGTGTATATATATATATATAATATATATATATACATACATATATATATATATACACACAATATATATTACATATACATGTGTGTATGTATATATATATATATATATATATATATATATATATTATTATATATATATATATGTATTATGATGTATATATATGTATATATATATATAATATATATATATATATATTATATATATTTATTTATTTTAATATGATATTATAATTTATATGGTTGTAAATATATATATATATATATATATATATATATATATATATATATATATATATATATATATATTCCCGTGTACACATGTATATATTTACATAATTTAATTAATAATACAACTTCTAGTATTAATTAAATTAATTAATGTGCCATACCAAGTGTATATGTTAGCATTATTATGCCTTGTTATTTTATTTAAATAAAAAATGACAACATTCAACAAGTAGATATCAAATATAAGAACCTTCATATCATACATTAGGTAACCATGTTCATCCAACTGTTTATAATATTAATAAATTACAATATAAAAATATATATATAATATTAAAAAATTCCAGCTACTATTACAGAAACCTGGTAATGTATGAGGCTTCACACATTCTTCAGCAGTTAATATTTTTGTTTGTTTCACCTGCGATTTCTTTGTTGAATGTAGAAATATCTGCAACTATTACCTGCCGTGGCCTTCAAGCTTAGCAAAGCTATAACTATTACCCAGAATTCCCCAGTTTACAGCGTCCGTACATCCACAGTGTTCATAGGAACAAGCACAGCATAGATATAGTTAACACAACAGTATGCACACGCTTGTGTGTGAAACAGCTTAGTACGAAAGAACAGGTTTGTGTCGGAAAGATTAAGTATCGTGACATTCTGCATAACTCACACAGAATCAGATGTGTTAAGTGGTTACATAGTCACAAAGACGTGTTAAATGATTACAAAACCAGGAGTTAGTGCAAAAAAAACAAGGCGAGGCCATAGCACCGATTAAATTGTGGGGGTTACCTTTTTCTGCAAATGCTCCAATGAGTATCAAAAAATAGAATAACGCTGTAAATAATGCTGCAAATGTTCCAGTGGGCAGATCGTTTTTAATCTGCACATATTATGAGATTTGTTTTACATAATTACTTGTTTTGTTTTTATTATTGATTTTTCAAATTCAATGATACTCTTTGCATTCCGGTATGAAAATGTTGATTACAGTTGCAAATAGTTAGCTTGTATTAAATCTTGTATGTACAAAACACCAAAAAGGTGCCTTTTAATTCCCTTTAATCATCCTCCTGACATTGAGGAACTTAAAAAATTTAACAATAAAGTAAAAGATCCTCTGAGTACCATAAAAATGCTTTAAATGTCCCATAATGCACCAGAAAATAAAACAATGCTACACACGTTCTGTGAAGCATCATGTGACAAAAATTTATAATTTTATTGGTAAGACTGTAGTTCTTTATAATTTGACGGATTATGTTTAAAGAAAAGACAATAAATGTCCACTATCAAGACATTTCTTTATGTGAATACTAATTTGAAAACTAACTAGAAAGAGTAAAAAGATAAAATAATATAGAACAAAACTAACTAACTAACTAATTACTCCATGCTGTTTCTGCTGGAATTTAACATCATAAATTTTACTCAAAAACTATTTCGATAAAAATCCATAATTGATCCAAGAGCATAATTTTAATGGATCGTCATTTCAGCAAAGAATCAATTGTACCAACATTTACACTCCTGCAGCCTGAACCAAGGGACAGTGGGCAGCACTTTAATGACAACTGTAGCATCTAGCTACTGAAAGGTGAACATCATATGGCAACCGTTTTGTCCACAATAATCCTAAGACATTTTACTGCCGATTAAAAATGCACTATTTCAGGTAGCCTATATTAATTGTTCTCAACATTAATCATCTTAGTGACACAGTACATCTTTATAGATACAAAACACTGAGAACATGGCGTGTTACTGTTAGTGTTCATCTATAAACAAAGCCAAACAAACAACAACACTTAAGAGGAATGCTGTCACTTACCTTGTCTCTTTCATCATCATCGTCATCATCATCATCATCGCAGTCTTCTTCTTCCGCATCATCCTGTGAGATAAAAACAGAGGTCAAGGTCACAAAATAGTTCGTCATCCTTTATACTGTAACCAACTGAATTTTTAATTTACCTGTTTGACTTTTTAAATTTATCTATTCTTTTGAGAAAAACTGTGGCACTTCCAGCCAGCATCCCTGTCAACTGTGATGAGAATTATTGTTTTAAACATCTCTAAATAAAAGAGCTGCTATCCATTCCAGTGAAACAATTGCTGTTTCATAGTAGGCATCACATTTCGAGACGGCATCTGAAAGAATATTTCGTTTGATTCAAATTGTCTTAACATCACAACTATTTCATTATCACCTCGACTGGATAAACAATTTGGTTTCTGGGGAAAACAGGTGACAATACCAAAGCTCTGATGTAAATTTTGATCTCAACGTTGGGACACAAAGAAAACTTGAGTCATCACTCTTCCAACTTTATGAACATTTTAAGGAATACTTTGTGTTTATTATCTAAAACACTACATTATGTGTATGAGGCTGTGAGACACAGGGATAAAATCTGTCAGCATAATGAGTAGATTAATATGAGTTCTGATCATGTGGACACTAGACTTGATGAGAGTGAATGTGGCAGAGGGGACTTGATGAGAGTGGAGGTGGCAGAGGGGACTTGATGAGAGTGGAGGTGGCAGAGGGGACTTGATGAGAGTGAATGTGGCAGAGGGGACTTGATGAGAGTGGATGTGGCAGAGGGGACTTGATGAGAGTGGAGGTGGCAGAGGGGACTTGATGAGAGTGGAGGTGGCAGAGGGGACTTGATGAGAGTGGAGGTGGCAGAGGGGACTTGATGAGAGTGGAGGTGGCAGAGGGGACTTGATGAGAGTGGAGGTGGCAGAGGGGACTTGATGAGAGTGGAGGTGGCAGAGGGGACTTGATGAGAGTGGAGGTGGCAGAGGGGTCTTGATGAGAGTGGAGGTGGCAGAGGGGACTTGATGAGAGTGGAGGTGGCAGAGGGGACTTGATGAGAGTGGAGGTGGCAGAGGGGTCTTGATGAGAGTGGAGGTGGCAGAGGGGACTTGATGAGAGTGGAGGTGGCAGAGGGGAAACATCAAAGCTAGGGAAAAGGGAAGAACTCAGTTGAGATGGAATGACTGTGTAAAGAGGGATTTTAGGAAGATGGAGCAAGATGAAAGGTGGGGAGGGGGCAGCTGAGGAGCCAGGGAGGGAGAGACATCACCCATATACAAGGAGCCAGGAAGAACAAGATGTTTTGGCGGCCATCAACAAACAGATGTGCGCTGTATTATTTAGCCATCACAGTGGCGTGTTAGCAAAGGGAAACAGCAGGTATGACACCTTTGCTTCAAAGGTGTTCTCAAACGAGATCAGGGGACCATTTCACTAATATTGTTAAGAGCTCCTAAACCCGATTTTGCTCTTTAAATTCAGTTTTGATCCATAACAATGATCTTGAATACCTGAAAACAACACGAAGCACCAGCGGGACATTGCCACTGGTGTGACATGGAAATAGTGTCCTCGGTAATACAGCAATGAATATTTGTGTTTTGGAAAAAATCATTTAATTTAACAGATTTTGTTTAAGGATGAGTTATCCTTAAGAGCTCTTTATCTTAGTGAAACTGTCCCTTGATTTCATTTCACATCTCACCTTTGCTATTGTCCGCGGCAGCCACAAACTGACCAAGCCAAAGGGCCAGGCTGGACACTGACCGTGACATTGACATAGAAACATGTCTAACTAAGGACATCACAGCAACGACACACACAAGACACCGACTCAAGAGAGACCTTACCATATTCGTTCAGCTTGTGTGTGTGTGTGTGTGTGTGTGTGTGTGTGTGTGTGTGTGTGTGTGTGTGAGTGGCGTGCGTGCGTGCGTGCGTGCGTGCGTGCGTGCGTGAGTGTGTGTGTGTGTGTGTGTGTGTGTGTGTGTGTGTGTGTGTGTGTGTGTGTGTGTGTGTGTTGTGTGTGTGCGTGTGTGTACGTGTGTGTACAATAAATTTTTCAATCGGAAATTCATGTATTTACATATACATAAAATTGAGAAATTACTTAACATTAACGATTAAAAACATTAAACAGATGACAATATACAGTATAAATAATAATAAAGAAAAACTAATAAAGAAATGAATAAATAATATGTAAAAATATTATGATAGTAAAGAAGTAAAAATAATCATATACAAATATTTTGATATTAAAATATGCAAAACAGTGAGTAAGATGGAAACATGTACAATACTATTACGGTAAACAAATGAGACCGACTGAGTGGTGTGTCTATGTCGCGTAAGCAACTCGGAAACGACAAGTTTTAAGAATTCAACTGACCAGTTCATGCAGTTTGTCCTTCATGAGAGTGCCAGTGATCTGTTGCAGGAGCAGGTTCTTGAGGAAGATGATGAGGAGGGTGACTGGCAACATGTACAGCTCAAAGTTCCACACCATCACCAGGTACACCTGCAGCATCACACAGCACACCAGGTATGGAAGAGATTCTTTGGGATGCGAGAGGGATCATTTCACGTCACAAGTTATACTGAAAATTTATTCTTTGATAATACATTCTGGGGGCGTCACTTACAATGAATGCTGTGATACTCCTGGGGGTGTCACTTACAATGAATGCTGTGATACTCCTGGGGGTGTCACTTACAATTAATGCTGTAATACTCCTGGGGGGTGTCACTTACACTGAATGCTGTGATACTCCTTGGGGTGTCACTTACAATGAATGCTGTGATACTCCTGAGGGTGTCACTTACAATGAATGCTGTGATACTCCTGGGGGTGTCACTTACAATGAATGCTGTGATACTCCTGGGGGTGTCACTTACAATGAATGCTGTGATACTCCTGGGGGTGTCACTTACAATGAATGCTGTGATGCTCCTGGGGGTGTCACTTACAATGAATGCTGTGATACTCCTGGGGGTGTCACTTACAATGAATGCTGTGATACTCCTGGGGGCGTCACTTACAATGAATGCTGTGATACTCCTGGGGGCGTCACTTACAATTAATGCTGTGATACTCCTGGGGGCGTCACTTACAATGAATGCTGTGATACTCCTGGAGGTGTCACTTACAATGAATGCTGTGATACTCCTTGGGGTGTCACTTACAATGAATGCTGTGATACTCCCGGGGGTGTCACTTACAATGAATGCTGTGATACTCCTGGGGGCGTCACTTACAATGAATGCTGTGATACTCCCGGGGGCGTCACTTACAATTAATGCTGTGATACTCCTTGGGGTGTCACTTACAATGAATGCTGTGATACTACCGGGGGCGTCACTTACAATGAATGCTGTGATACTACCGGGGGCGTCACTTACAATGAATGCTGTGATACTCCTGGGGGTGTCACTTACAATGAATGCTGTGATACTCCTTGGGGTGTCACTTACAATGAATGCTGTGATACTACCGGAGGCGTCACTTACAATGAATGCTGTGATACTACCGGGGGCGTCACTTACAATGAATGCTGTGATACTCCTGGAGGTGTCACTTACAATGAATGCTGTGATACTCCTTGGGGTGTCACTTACAATGAATGCTGTGATACTCCCGGGGGTGTCACTTACAATGAATGCTGTGATACTCCTGGGGGCGTCACTTACAATGAATGCTGTGATACTCCCGGGGGCGTCACTTACAATTAATGCTGTGATACTCCTGGGGGTGTCACTTACAATGAATGCTGTGATACTACCGGAGGCGTCACTTACAATGAATGCTGTGATACTACCGGGGGCGTCACTTACAATGAATGCTGTGATACTCCTGGGGGTGTCACTTACAATGAATGCTGTGATACTCCTGAGGGTGTCCCTCACAATGAATGCTGTGATACTCCTGGGGGTGTCACTTACAATGAATGCTGTGATACTCCTGGGGGTGTCACTTACAATGAAATATGTGATACTCCTGGGTGTGTCACTTACAATGAATGCTGTGATACTCCTGGGGTGTCACTTACAATGAATGCTGTGATACTCCTGGGGGTGTCACTTACAATGAATGCTGTGATACTCCTGGGGGTGTCACTTACAATGAACGCTGTGACACTCCTGGGGGTGTCACTTACAATGAATGCTGTGATACTCCTGGGGGCGTCACTTACAATGAATGCTGTGATACTCCTGGGGGCGTCACTTACAATGAATGCTGTGATACTCCCGGGGGCGTCACTTACAATTAATGCTGTGATACTCCTTGGGGTGTCACTTACAATGAATGCTGTGATACTCCCGGAGGCGTCACTTACAATGAATGCTGTGATACTACTGGGGGCGTCACTTACAATGAATGCTGTGATACTCCTGGGGCGTCACTTACAATGAATGCTGTGATACTCCTGGGGGTGTCACTTACAATGAATGCTGTGATACTCCTGAGGGTGTCCCTCACAATGAATGCTGTGATACTCCTGGGGGTGTCACTTACAATGAATGCTGTGATACTCCTGGGGGTGTCACTTACAATGAAATATGTGATACTCCTGGGTGTGTCACTTACAATGAATGCTGTGATACTCCTGGGGGTGTCACTTACAATGAATGCTGTGATACTCCTGGGGGTGTCACTTACAATGAATGCTGTGATACTCCTGGGGGTGTCACTTACAATGAACGCTGTGACACTCCTGGGGGTGTCACATACAATGAATGCTGTGATACTCCTGGGGGCGTCACTTACAATGAATGCTGTGATACTTCTGGGGGTGTCACTTACAATGAATGCTGTGATGCTCCTGGGAGGAGATTCCCACTCAAAGCAGCTCCTCAGGAATCTCCCTGTCTCCACCACGGCCTGGATGATGTTGGACACCCTCTCAATGTTTCTCTTCATCAGCTGCAAACAGCAAGAAATACACAGCCACTGTAGACTACATATAATTAAGTAATGCTAACTTTTCCTGTAGCGTTATGAAACAGTCACTTTATCAGGTATGACCAAAAAGAATTTGCATTCCAAACCAGACCACCATCTTATGCACCATAAAGTACACTCATCTCGGCTTCTTCTGGGCTGTCAGTGTGATAAAAATAATGACTGCTCCTTTGGCTAAATTAAGATTTGTATGTATAATTGTTCCGTAAGTGTTGCTACTGTAGTTCTACCCTGTATCCACAGTCTGTTTGTCATTGTCAGCTGTTTCAATGACACTGACGTTTTCTGTATGACCCATAGCAGATTGTATAAATATGATGTATCACTACCGGGTAGATGTTGTTTATAAATAGGTGCCAATTTCACGATGCCAGATCATGTTTCTATGATTGCCAAACTTTTTATTTCGCTGGTTAATTTACTGATGTATTTAACTTCATGTATATATATATATATAAATATATATATATATATACATGTACTTTTTATTGCAAGAGATGTATGAATGTCTTAAAATATGTTGACAGTTAGTTGTTAAATTTACACTTATGTAGTGTAGTTTTATAGTAGTGTACAGGATGCGTGTGTGTGTGTGTGTGTGTGTGTGCGTGCGTGCGTGCGTGCGTGCGTGCATGCGTGGGTGTGTATGTGTGTATGTGCATGCGTGCGTGGGTGCGTGGGTGTGTGGGTGTGTGTGTGTGTGCGTGCATGTGGGTGTGGTGTATGTGTGGTGTGTGTGTATTTGTATTGAGAACCAGCCTGGAAATAGTGCCTTTAAATGACGATGATAATATCAATGTTAAGGCTACAATGTAAACAAATTCCTGGCATATTTTTAACGTTACTTATAATAATAAACTCTATGAACTTAACTAGTGTTTCATGTGTGTGACCACTGTGGTGTTTCATGTGTGTGACCACTGTGGTGTTTCATGTGTGTGACCACTGTGGTGTTTCATGTGTGTGACCACTGTGGTGTTTCATGTGTGTGACCACTGTGGTGTTTCATGTGTGTGACCACTGTGGTGTTTCATGTTGTACCACTGTGGTGTTTCATGTGTGTGACCACTGTGGTGTTTCATGTGTGTGACCACTGTGGTGTTTCACATGTTGTACACCTGGACTGTTACACCAGTCTAGTCACATGCTACTGTGTGTTATGACTAGATATCAATGAGTCTTCACTTACTGCGATTCTGAACTTGGGCTCAGGCTGCATGTATATCTCCTCACGCGGACTGAATGTTCTGATGAACGCTTTCACCTAAGAAATCAGACATTTGCACTTATTATCACTCACTCACTCACTAAGCCAAACTGCATAAAAATTATTCTATCAGATCCTGAAACTGCATAAACTAGACAAAATGTTTAGTAACTTTCTTGTGATCTAATAGTGTCCGACAGAAACTGCCATTATTATGCCAAGAGATTTACTGTTTATGATTCTTCTGGCAAAACATAGCTTAACATAGAACAACAGAATTTTGATAGGAAACATTTATACAATTAATATTTACTGTTTATTTATGCATACATCTGCATTATATATAAATAAAAAACATTGTCTCAAAAAGAAAAAGGAGCTCCTTAATTGCATAACATATTATAATTTTCATTTACACTTAATTACACGAGATTATCTTGTGTAACAACTATCTGGCGAAATAAGCAACCTAGAGAGATAACAGACGCACCGGGTTATAGATGAGGTCCATTTCGAGCAAGATGGCGCCCTTGGCTCGAACCAACAACTTCCTGTCCTTGAGCATAAACCACCTCCTCTCCATGTTCCGCACCTGTCACAAGGTCACTTATTGTAACTACAGGTTCACATACAAAACAGCAGAAAATATGACATAACACTTTAAAGAGAATAGTAGACGATGAATACCGTATTATGACAATGTTTCACAATTGACTTTACCCCCAACCACCCTCGCTGTCCTGGTCTTTACTTACAGTCACCCTGCACCATTCATATGGTGCAACAATTTTAAATTTTCTCTGATTATTATTATTCTATGTTATATTTCAATATATGTCTAGGTCTTACATTATATCATGACCTAGGGCTATGGGATGACCTGTGCAGCGTGACAGCCCACAAACTCCTTTCTTTGACCGAGATTGGCAGATGTCTCCCCCCCCCCCGACAACCCACTCACAACCCACACCCAGGGTTCTCAACCCACCATTTGAGAAATACTGCTGTATACCATTGTACTACCTGTAGAGCATTATAGTCGTTTATTTACATACATTATATGACACAGTTCACTTCATAAAGTGTCGTGATGTACATTGTGTCATTTGACTAAGTGGATCTGGGGACAAAAACAAAGGTTAGAGAAAACAAGTTTGGCAAGGTTGGCAACTTTCATCAAGGTAGGTTGTAAAAATCAATGTTGAATGTTGAATCTAATGTATGATTAACTTAAGTTGTGAATACACGCTACAAACCCTTAGTAGTGGTATGGCAACTTTGCCCAGAAATTCCGCCTTCCTGTCTCGATCTTCGTCAAAGATCGTCACTTCTAAGACTGAGTGGATGTCTTTCACTTCCCTACCAAACACACCACAGGAAAGATCAAGATTGCAGCACACATTAATTATATAACAAGTACATTTGATTCAACTGTTTTCACTCATTGCTTGGAAGCATTCTGAACTAGCACCACTAACCTTCCTACAAAAATAAAGTTTTTTGACATAAATTTTACCGGAAAACCTAATGCATTGGGAATTTCTGATAAAAGAAAGGCTTTATTTTTCTTCAGGGAAGTTGTAAAATTGATCCATAGATGTCTGTCGGGTGAGCCACAAGTTGGAAACTTGCTTGAAGACTGCTATATTCAGAATCAGCACAACTGGGCTTCCTACACAAATTAAGTTTGTTGACAGAAATTTTAGACAAACACCTAATGCATTGGGAATTTAAAATGGCCAAGTTATACTGTGGATATGGTTATTATTGAGACAGAGGATCAGTGAGATGTAAATTGTTCAGTCGTAATAAATCCAGTATCGGAAACTGACAAAATAAAGGTTGACCATGTAGCCGCGTAGCCTGTGTTCAAAGACCAAGAATATATGATCAGTGCACGACAAAATAACCGGGACGGCGCCATTTCTACTGTAAATGTGCATTAATATAGACATTATGCTTTCATAATGACGGACATGTTATACGATATCAATATTTAACTTTCCTTCAGTAGCCGTCACATTGACACAAACTGTCAGTGAAAAAACACACACACAAGCTTCATGCGTGCCTGACTGGTGTGACATGTGGCACTCTGCCAAGCTTAAGAAGGAAACACAACAAAACCTACACGCAAATGTGCTTCACAAAACTATCAATGTGCAAACTCACAACCTCCACCGCCGTACGTAACATACAAATGGGTAAGTGACAAAATGTATGTAATTTTCAACACGTGCTAAACTACAAGCCATTTTTGCCAAGGAATGGAAACGGGGGGGGGGGAGGGGGGACAAGGTGCTGGAGAACTAGAGGAGGTCCAGACAGCCTGGTCCAGGGAGTTGGGTACAAACATATTGACGCGGGTCAGACAGGTGTTGGGAACCAGCAAGACGAGGGTTATGTGTGTCTTGTTAGAATGGTTATTCAGGATCTCTGCGAAACTACACTCTTCTTAGAGTTTCTAGTAGCATAATCAACATTTGAAAACACTCCATTTTTTTATTATTAAAATTTTTATGTATTGCTTCAGTTATCATTCCTGTTGGAATCTGGATAAACACAATATAATAAATTTTGGTACATAAAAATTTGCGCACTAGGTAGGACATATCGAGGAAGAGAGGGGCATAGCTGATGGGGAGAGTGGACGTGTTCGGAGTGAAGGAAAAAACCACATCTATGAATGGAGATTTGATGGAAGTGGAGACAAATAGTGAAGCTTATAACATGGTAATGTGATTTTATGATAACAAATTGCAATTTTTACATCAGATTATTTTATTGTCATTCATCATTCGTAGTCTGGTCGTTGACCAATTCTACTCGTTGTGGATAGCATTAAACTTGGTCACCAACAGTAAGAAGCAGGATGCGGGGTGAGGGTGGAGGGTGGTAGGAAGACCGTGGGAACGGTGATATAAAAGGCAGGAGAAATGGTAACAAACTGTGGACAGACAAGACTGGAAAAGAAATCCAGCCATGGTGGCAGATGATGGTGCTGCAGCAATATGAAACTAATAAACTCACCCATTATAACAGAACTTTGCAGTTGACCAAGATAACCTACATAAGGGCTACCTGCAAGAACGTGCTTTGTGTGTACAGGTGTATTGACATAAATAATAAAAAATACTATTGATTTCTGCACAATGTTAGTTTCACTTTCCTGTTTCTTGTATTTTCACCGCCAAAGAAAAACAGGACTGAGAATGACTAAAAACACGACAGGAAAGGACAATGAATGGTGAATTGTGGGAAATACACATCAGCTGGAGTGACGTTACAGATGGACCGAAGTGGATAGATGTCGTTAGCCAGAAGGCGGGAAGATTAACTAGACACGATAAGCTTACCAGTTGTCTGACCCTAAGGTACGTGTTTTTGAAATACTCACATAACAAACACCTTGCCCCATTCGGGGTTCAATGTCTTGTACTCAGTGCGCGTCTGCAATCTCGCATTGTCAAGTTCAAGGACACAGAAGGGGTCACTTTTGCCACCGATGTCGGCTGATGCCAAACCTTCCGCCTTGATCACTGAAACAATGTGTGTATTCAGCAATCAAACCTTGCCATTCATATGTGGAATTTAGACCATGTGTTCACTTTCACACTCATTCTATATAACTGCAATAATTCATAACATTCCAGTAACGCTGTCTAATGAGCGAAATGGAAACTAAATTAATATTCTGGGGCAGATGTATTACTTGGGTGAAATCCGGGGTTCGTGAAGAAATGTTCCGCGATGTAAGATTTTGTACCGTAAGTTGATTTTTCAAATAAAATCATGTTGTGCTGATACTGCAGTACAGAAAACATTACTTCTTCTGGAAGTGAACTGCGACGTATCGTGATATCACAGACTGAACTCTAAATGTAAGCCAGATAAATTATATATATTTTAAACCAATATTTAAGATTTCCTTTCTTGGAACCATGCAAACCTTTGAGACTATTGTTTAATATACCATACTATCCCTATTAGACGCACAATGCACAAGTGGGAAGGTTTGGGTATGCGACTATGCGTCTAATAATTTCTTAAAAGTGGGGCGAATGTGGTCACCCGCTATATCGGTTTCTAAACAGAGCAGATAACTAATCCACTATGTGGCGCCACTGAAGTACACCATATGTAGAGTGCCTCCAAGTGAATGACCGGTACATTTTCACTGAACTATTATTTGATGATCATTTAACTTGTTCATGTTCAATAGAATAATATATTGATGTGGGACTTATTTTAGCTTACATTGCAATTGCTTGTAAGTTAAAAAAATAACGTTAGTGTGTTAGTTTAAAAAGTACACTTTATTGATTGGTCTTGATGCAATGTCCATGTTCAAGAATACCTACTGGATACCCTCACTCCTAAAGTGAAATGTTCATGCACTGTTTCACACCTAAAAAGGGGGAGGGCCTCTATTAGGGAGTGTGCCCCTATCAGGGATAATATGTTCATTAAAAAAGTATGGGGTGTATATGGTCAAGTCTGATGGCCTCACCTTTGACCTGGAGCCAGCCCATATTGTGACGGTCTTTGAATGAGTTGAGAAGACCCTGAAAGCAACAATATTGATAACCAAAGTGTCTTAATATACATGACAATTGTCAATAATTCACACCTTAAGGTACTTGTTGCTGGAATGTTGTAATGACAAATAGTTTGAAAGGCAACATTTCAGTTTTACGATGAATAACAAAATTGTTTTTTCATTTGCCATGTCTACAGTATGCAGTATTCCACGGTGGTGTCATTGCTGTATTGGCAAAACAACTTTGAACTATTAGCACCGATTCAATGCAGAGAGACGTCACCCAATGTTGACGATAACGTTCTCGGTCTAGCATGACTGTCATCTTAGCACCACTCTAGTAATCGCGTTTACAAAAGATGAGAACAATTGCATTGCTAACAATAGCTTTCTGTTTTGAGTCATGTTCGTGTCGTGGGTTGTATTCCGTTGAACAAGTCATGTTGTTTTGAGTCATGTTCTTGTCACATTTTGTCTTCTATTGAATGTGTGTTATATGACTTGACTGACAGAGATGGTGAGTATGTCACACTGTATGTCTGTCGTGAATTATACAGCACATTTTGTTCTCCACTTACATATTCCCTGACAATACTCTGTCGCTGCAGTGGCGTCAGTGTATACGTTGTTCTACACTTACATATTCCCTGACAATGCTCTGTCGCTGCAGTGGCGTCAGTGTATACGTTGTTCTCCACTTACATATTCCCTGACAATACTCTGTCGCTGCAGTGGCGTCAGTGTATACGTTGTTCTCCACTTACATATTCCCTGACAATACTCTGTCGCTGCAGTGGCGTCAGTGTATACGTTGTTCTCCACTTACATATTCCCTGACAATCCTGTCGCTGCAGTGGCGTCAGTGTATACGTTGTTCTCCACTTACATATTCCCTGACAATACTCTGTCGCTGCAGTGGCGTCAGTGTATACGTTGTTCTCCACTTACATATTCCCTGACAATGCTCTGTCGCTGCAGTGGCGTCAGTGTATACGTTGTTCTCCACTTACATATTCCCTGACAATACTCTGTCGCTGCAGTGGCGTCAGTGTATACGTTGTTCTCCACTTACATATTCCCTGACAATACTCTGTCGCTGCAGTGGCGTCAGTGTATACGTTGACATGTCCACTTACATATTCCCTGACAATACTCTGTCGCTGCAGTGGCGTCAGTGTATACGTTGACATGTCCACTTACATATTCCCTGACAATACTCTGTCGCTGCAGTGGCGTCAGTGTATACGTTGACATGTCCACTTACATATTCCCTGACAATACTCTGTCGCTGCAGTGGCGTCAGTGTATACGTTGACATGTCCAACACGTCAGTTCCCGACACGGCGCTGACTGTCAGCAGCAGTTTGATGCTGCCAGCTCCGTCCTCCAGCGGCTGTTCCAAGCAGTGGGTCGCCTCCCTCCGCAGACTGGACAGATTCACTATGGCCCTGTCACCAACAAGACTTAAATTCAGTTAAATGAAATAGCTATATTCCGGAATATTACATCCATATAAAAGGTATACTAGAATATGACTAATAACGTAACATAAAGCATTTGTATTGTATGTCTAAAAACCAGTGCCTAATTTATTTTATATTATTTTATCTAATTTACATACCTCTTTTTAGTATCGTATGTCTCAAAATGAGTGTTCCTATACAGGGTCAGATGCTATAATTACACTATTATTATATTTTCGCCAATGGTTACACAGTGGTGATGTGTACAATGTATCACTGCTCATAATATTCTGTAATAGAGCAGTTCCCGGTTTAGCCACAAAGGTCATGCCTTGGTACATTCAAGTTTAGCCTGGTAACGTGTGAGTCTGGAATGGTGGTGTCTTAACACTGTGAAACTGTTACTGGCCGTCTTTTACCATGAGAACACGAAAAAGGAATCTTTTTTAAAATAGGACAGTCAACACCAATAACAGTAATAGAAATAACCAATTATTACATCTATCCAGAAGCATAAATAAGTATTACTGGAGTGCAAAAATATACAGTCACTATGTATTGTATGTATCATTAAACTTGTCTTGTGCTGTACAACTTAAACTGTCTAGGAATCATCCATACAGAAACTAATTTATCCATTTACTCTAATAATTACTAACTAATATTTATCTGTGTCACTAGAGAATGGTGACACAACGCGTCACTGACCGTCCCATGATGTCGTCCTTGCCAGCAGCATCGTGGTCCCACACAGAGATCTCCAGGTGACTCGTCTGGTCGTCAAACATGTGGAGGTTGAACTGCTCCAGCCACACTGGATTCAGGGTCTTTGGCTTGTACTGTAACCATGACAACACAGATATACTATAACCATGACAACACAGATATACTATAACCATGACAACACAGATGTACTGTAATCATGACAACACAGATGTACTGTAACCATGACAACACAGATGTACTGTAACCATGACAACACAGATGTACTGTAACCATAACAACACAGATGTACTGTAACCATGACAACACAGATGTACTGTAACCATGACTACACAGATATACTGTAACCATGACAACACAGATGTACTGTAACCATGACAACACAGATGTACTGTAACCATGACAACACAGATGTACTGTAACCATGACAACACAGATGTACTGTAATCATGACAACACAGATGTACTGTAACCATGACAACACAAATGTACTGTAACCATGACAACACAGATGTACTGTAACCATGACAACACAGATATACTGTAACCATGACAACACAGATGTACTGTAACCATGACAACACAGATGTACTGTAACCATGACAATGCATGCCCCGGGCTGTAACCATAACAACACAAACCTAGTATATATACATATCTGTAACACTGACAGCACAGACTATTGTGTTCATAACAGTACAGATTTTAGAAACAAGACAACCATGGCAATAAAGACTGCTACAACCATGACAACGCATTCATATTACGGTAACCATGACAACACAGACTTTGTAAGAATACAAGCAGACCTAGACGATTCCAGAATAAGCGACTGATTCCAATGTTGGAATTCAGAATCATAATTAAATGGTGATAGCAGTGGACCTGGAATGAAAATCGGACTTGTTTTGTGACAATGACTGTGATCTGACACCACCTGGATGGACACCGACTATGATCTGACCCCACCTGGATAGATACCAACTATGATCTGACCCCATATGGATGGACACCAACTATGATCTGACACCACCTGGATAGATACCAACTATGATCTGACCCCATATGGATGGACACCGACTATGATCTGACCCACCTGGATAGATACCAACTATGATCTGACCCCATATGGATGGACACCAACCATGATCTGACCCCAACTGGATGGACACATACTGTGATCTGACCTCACCTGGATAGATACCAACTATGATCTGACCCCATATGGATGGACACCAACCATGATCTGACACCACCTGGATGGACACCAACCATGATCTGACCCCAACTGGATGGACACATACTGTGATCTGACCCACCTGGATAGATACCAACTATGATCTGACCCCATATGGATGGACACCAACCATGATCTGCCCCCACCTAGATGGACACATACTGTGATCTGACCCCACCTGGATAGATACCAACTATGATCTGACCCCATATGGATGGACACCAACCATGATCTGACTCCACCTGGATGGACACATACTGTGATCTGACCCCCCTGGATAGATACCAACTATGATCTGACCTCATATGGATGGACACCAACCATGATCTGCCCCCACCTAGATGGACACATACTGTGATCTGACCCCACCTGGGTGGAGCAACAACACCTCAGACCACATACCTTACTCTTGTACTTCTCGTTTCCAAGACGGAATTTGACGTAGGGGTCTGACAGACCATTGTCGTCCATGGGCAGGAGGTCCGTGCCCCTCACGAGGACCACAGTGACAACACTACCTCGGGGGTGGGTCCTCAGTTTCTTTGCTGCTTCTGTCACCTTCGTGGTTAACTGGAACTGGGACAGACACAACAGGTGAGCAACATGGCGCTCAAGGTGTGACAATCACCTGTCTTAGTCACCTGTAAAATTATGCAATCATTATCTGACACTTTCTCACAGTTTCTAATTTTATTGTTTTTTTGTAAAATCATTTTATAGACATATTCTGACATATTTACAATCAAATGCATTTTAAAGAACCACAATATTGTTATCAGTTTATTATTTGTCCATGAATGTAAAGCAAAGGTAATTTGTTATATAGCACAGTATCCATTCCTTATGGAAATCACTTTTCACCTTACTCTCTGGCAGACCTTTAATCACATATAATATATCTGTATATGTTATAATTTACATGGATTATGGTCCACATTAATTACAGTTGTAATATAGTTACACAAGAACTTTCAGCAGATGTCACACATTTTTATATTATCTTGGCTGCTCTGGGAATTATTATGCAAAAATAAAATTAAAACGATTGTGCTTTATATCATTAAACTTGCCTTGTGCTGTACAACTTAAATTGTAATAGTCATCCATCTGGAGACTAATTTACCTGTTTACTCTAATAAATCAACCATCTGGTTGGTAATTCAACAAAACCAACTAACCAACCAACCATTATATATCACTCATATGATCAATCCAGATCAATATTTAATCACATAAAATATACCCATATATGTTATAATTTACATGGATTATGGTCCACAGTAATTACAGTTGTAATACAGTCGCATGTGAACTTTCAGCAGATGTCACACATTTTTATCTGAAAGTAGCAATTTGTTATAAAATCATTCCAGCAAACCATTCTTTACAAAATAAATAATTTTTGACTTTGCTGTGAAGGTGACGGACGATATGTGATGATGCCAGTGAGAAAGGCATGCTGGGAAAATCTACTGAATGTGGACATCACAGCAGCCAACAGCAGCGCAGCAAATGTGGGGGGGTTTCTGCAACATGCAAGTAACGGAACAAAAACCAGATAATACACAACTACAGGAACTTGCATGCCCGGTTTACCCACACTGCATCTGTATCTCTTATTGTAGTACCCGGTAATTCCTGTCTACGTTACAGATTGTATTAAGATTGTGAAGTATTTCCTATCCATGCTGTACCAGTACCATCTCGGTCTGGTTTTTTGGTTTATCTAAGTTCATTAACTCAAAGTCAATATGAATTTAACAATTAATCTATTTAAACTGTTTATATCAATAAGTTCATGTTAACGTATTATGACGTATATTATCTGGCTGTAATTATAATTTATTTCAATAGAACACTGTATGAATAGTCCACCACTGATAACTTAGGTTTAGACTGAAACTAACTAAACTTCAGGAGCTAACTGATGATTTACACAAATATAGATGTGCCAATTTTATTTTCACAACTGGTGTTGATGATAAAGTATACATTTTCACTATTCTAACAAAGAGAAAAAGGAATTGTTTTACTTTTATTTAAACCTGAGCTTAAAAATAACATCACAGTGACCGCATGTGTCAAAATATCTTCATTGGTTTCTTTAATTAATCCTAAACCTTATTGCTTCAGTATCTTTTTATTTACTGCTGTAATTGAAGTAAAGTTTTAGAAACAATACAATTTGACGCCTACTGGCAGTCTTAAATGCTATATTCATAAATGTGTCTTTTATTACTTTTGGTTGTTCATGAAAGAAACTAAAGTGGACATTGTAAGATGATATTATATTGGATGCATTTCAGCAAAAATTACAATCCTGATTGGACTTAATCAGCTGTTTTTGACTTGTATGTAGAACAGGCCAATGAATTAATATCTGATTCACTGAGGGGGGTCAGATCATATTCTAGAGATACATTTTCTGCAGGCCCCTACTCTTTAACGAAATGTCACGTTTTTCATCTGGTCAAAAGACCATATTTTTGTAAAAATGCTGTCTAATTTAATCTCTTAACGGTAAACAACAGACTCATATATATCGTGTGATCAGCATAGTGTTAATTTTTTTTTTAATAGAATTTACTCATTTTATTTATATGAAACTCGCAATTTCATATTGTGCTCATTAAGCAATGAAAACGTTGCCCATTCCCTGTGGGAATGTTCCATTTGTGCGATTTGAAAATGTCAGCAGGTTTGACATTTTGCCAGAGCTGTCATGTTATTTATAGAACAGACATATCGCGAACATGAATACCCGACTGCGCATCGTTCCACAATATCACTAATCCACAAATCAATACATTGATCCAGCTGTAAAACATAGAACTGTGCCATTCAATCCGGCCAACTCCAGACAATGAGTGTTGCAGACTGAAATAAACACCCACCTAACTACAGTAATACACTACATACGTCTACCAGACATCTCCCCTAGTCGGGTCATTCACTGGGTAGTTTATTATTATTTTACTTCAATCAGGTGGCATTCCAAAAAGGGTGTACAACATTACAACATGCTATCATCTTCCACGTGATTACCTTATGCGCTGAGGATACCTAGAGTAGAAAGAAAACACACATCACAGGCAAATGAATCCAGATAGTTGACGGTCAAGAGTACTGTTAAAATATAACAAATATTGTAAAATCATATTTTAGAATACAGGATAATTAAAGATGCGTCCTCCCCTGATTTACTCCAAAACAAATCTGACTCTTTTTGATGCTCAAATATAAAATGTGTGAATAAAGATTATCCATAGAAAATAAAATTAAAAAATTAACCAATACCCTGCTAGTACATCAAATATTAAAAGTGTAATTTATTTTAGATGGACAACAAAATTAGTTTTGTTTGTTGCATCTTGTAACTTGCCAAATCCAACTCTTAAGTTAAAATTTAGCTTACAACTCCATAACGTATTAGCAACATGGTCTACTGAAGAGCAACGAACACCGACTACAAAACAACAGACACATACATAATTATATCACACACTAATGTGAAGATTCAATCTTTTTAATCACTTGAACTGATTAACAACTCACTAATTTGTCTGACGATTTTCACCAAAACTATACAACAATTTGTACAAACACACCATGTATTAGTGGACACTGTTTGAGTTTTCACAAAATATAAACGAGACAAGTAAACAATTTAATTCAGGAAGCACTTTTAAATTCTACATATACCAATATTAATATCTTAGCAATGCATTGTAATGAACAGAAACTTTGTGTTCTCACGATTTGACCATTACCTCAGCATATGTTTAATTAAAATGTGTCAGTGCATATATCAAATGTCCACTACATACTGAGTGGCTAGGAGATACTTATAAAAAACAAGTGGCCAAGTTATATCTTCAAGTTATCGTTTATCAAACCTAACGCGAGAGCAAAATACATACGACTTATACATGATTTTACAGTAAACAAAAATCAGATAGTGGACCTTTAAATAAATAAAGTTGGCCATACATGGAATACCAGGAATAAATCATTCGATGTCAACAGTTTACAGCATTAATAATTCACTCCTAATGGAGCAATTAGTTCCTTCCATGACTCGATTATTAGATTGTGTATTTGGATGAGCCCATGTGGATCTACTTAACCCTTTAATCTAGGAGGTCACTTCAGTCATATCACCTCATTTGTACCAACATACACCACCTAGCACCCCCACAGGGAGACAAATCACTTGAAATCAGGGGCATCAATTATCACCACTACAGTAGCGCCACCTGCAGATCTGACCAGCACTCGCGTGTCCCAGGTAGGAGAATGAGCAACAGGGATAGTACATATTTGCAATTAACTATTGTTATTCGTTCTCAATATACTGCCATTTGTCATAGTCCAAGAAAGTAGATGTCAGCATTAGGAGAAGGTACACAAACTACACATTCAATTATCAAATGCTAAAGCAATAATACATAGATACAGTACACTAAAATATTGATTACTAGATGCAGTATACTGCCAGTTGTATTTGTCTTCTTGTGTCAGCTGCAATGTTCTGCCCAACGAAACTCATTCAAGTCTCTTTTAATGTAATTACAAAATGGAACCACATAAGTTTAGGCTGGCATTATGTGATGTCTTGTGGAAGAACAAAAACCATCTTACGCAAGAGGTCCGTGCTATGTTTTGTTGGGAGGAACATACATGCAGATAGTTTGCCTATGTCCATATTTGTAACTATAAATTCTATATAAATCTCAACATATCCGTCATTGTCAGTAATTGTACAGGGAATTACTATTATGCACATTATTAGTCACCTGCTTTGAGTGTTGGTTAGTATTCACCCGGCAGCCCATTATAAGTGACTAGTAATCATACGAGTAAGAACCCTCAAGTCTCTGTGGATCCCTGTTTTTAAACATCCATCACTAAAATGTACAAAACAAATGGAGCATTATATTTGCTCAGTGTAATTACTGCACTTTCTTCAATAGTTGTTGTATATCTTGCAATCAATTGTTTTTTTTTAAACCTTTTTACTCAGTGTGCAAGTTTTAGAAACCCATCACAAAACATGCAAATATGAATACATTATTATATAGATGCCGACATAAAACTACAGTAGCATAAACATTGGTATTACCTAGGTCAAAGTTCAACGTTCTGAACTAGAAACTACCGACCCATTTGACCATATTTGCTAGTGAGCAGTGCTAGTGCTAGTGCCCTAGTGAGCAGTGCACTCACCATGTTCTTGTCGTCCTGTGACCTTGGCATGAGGGTACACTGTAGAAGCAAGTAGCCCATGTTGCCCGTTTGACCTTTTTCACTGAGGTCAAGACGCACTTGTGTCGGCCTGATCGACAGAAAACACCTCAGTCACAGCTGTTGTGTATACGTCTGTTGTTTGTGTTTGTGTGCGTGCGTGCATGCGTATGCATGTGTGTGTGTGTGTGTGTGTGTGTGTGTGTGTGTGTTCCCGTTTTCCAAACTTCCTGTGAACAATCTACTACAGAAAGAAAAGTGACGTTTTTATTTTACCACATTTCAAAGGGGCTAACGTTTCTTACTAGCTAAGGATCTGACCCAGATATTAGACAACGCACCAGGTTTTTTGCAAACGTTCCGAGTTACAAAAACGTTTCACTGATCAATTGGGACATTTCACATAAATGTCAAACAAGGTCATAATAAGCTTGCCAAAATATTTTGCTAATTACACGTGTACTACAATTCGTTGGCTCACTCGCTGTCATACAGTGTCACACAGTGTCACCCAGTTGGTCATGTGAACCTTCAGATCAGAATTACTAGTGGGGGTAATTTGTCCCTACAATGGGGCTGATACCATTTTTTTCTCGTGAGTCAGTTGTCACACAGGTGCAGCAGCCAATGAACTAAACTGACGCACCCTGTTCTCAGTATCTGCACGTGTGCAGATGGTTTACCCGTGAAAATGCGAATAATTTAGCTGCACATCGTCAAGTAGGTGGTGCGCGAAAATGTCTCGCGACCAACCGAAGAATGGCCCACTTGTGTCAAACAGCCAATTAGTGTAATTGTATAGGCAATTTTGTACGAACATTTATACTGCTGGCTTCGACTTACTGCCACAGGTAATTACAATGAAGTGTTGGAACACACTAGACTTGGAATGTGGTACTGCTGGTTTGAATGATGGGCAAATTTTTTCACTCAACTTTGGTCCAGTTCTATCAGCTGTATAAATGAGTACCTGATTATGAACACTGGTGGATAACTGTGTATGAATAGTATTTATGCAGTAATTGCAACAGCAGCACGGCTGAATGCTTCCCAGAGCAGATAAGATGGTGTTTGTTGTTTATTCTGCCAGTGTAAAGTGGTCTGAAAAGTCATAGGAACTGGACTGTGGGGACAGTTTAGTAGAGTTTAACTTGATACTAACATGTCGAGGTGGAGGGTACTGGGGTCAAGGCTTGCTGATCCCATGTGGTCATCACTGAGACAGCGGTCATAGTCGAAGACCTTCACTTGGATGGGTACGTAGGGGTCCTCAATGGGCAGCGTGAATTTCTCGTCCCACTTCGGGTTGAGATTCTTGTAGACGATGCGACTCTTTTTAGCACTGCTTCCTCCCCATCTTGAACTTGACGTACGGGTCACTGGTCCCTGCAACAGCACGCCACACTGATAGCACGCCACCTCTAGCACGCCACACAGCAAGCACGCCACCACTAGCACACCACACAGCAAGCACGCCACACTGATAGCACGCCACCTCTAGCACACCACACAGCAAGCACGCCACACTGCTAGCACACCACACTGATAGCACACCACCTCTAGCACACCCCACAGCAAGCACACCGCCACACTGATAGCACACCACCTCTAGCACACCACACAGCCAGCACTACACACTGATAGCATGTCACACTGCTAGCACACCACATAGCAAGCAATCCACACTGCTAGCACACCACACAGCAAGCAACCACACTGCTAGCATGACCACAACAGCCCCAAAGCAACAACCACACTGCTAAAAAACAAGAAAAACAGCCCCAAGCCCCCGCCCCCCATAGCAAGCAATCCACACTGCTAACACACCACACAGCAAGCACACCACACTGCTAGCATGACACAGCAAGCACGCCACATAGCAAGCAATCCACACTGCTAACACACCACACAGCAAGCACACCACACTGCTAGCATGACCCCACAAGCACGCCACATAGCAAGCAATCCACACTGCTAGCATGACACATAACAAGCATGACACACAGCAAGCATGACACACAGCAAGCATGCCACACTGGTAGCACACCACATTGCTAGCATACCACACAGCTAACATGTAGCACTGCTACCACGCCACTCAGCTACCACGCCACACAGCCAGCATGCCACACTGATGCTGGTTTGCCACACTGCTAGTGTGTCAGCAGTAGTGCCAGGAAGCACATACAGACCCCTAAACAAATAAAGCAAAGGGGGTTGACCTACCACAGTTGTCCTTGATGACGAGGTCTCGCCCCTCCTTCAGTATCACTTCGAGGCAGTAGAAGGGGTGGTCTTGGAGAGAGGCTCGTCGCCTCCTCAACCCCGTAGCTTCCTGCAACAGGGGCCCATGCATCAACATAACAGTTACATATAATCTCACATAATCACGCCGCTTTGATGTGACCTCACTCACAACATGATACTAATTTTACTATGACTTCATATATATATCATTGCAAACCTCGCACATATATATATATATATATATATATATATATATATATATATATATATTCTTGTATATATATATATATATATATATATATATATATATATATACACACCGGTATATATATATGACCACAAATAATTTCATTTACTTCATCTGACCTCACACGTGATGTCATATCCATATTCACTGCATCATATTCGTGTTTTGATGAATACTGTATAAGGCCAAAAGCTAAATGATATAATTACTAAAATTTAATCCAGACTAAGAAGAACACATCGTTTCATCGGTGTCTGAAACAATCTCCTTAGGCTCCTAGCACTTTCATCCATCAGTTCATTCTGATGACGACTCGTGCATTGTGTATGATAATAAGATTGATTAATCATTTGCACCACTAAGCTAGATAAGATGTTTTAGCATATTGGCACAAAAGAAGTCACTTATTATTATAGATTGTGAGTACAATGTGGGCTTATTCAACAAAATATATTTATTAGTGTTTTATTAATTAAATAATTAATTAATAATAAACAGGACAAGACCATATCCTCAAAAAGAAACAATGTGTTGCTGAAATGTGTGATACTCACAGACGGGTTGATAACGGCAACATCACTGCTGAAGTTCGGGGTGATGTCCAGCGACTGCACTGACCCCCCACACGTGGTCATCCCACAGAATGACCGCCCCGGGGGGCTCTCACTCAACTCATGCACCCTCGGGGCGTTCACACCCTCCAGGTCAGGGAGGGCCGTACGTAATGGGGTATGCCGGGGCGAATACGTTGGGGTTAACTGTGGCGAGTACGACGGCTCATACTGAGGTGTGTATGTGGGGCTACACATCCGTACGTCCGGCTGACTGTGAGCCGCACGGGGGGACATGGTACGGCCTGAGTTTTTCTCGCGAGTGGACGAACGTCGCCTCTTGAACAACCCTCTCAGGAACTTCCTCCGGGAGGTGTGTCCACCAGAAGAATTCTGGGAAGTGGGTGTTTTCGGCGACCCGTTCTGTGTGTCTACAGACCCCTGTTTGTTCATACCCCTCATTGTCACCTTTGGACTGTCTGTGGAGTTTCTGTCTACGCTTCTTGCTGCCCCATTCTGAATGTCTAATACATGCATTTCTGGGCTTCTAAGTGGCCCATTCTGGGTCCCCACATACTGTCTGTCTGTCAACCCATTTGGGGCCTCTACACTGTGTGTCGTTAGGCCATTCTGGGTATCCAGACTGTGTTTATCTGGACTTCTCATTAACCTTTTGGGGCTGCCTGTTCGCTCATCTACAATACGATAAGGGAGCATATCTCAAAACACTGTAGTTTGATATCCTCGGCCTAGTACATTCCTACATCTAAGATGAAAACGTTACAGAAAACATTATTTTTACCATATTTATGATTATATGCAAACCAGCTGAAATTCATCCAAACCCCTTACACCTTAATTTAAAATAGCCCCGGAGTTTATTTTAATTTATAAAACCGATTCAGCCTGTTAAAGCAATACACTGTCTGTTGTGGTACATGACAGTAGAAGGAGAAATGGATGAAGGTTGTGACAAACTATAAACAGTAAAACAGTAGGTCATGATACACGCTGCAGTATATAATTATAACGATCTAGTGTTTACAGCAGAAGACGGAGGGGGGGGGGCTTGTATGTGTTGATTTCATGAATGTGCAGATAGTTTTTGACGAACGCACACTGTCCTCCAATGTATGCATGTACTCCCGCCTTTACAAATCCACGTGGTTTTGTTTTCCTTCCTTTCAAACAAGGCCAGTTTGTAAACAAGCCCAGGCTAAGCGTACGTAGCGTATTAGCCTAGTGGTAGCAGTAGACTGAGTAGTAGGCCAGTACTACCAGTACTAGGTCTAGGCGTAGCTGTCAAAACTAGATCGTAATACGCTACATCAGTGTGTACTGCCTACCGTTTTATAATTAAGTTTATGTCACAACTGTAACCCATTTCTCCCACTATTGTCACGCACCACGACATAAGATTGTGGATAAGATATCTGAACACACAGAAACAATCGTTCACAACGTCGACTCTTACCTCCGCGCCAGCCGCCAACATCCATTTTCTGCGTTCAGGACATGCGCATTAACGACACGCCACATATACTACGCCTACGGTAAACAAACATCCGCATTTACTAGCCGAGTGTCCAGAGTCCAGAGAGATCCGTACCATCCCTTATACCCATCCTAAATCCGGCTCTGTATGAACCAGGATATACTTTTTGTGTGTGTTTTAACCTAAGAAATTGTCGCAAGTCGAACAATTGCCATTAGACCCTAACAATTTTCGCGAAATAATGTTGCGTAGCCGTAGCGTAGTTCAGTGAAGTCTGAACTGAATAATTAGTAAACGAAGCTAATTGAACTGCAATACGTATAATTAAAGTTAAGTTTTATTAATGTTTCAAGTTCGTGAACTTGCATGGTATACATAAATTGTCATTCGTGTCGAATGCATCTGTCTTTTCGATGCAGACATGCACGTTGTACAATAAATGGAACGACATTGCCTACGTCGGCTACGATTTAGAAAGTTTGCTTAGAGGGGAGTTATTTCAGTGGCGCCATCTATCGAATTCGGTTAAACCGACATTCTCATTCGAAGATTTTTTTGGGTATAATTAATTATACATGAACAATAGATTTATTTAAAATAATAAATCATAATTTCCATCCAGCAGCCTATGGAATGGCGGTTTTTGTATTACCCACTTTTTATATAACAATTGCATGCCCTATTATGTAGTTTATAGGGTTAAAGAATGTGTTTCTTCTTCTATTAATCAACCAACATCAATGTTGGTATGATTATGCCGATTTGTGGAGGTTACTTCTGAAATGTAGTGAAAGGGCGTGTGGCATAGTAGAGGGGGGTAGTAGACATAAGAAATAAAAGGGGAGGGGTGGTCTGTCTGGTTACAGGTGGGCAGCGAGCCTGGACTTGAAACAGTCCAGGGACTTGGCTGCCAGTATTTCCTGGGGCAGGCTGTTCCATTCGCGGATGGTCCGAGGGAAGAATGACATCTGTCTGTACTGTGTCCTGCAGTAGGGATGTTGTAGCTGTGTGTTGTTCTTTCTGTGCCTTGGTCTGGTTTCTGTTAGCTGTGGTAGGTATTCAGAATCAATGGTGACGAGGCGGTGGTAAAATTTGTAAAACATTTCAAGTTGAGCTTTTTTACGGCGTTGTTGGAGTGTGGGCCAGGCAAGAGTCGATGATGGAGTTGACGCAGGATGTCTGGTGGTGTCTATTTGTATTTGCTTAAAGTGTAGGGAATGTTGATTAATTCACTGGACATTTATAAGATGGTCGATCTCAGAATTCATCTAATAAACTGTCCATAATGGTAATAACTATAATTATGTTGTGTAGTATCTTTACATTTTTGGTTATATTTTAGTTTTACTTGCCAATGTGTCTGTGGGCAGTAAATGTCATAGTTGTGTATTGTCTATAATATTGCTATAGATGTATAGATCTATGCAAATTGAAATTGGCTCACAAATTACAATGTATGACAAGCCAAAATTGATGTGCATAACTGTATTAATAACCTGCATATACCTTACTTCTTGCAGTATCTAAACAAAGATCTAGATTGTAGCAAAAACACAATAGCTTGGATAAATCTGAAGCAGGATCTGATATGTAGCTTGTGTACAGCACCACTAATCCTAGATTTAGTCATGCTACAGTGACTTATGTAACAGCAGGACTAATCCTAGATTTAGTCATGCTACAATGACTTATGTAACAGCACGACTAATCCTAGATTTAGTCATGCTACAGTGACTTATGTAACAGCACCACTAATCCTAGATTTAGTCATGCTACAATGACTTATGTAACAGCACCACTAATCCTAGATTTAGTCATGCTACAGTGACTTATGTAACAGCATAACCGCTAAAACCCTAGATGTCATGCTACTGTGTGTGGCATGCGAAATGGCCACACAATAAATTGGGGAAACAACCATTGCCTAACATTTAGGATTATGCCCATGCGATGGGCAGAGCAATGCCATATTTCCTTTACAATTTTTCTAACTTGGATATCATTGACCACTGCTATATACACTCAAGCAACATTCAGCTTGACCAGCTCCTATCTACTCACTGTAAAAAATCTAGGTATTTATGTGGGAAAACAATACTATGGCGTCATATTATGTATGGTAGGCATTATATAGATCAACAAATCGTTTGTACACATGTTTAAGTAATACCATGTGGTTATTTCCCCCCGGAATGCTCCCAAAATATACCCATTTTTAATGGCACTTAGATTAGCCAACATTAAAAATTGTCAACTCTTCTTCAGAGACACCACCAGGTGTGACATATATTATGGATGACCTTCAATGTAAGAAGCAGCAGACAAGTGGTGTATGTGGTCTGTACATGTTTATTAGCGTGAGAGAGCAACAGTTTATTTGTGGCCAGCCTTCCTCATCTGCTGCAGCTGCACCTGCATCTCTTCTCGCTTCTTCTTGCCTCGCACATGACCACCCAGCTGAAACAGCAACCAGAAGAAACTTAACTCTCCTCCGTTTGTACACTTACTCTTGACTACACCTCACTTAATTATTGACGTATTACTGACAAATATGGGGCTTCTGAAACAACATAATGTCGACTTTAGGCAAAATTATAATGGGAATGCAAATTGTGTGAGAATATTTCAAAATTGCATTGGTTTTGACTATAATATTGCCATTAGAGACAGCTGTTTGGACTGTATTTTTCTCTCCATCCTGCCTTCTTGTCAGAACAGCAGTATACATTTATTTAACAACAAATAGCTGAAGTGTGAATCACATGATGCAATGAGCGCTTGCAAACATACAACAAATGCGCTCAATACTAATAAAAAACATTGCATCAATGTAATGGGCACTGATTCCATGGACTGTCCAGGGTCGCTTGGGAAAAGGAATGACTAGAAACATTAGTAGTGAAATGACATCTATTAGCATGTCACATACCCTCTTCTTGCAGAACTTGAGAGCACGCTTGTCCTTGGAGATCCTCAGCAATTCAAGAGCACGCTTCTCGTATGGTGCAAAGCCACATACGTCACGAACGATGTCTCGCACAAATTTTGCGTGCTTTGTTAGGGACTACAACATCAACATTACAGTCCATTAGATGATGTTGATAACACTTTCTACTTTGCAGGGGATTAGCCACAGACATGTCTTTACCAAGCTACTAAGACTGGTAAAGACAACTATCCCTATGTAATTAGACAGCGGGCCACTAGTCACTAAATTTACTTAGTTGGGGGGCGGGGGACTGACGACAATGCACATTAATTATGAACATGTGGCATAAGTAGAATAAACTTATTTTACTATTTAAATAGCTCAAATGACACGAGTTTGTAAATATAAAACACTAAATGAATAATCATGGCAGAGATTGATTTTATTGGCTTCCAAGTGTACACTGGAAACTGAGAACGTGCGAACATTTCATCAGAGTCCAAGTTGTATCTACATTCATGATTCAGTAGAACGAAAGTCATGGAATTACTCATCACATGAATGCAACATAACAACATTTTAAGGAAGGACGACGGACATTAATTATGAACATTTGGCATAACTAGAATCAACTTATTTTAATTATTTAAATAGCTCAAATGACACAAGTTTATAAATGAAAAACACTAAATAAATAATCATGGCAGAGATTGATTTGATTAGCTTTGAGTGTACACTGGCAACTGAGAATGTGAGCATTTAATCAGAGTCCAAGTTGTATCTACATTCAAGATTCAGTAGAACGAAAGTCATGGAATTACTCATCACATGAATGCAACACAGGGCTTTATGCAGGATAAAATTATTGCCAGTCACACATGTTTTGGTGGACACATGGATGATAATTGTTAAGCCAGTTTACAAACTTTTAAATGTGTCTGATGGCCTGAAATGGATTACAAACGCACATGTGACATAATTTTCAAGGCGTAACTAACAATATCTATAGTTTTGGAAGACCTTTTTTGGTCCTTCATTTTTTTACCCGTCCACCACTCATCCACCCACATTTCTACCCGTCCATATTTGTTTTTACCTGTCCAAATGACGGGTGGACGGGTCTCTACATAAAGCTATGATGCAACATCACCACATTTTAAGGAAGGAGGATGGTGACATTAGTTATATGAACACGTGGCACAACTGTAAAAAGAAAACACAAAAGGAATAATAATGGCCGAGTTTTATATGAATGACTTGCACATCATGCGTTAAAAGGAATAATTTTGGGGTAATTTAAGACTGGCCAAAAAATATTTCTGACTATAAGGATGCAAGATTGCCAACTGATTTCAATTAGTTTCCCCCATTAAATTGTTACGTTTATTGCTTCCTAGTTAAACAATTAGTGATTGCAAGTGAAAATTTGAGTGCATTTCATCAGAGTCTAAGTTGTGTCTTCATTCATGATTCAACAGAAGTCATGCATTTACTCATCATATGAATGCAACATCGCCATGTTTTAATATAATGTTTACCCACAGAATTGTTTCAACACCATACTTAAATATTTGTTGATAATTGCAATTTGCCAGTACACTCCTGTATGATATCTAATACTGATTTATGTCAACTTCAAACAAAGGACACTTTTCGTATCTTGATTTTTGCAATGCTTGCAATGGTGCTGTATATCACTGATGTTGGGGATTTTCAGATTTAGTTGACCAGGGCAAACAAAGTACAATATATTTAGAGTAGCTAGAGTAGGTTCATGACCACAAAATCTCACATCGTGTGCCAGGTATTCCATTTTTTCTGTGATAGGCATCAGGACAGTTCATGGCCAAAAAAGATTTGACACTTAAAATTGGGTAATAACTACTTACTCCCTTCCTCCTTGACTGGCGTGGCTTCATGACATTCTTGGTGACCTTTTTGCCTTTGTTAAGGCCAACGGCCATTTCATAGCGGATCGCCATTTTTCTACAACAAACTTTATCAATTAATATATTGTACATTTATTGATATTTACAGCATAAGTTGAAAAACATCTAATCAAGCTATTTACTGGGAGAACGATTTTAGTCACAATTATGTAGGCAATGAGTGCATTTCATCAGAGTCCAATTTGTATCTACATTCATGATTCAGTAGAACGAAAGTCATGGAATTACTCATCACATGAATGCAACATCAGTAAGTTAATGCTTTCTTAACGATGGTGTTTCGATTAAATAAAACATCAGTGCACTAAAATACATCACCAGAGCCTACATGTAAACATGATTCACTAGAACGAAAATCATGGTTCTCAAATACGAAATTATATAAGCTACTGGTACAATAATTGGGTATCCTAACTATTAGTAATAAAGCTTGCAAAACATTTCATGGTGAGACGTATCTCTCGGTCTCGGTCACTGTCAGAAGACTGGATTAGCGAATGAATCAGCAATGTAGTTTTGTGGAAAGCCGAAACAAATGGTGCTTAACAAACAAAGTTTATTTCATACAGGTCTATTTCAACTAGTCAACTTTCGTAGCAACGCAATAATACCGAAAACATGCAACCCACGTGTCTTCAATTGGTAAACATAATGGTCAGACGGCGATACACAACGTTGAACTGATGACGATTAAATTATTCACATTATGTACATTTGAAATCAATGTATCGTTAACAAAAATAGCTGTGTATGTTGGTAATTAACCTCTTATTGTCTAACAATGTTTATAAGAAATTTACACCAACGGATGGAACCAGATAAAGCAGATTTATTTGAGAAAACATACCTTCCTAACCAGAGGGAAGGAACACGGCTATAGAAAAGGAAGTTGAATTCTGGGAAAACTGTGGCGAGCTTTTAGGCCATGCCTAATGTGCGGATAGTGCAATAACGCTTTCGGCGCTATTCCGCTATTATCAAACTATTTGTTTCAGATCATAATTTGTAACTTGCAATAACATTTAAATCCTAACAGATAATTATATGTATATACATAACATTCGTTTGTGAAATATTTGAATACGCGATTCCTTGTTTTCCAAAAAAAATCTGGATATCTTTCACGCAAACAAGCTTGCATCAAAATCAGTATAACATATAAATCTCATATTCGATAGTTTTTCTTCTTGTACACCTTCCAATTTTTGTTTCTTGTTCTAGTAGTGTCGTTAGGGAACTCTTTCAGCGGTGTTCCGTCAAACGATTATGGTCTCCGAAAGTTTATTCATTCTATGAGTCTTGAACACAACTCTGCTCCGGAGGCAAAGTACTCGATGACAGCGCGCCAGATTTGGAAGCCCTGGAACTGGAAGGTAACGCAGAAGAATAAGCTGTCAAATGCGAATGTGATACAGTCATGTTCAACCATAATTGAGAACGAGAGTGGTTTCAATTTGCGTTGTTTCTATGGGCGCCTGTTTATTTTCTAACCACACGCATACGTTAGATATATATTATACTCATTCAATCTTCTAAACCTGCTACTGAGCCTACTCGTCACTCGATGCCTGCTAGTATAATTCATCATTAATTGTCAACCTGGAGGCTGGCAGGCATACCGAATGCTGCTGCCACTGGCTTCGAGTTCGACTTGATTGACGTCTTAATAATGATCATTGGTGATAATCCCCCAAAACAAAATAGTAAAAAACTCTACTGGCAATATTCAGGGTACATTTTTTTGCAGTTAAAAAACTGATTGATAAAATAGTCCTCCATAAATGAATCTAAATAAACCTGGTCGGACCACAAAATTTCTTTAGAACAAAAATTTATTCTTTAATGTTTTCTGACAGAAGAAGTATGATGGTAGTGGTTTCATGTATTTAAGTGAAATATTAAGCAAATTACAGTACAGATGTGTACACTTTTACACTTATCTAACCTTATTTAATTTGTGTCTACTCATTGACATTGTTTAACATGTTTACTTTTTAAAGGCTATTTATGTGTATATACTAACTGTTTATGTTTTTTACCTGAAATAAATGTATTCGTAAAGTTACACATTTCATGACATTTTCTGATGGTTTGCTAATATATGTAATTTTGCATATAAACCGCACGCATTTTTTTCCCCCGATCATAATCACTAATTGAAGTGCAATGGTCCTTCTTCAGTAAACTGCAATTTTATGAAATTTTAAATTAAAAAAACATTTTCCGACAATTTTCTGACATTTGATCTTGCCAGTAAATCTTTAGAATTGCTCTTATATTTTTTCTGATAATAATAATTAATAAAAATGCAATGGTGCTTCTATCAAGTATAAAGGTGAAATATTAAAGAAACTATAATTAATATAAACAAATCCAGACATTCTCCTATTTTTTCTACATCAATCACAAGATTACTTTTTTCAATTATGCTGGTTTTACTGTAAACTATGATGAAGGCCAATACATACCTCATTTTTTAATTCAATTAATATATAATGTATCATAATTTTTCAACATACAAATTACGTATATACTAAAAACTAAATAATATTTCATATAAAACTGTCATCAAACAATACCCCAGTAATGATATACAGAATTAAGTCATGTGTAATATAATTTTATAAACATTAATAACGATAAATTATCCTAAATTATAATTAATAAATTTAATGTAACACATAACAGTGTGAACGATATGCTAAATAACTAAAAAAGAGAAAACAATACCAATAAACAAACTAATATAAATCAGCTACATAATGTGGCTGTAATTAATTAGTTTGCACAGCCACATGTGCATGTATAAGTACTTGCTAACTATTAATAATTCTATTAATCAAAGACACCTGCTGTCAACCCATCGGTATCCAAGTGCTTTGTATACCACAATGCATTGTGCGCAAGGGAACAAGGTAAAATATCTTTTGAGACAGGGCTCCATAAACAGGCCTCATGCACAAATGTGCTATCAATTGGCAAGATATCACTGTAATCATATTATCTTCCACACAATTCTTTACACATCTGCATATGAATCCCACTGAATCCAACTAAATAAATAGTCTCAAAAATCGTCAAACATAGGCCATTTTAACTGCCTAATTACTATAACTTTTTACTGACGGATTATGATATTTGTATGATCACATTCATTGATATTTCTTCTTTGTGAGTAACTTAAAAAATTGGCCATACTCATTAACATGATCATGCAAATTATAATTTTGATAGATGGGGCCTGTCAACGTTATCCAATATGGCCACAACCATAAAGAATGGAAACCAAAATACGAAACCGATAGTAAAAATCATTAATTGCTCTTAAACACCACCAAAAACAGTTATCAGCACTGAATCATGGTCTGACATTTTAACAACATAAGAAAAATTATAAATGAACAGATAGGACGCGTGATAATAAACTATGGCCACTAAACTCTGATCCCTGTTTCTCATGTTGCCAGAAGAGGCAGCAAATCCGTCTGACCTCCCTAAAAAACCATATATTCTAACTCTCTAACACATGATAATTATGTTCTATGTCATAGAAACAAAGAAGAGTTTTTATTTAGGTACATACATATCTAGGGAAAGTGAAATATCAGCAATTCAAGGGCATTTATATTTTTATGCATCTCCCAGAAATGATTACAATCTACTGGATAATTGGCAAAACACGTACAATCTTACTTCATAATGTCCCTCAGGCCATTTACCAGTGATTACCTTTGGTTAGAGCAAATACAGCTTTGCATGCTAATTACCCCATGTAGCACTTACCAAAAGGTCCTCGGCATGTTAAACAAGTATTATCTAGCATCTGATATCTTCTTGCATCTTGAAGTTGCTGATGGCACTGCCAGAGAATAATGCACAGGAACATCTAGACAAGTTTCAGCAAAATTTGCCAACAACAATTCCAAATGGACTCCCTTCAAAGAAAAGGTAATTTATCGTTATTTATTAGCATTTTGTTTATTAACTTTACAGTGTGAGATGTTCCAGTTGATCTTTTGCCAAAAATCTAAAACAAATTGCATTATATTTATGTCACTTGTAAATCCATATTTTAACATGATAATGATTTTGTCACTATTTGTATAGTAAACATGTTGTCACACTAGTAAATATTTAATTATATATTTTTACAATTATTAGTCTGTTACAATGCTGCCATTGACACAAATAATTTATCTTTAGTTGTCTTGTTTCATAAATAAAAATTTAACAATAATATAGGTTTAATAATAACTAACAATACAACATCACCAGTGCATATTCCGTGTCATTGGGATGACATTTTATTAACAGGAAATTTGAGTTCAAAGCACCGGGTCGACGCAGCAGCCTCTGTGTAGCAAAGGAACAGTGTGATGGTCAGGCAGTGCGCAAGACATTAGGGGACGATGTGTCACGACAGTCCTGGCCTCCCTCGACCTCGGTCCACGCCCTGACCAGTGTGGGGGGTCAAAGGTCAACGCCAGCAGTCAAACCTCAGCCGACAGTCAAGGTAGACATTTAACGTGCATTTATTTAATAATTTACATTACATTTAGCAGAAATGCTTTACAACACCGCAGTTTAAATTACATGTTTGACCTGTGTAAAAGTCGCTTCTTCCATTGTCTAGTCCACCGAATTTTTAATAGCTTTACACTTACATTTTGTGCATATGCTGCTAGAACTCACAGTGAATGGGATGTAAGGTCTAAATGGTTAATGGTATTGCTAGGCCCCAGATTGTTTCCTGTCATTTAATTCTTGGTATGATGTAAGATGTAAATGAAAAAAGCTATCTTAATGTAATTACTTCTATAATTGTTGATTATGAAATAAAATTCTCCATCCTCCTCTCCCTCTCCTCACCCTCCCCCTCTTTCCATCTCCATCCTTCCCTCCATCCCTCCCTATGTTTACCTCTCCTCTCTCCCTGCCTCTCCATCGCCATCACCCTCTCTTATATCCATATCTTCATTCAGACTGGATACACCTCCCAGAGAGTCAAGGCAAACCGCAGTCAACCTTCAATGACTGCCTATTTTCAACGTCCAGTCCTGGGTGGTGACAGTGTCACCAACTTGCCATATTCAACCAGTGACAAGAAAATCGCATGCGTGACCCCGATGAGGTAAAGAACTTTTCTTAAACAGGCTTGTAATTTAACTGTCACACTGCATGTGGAAAACAAGTAACTAACCCCCACACTGTTCAGTCAGAACTGCATGATTTGCATCCAGTCTTTACTATGTGGATTAGATGACCTTTGGGACGCAAATGACTTAAATCGTTGGTGTCATTACCAAAAAGAGTTAAGAAAATGGGGAAGGAAGACGATTAATCAAAGTCAATTTGTTGAATAATTCATATAGAAAGAAGTTGCACTCCAGCCTTGTTGGCCACAATAACTAAACAGGGTAGGTATCACATCAACGTATTGTTGAAATTGTCAGTAACAAAACTAAGTATTCTGTTTGTAATTTCCAGGTCACTTCAGGACAAGTCCAACACCCCTGGCGTCATGACTGTGAGCTACAAGGAAGTCAAAAGACTCGCAAAGTCACCTGTCAACAATATATTTCACAGCACAGGTCTCATTGGTGGCATCGATGACGATGACGATGACTTTGACTTTGACTTTGCAAGTTCACTGCAGTGTAAGTGCTGGATAACTTTGTTGGAAATAATTCTGTGGATAGTTATGGAATTTTAATGTAGTGATGTTTGACGTACATTTACCAGGGGTGATGTACTGGTGAATAAAATAATGTGTTGTGTTTTATCATTATTTTATAATATATATATATTATATATATATATATATATATATATATATATATATATATATATATATATATATATTATATATATAATAGTATATATATATATATATATATATATATAATAGTATATATATATTATAGATATAATAATATATATATAATTTTATATATATATATATATATATATGTATGTTGTTGCTTTATATACATGTTAAATGGTCACACTGACCTATGCATAGGTGATATATTACACCAACTAGACAAACAATTCTACACTATTTTCAGCTTATATGCAGCTGAGATGTGGGTACAATTACTTAAATCATCATCCGTTTCATTTTGCTTTCTGAAGTTTCAGTCATCAGCTGTTATGTATAAGCATCCAATAAGAACAGTATGATTCAGTCTCTTGGTAAAAGTATGACTCTGTTAGCACTGTATAAGTATAATTATGTCTGTTAGTGTAAGTATGATTCAGATATGATGGTCTCTTCCAGATTCACAACCACACAGTGAGAAGACACGCTCGGTAAGATGCCACAAATTAAGTACCATTTCCAGTCAGAATACATTTGAGCAACTCGTTTTAAAGCAATAGCATTTTAGCACTTTTTACTATTTAATGAAAAATTATAACAGCGGAGATTCAAAAAGTAATAATAATTTATTAAAAAAGATTGCAAACTATATTAACTAATGGTGATATGGATATATATATATATATATATATATATATATATATATATATATATATATATATATATATATATATAGTTATACTTGCATAGACATATGTTTTTGTTGATACACACCTATAAACAGGCTTGTTCCAAAGAAATTTCGGGTTAATTTAGTTATAATAAGGCACTTATCAAAAAGGCTATAAGTTTGCACATTTATTATGATTATAGTATAAATGTGTTTGCACAATATTAGAATAAACAACAGATGTGAGGGTATTGGATGCTGTAGATGACATTGGCTGATGATGATGGAGAGGAGGTGGAGGAGGAGGAGGAAGTGACGGTTAGGAGGAAGAAGCCAAGAAGGAGCGTAGTCATCAGTGATGATGACGATGATGAGATAGAAGATGTAGACGCGCCTGTCTCCCCTCGACCCTGCCAGCAAGGTACGGCATTTAGCATCCATGACTACATAAGATATTGGTGTTGTCACTGTCAAGGTAACTGTGACGTCATTAAAGATGATATAATGTCACATGTGATTTACGTTGATTTGTAGATTTACACCTGTTGCACTTACTCGGTTATTATTCAGGAGCTAGACTTGTGCCTAGTCCACCATGTGGCGCCACTTGTACATAACCACACCTAGTATAATGACCCATTTATAGGGAATGACTCGGAAACCACGGTACTCGTCACTCCAGGGTATTGCTCTGATTCGACAAGTTAGAGGTGATGGGGTGATGTGGGCGAGATAGAACTAGTTCATTGGTGATTTGCTTGTAATTATAATCGCATTGATCTACCGTTTATTTTAAAACTTGCTGCAAACACATGTGACAACACTCCATTGTGTAACCACAGTTTATGATGATGAACATGGCTCAGTTGTTTATGATGACATCTGTAGCTGCAACTGGATTCTGTTCATTAGCTTCCGCTAGTGTCTTGTACTTTTACCTGTCAAGCATTTTCTTTTAAGCAACCAGTGTATGCGATTGTAGATTCACTGGTCATTCCCAGAAGTGGTCATAAATGATTCGGTAAAATAATTGATGCATTGTTATTTGTGGAATTATGGACTTTGTATTAAGGCATTTCCCGTGACTCAGCTGACATGTTAGAACTGTCTTTCCCTAAAAATCGCCTTAAAATGTTGAGGTGTCAGTGTAATGGATTACATGTATTTGTTTTTTGCTACCATGGGTGAATACATGTACGCTTATGTGTTTGTATCTGCATGTAACTTTCTTATTGGTGGTTTTTTTTCTTGAAGGAGCAGGGAAATGGTTGACTGGGAAAGGACTTGACAGCGATGTCAGTGTCAAGCCTTGCAAGGTAATATAATTGTTATGTCAGTGTGCTTGCATGCACACAGACATACAGACATACAGACATACAGACATACAGACATCACACACATACAGCAACACACACACACACACACACACACACACACACACACACACACACACACACACACACACACACACACACACACACACACACACACACACACACACACACACACACACACACACACACACACACACACACACACACACACACACACACACACACACACACACACACACACACACACACACACACACACCACACACACACACACACACACACACACACACACACACACACACACACACACACACACACACACACACACACACACACACACTTAATGACTAGTACTCATCTACTTTTTAATACAGCCACTATCAACATTTAAAGTGAGGGTGCCAGCTCCTGGGTTTATTTTTTGAATTTAATATTATGTTCCTATGACTACAACATGCATGTTGACGTTTACTGCCTGCCAATTTGTGTTTAGTTACTTCATTAAGCCTGGAACAATGTTCGCTATTTGAAAGGTTCTACCTGCATTACGTTAAAGTCGTAATCAAAACATTCAGTTTCCAAACACAATTGATTGGCAATAATGTTGATGCAAGCAGAGTTAACTGCAATAACTTTCTCACATTCTGTTTAACTTTCTCATGTCCTGTTTAACTTTCTTACGTTCTAGACAGCAGACTTTCCGTACAAAATTACTGGTCGGCCAATTCTGGGCAGAGGAGCCCTTTAGAGAACTACTCAAATGTGTAATGAACGTGCTGAGTTGTAATGTAGACGTTAAGAGTTATTCTGCACTATCCTGCAGGAATGTAGAGGAACTACTGCTGTCACATGAACATTGTATCTTTGACTGTCTCTGTAGGTCACTTCGGAAGTGGTATTTAGTGGTCGACACAAACCTACCCCCATAACACGGCGGTCACCAGTGTCACTGCCCAGACACCTTGACCAGTTGAATGACAACAGATACATAGACAGGTGAGTGTATGTTGACACATGTCAGTAGACAGGTGCGTGTATGTTGACACATGTCAGTAGACAGGTGCGTGTATGTTGACACATGTCAGTAGACAGGTGCGTGTATGTTGACACATGTCAGGAGACAGGTGCGTGTATGTTGACACATATCAGTAGACAGGTGTGTGTATGTTGACACATGTCAGTAGACAGGTGCATGTATGTTGACACATGTCAGTAGACAGGTGAGTGTATGTTGACACATGTCAGTGGGTCATTCCTAGCTTGAATAAACTTGAATTCTAATTCACTATAATGTCAGATGTAGTGCACATATCCAGTCATATATCTAGGGCCCATGTGTAAGTGTTTGTACGTCAACCTGATTTGATCTACCCTCAGTCTCTCACACCACAACTAAAACTTTGAATTACAGACACCCGTGAAAACATATTTATCTTTCATACAGTTTCATACTGTTGAGTTGCATGGGGTAAAACCCATCATGGACGTAACCCCCTCATTACAAACCCGCTCACGGGGAAGAGAGTTTGCTCGTTTAGATATTGACCTGTACACAGCTACGTAGATCACTTATTTTTCCTATTCGATGACAATAATATGCGAACCGGAAGCTGACTAAATTAGTTAAAATAAGGTGTATTTATCTCTGTATGTAGACAGTATTGGTAAGGGCTGCTGGGGGTTCAGTTCACGAGTAGTTCCATCCAGAGGGGTGATGTAGGTGCCCTGTTTGTTGTAGCCCTGCGTCTTCTATGAGTGCTGCAAACACCAAAGTGGATTTTGGAGGAGGGGACGGTCAACTTTTTATATCATCACAGGTATTGTACATAAGGAAATACTGGTAAAAAACTCGAAATATTGACCCCCCCATATTAATAGTATTTATTCTGAAATAAATGTTGTTTACATTTGTGCGTTTCAGAAACGCTGTTTTATGTTTTGCAAAATGTGAACACGTTTTAGTTTGTCTTATTCTTATTGTTTTGTTTGATTTGCTACTTTGTTACTCGGCAGGACCTACTTTAGCAAAGTTTAGAAGTTGGGCTTGTATTTTTCTACATTAATCTATCCAGTATCATAGCAGCTGTAAATTGTTGAATATTAAATTTTTGAATGTTAAATTGTTTGTTTGAAACAGTTGTTTTCACTGGCTGTGGTGATCAACACCAATTTTTAATACTCAATTTGTGACATAGAAATATTAGTGACACAGAAACCTGAGAGTCTTACAGATGGTTAGATATATGGTTTCATCGACAACCCTTTACACCTTACACCTTACACCTTACACCTTACACCTTACACCTTACACCTTACACTTTACACCTTGCATTTAAAGGTATAATTTATGGTCTAAAATGCCTCGTAAATGTGGTGACATCTACTGAATAATTGTGTGCTTTGGTAATTTTAATGCTTAGTCTATTTGCGAAATAATAGACATAGTTGTTGTGTACATTTATACTGGATGTCTTATGTTAACACTGTTTAAAAATCTCGCTGAATGTGCGGGTAATCGGAGACACATCACAGAATGTAACGGTTTCAGTTCTGTGCCAAAACGAATGGTGTGTGACATTTCTGTGACGGTGCATTGACAGGGTGACACCCTACCAGACAGACTGCGTGACGTGATGACACAGATCTGTGACATGTTGGATGCTGTCAGTCCTGACAGTCTCCTCTGTCTTCCTGACATCAACTCCCCCAGACTGTGTCAGCTTCTGGCTGAAAGGTATGGCCTCTTCGCTCACAACATTTTATTTATCAATTTTTATGTGATGTGTGGTACATAGATCCCTCTGTTTTGGGTGAATTTGCTGCTGAGCCTCAGCTCAATGCAGCTGCCGTCAATTTGTCACCCATTGTTTGTAGCCAGGTTATTTTGGGGTCTACCTCTTCATCTGTTGTCAAGATCAGTGTAGCTGAGCAAGATTTTTCAATGCTGTTTGAAATAGCTATTTAAAATACTGTTCAACATGTATATATGACTAAGTCATGACCGCATTCTTATTTTTGGCTACATAAAATATGGTTTGTTGGTACATAAACTCCACATATAAGCAGTGTCCTTGAAATCTTGAAAAGCTTTGAATTTTATTGGACCTAATTATAAACCTTGAAATGATTGAATTTTACAAATTAATTGTAAATAGTCTTGAGAAATTTTTCAAAGTAGTCGTGAATAATCTTATGATGGTCAGTTAAAATTATTTTTGGCCCGACTGTTATGATAAGAAATAGCCATAATCAAGTCTTAGACTCAACACTACCCCATTGTCTGGGTCAGGAGAGCCAACCTACAAGAACAACTTGTATGCACCTTGGCCTGTAACTGTACAAGTGGTCACAGGAATGATGTGAAACAGTTTGAAGTGACTGAAATTATGTGTCCTTTATGTGAATTATTGTGATTAAAATAACATCTGTCGTTAAAATTTGTTTTGGAATGTTTTGTTCAAATAGCATTGAATAGTCTTGAGTAACCGTGAATTTTAAATCTTCAAAAGTGTGCGGACCCTCTATAAGACGGGAGTCTGCTGCACAAATCAGCCACCAGGTTTACACCCGTTTTCTTTTGTGTTTGCAGAAGACGTCTGAAGGCAGAGGGGGAGGAGGGAAAGAGAGGAAAGAAGGTCACTCCGACTCATTGCATCAAGTCCCCTGGGTCTACGGGGTGTCAACTAGGGAGGGTGATTCCAATAACCCCACAGCAGCCACTACAGGCACCCTGCCCTGGCTCCCACAACCATGGCTCTGTGAAGACATTCTCGCCCTCATTTCCAGATAGACTCGCCCCGACCAGAGAAACATCATTCTCCCCTCCTTGCGGGGAGAGTTTCTATGAAGGTCACATGACACCACCTTTGAAAGAGACCGTTAAGCCTTTGCGGTCCACTTCAGTCAAAAAGCCAGCGTTCTGCTTTAAACCGCCAGTGAAACAGTGTCATCAAATCGATGACGCTAGCAGTGTTGACAGTTATATGACAGAGGAGACAACTGACGTTTGTCACAATGTGGACAGTTATGACAGAGAGATGTCATGTGATAGTTTATCAGACATGTTGGCAGATGACGATGATTTACCCAGTATCTCTGGTCCAACGCCAAAGAAATCTCCAACAATGCTCAACACTGGTATGTCCTGATTGGGTTTTTATTTTTAAATGTAATGCTCTGATAAATTGTCAAATACGGTGTCACATGTGTGGCATCATTGCATAATTTGAGAGTTGAAACTGCAGAATCAGTTTTTAATATAATTTTATATATCATTTACCTGACAAGAAACCTGACTATATTTTAAAAATATTTTGGCGCATTTGGTTGACTTTGGGCCTAAAATTAATAATTTTTACTTTATTGAATTTGTGTTGTAGAGCATATAGTATATTTATCATGTGGCTGTGAATGTAATGTATTGCTATAATGGTTACACTTGTTATTTCCAGTATGCCACAAGACACCATACACTGACCGATCACATGACTCTGGTTCAACCAATCAGAACAGCTCTTACGTGGATCAACAACAAGCCTCTAGTTCAACCAATCAACGGATACTATACACCGACCAATCACACCACTCTGAATCAACCAATCAGAGGTTATCATTCATGGACCAGTCACATGATGCCGGACCAGTGAATCAGATGGCTTCATACACGGACCAGTCACATGAATCCGGATTGACCAATCATAAAGTCTCATATGCGAGCCAGCACCGTGACTCTGGGTCATCGGGTCAGTTTGACGGCCTCAGCTTCCCCCACAGCCAGGAGATGCTGAAGGTGTTTGAGCAGGTGTTTGGGTTGCACAGGTTCCGCAAGAACCAGCTACAGGCCATCAACGCCAGTCTACTCGGTCACGACTGCTTCATCCTCATGCCCACAGGTCTGTCAACTGTCTCTCTTCTTCCCCCTTCACCCCTGGCAGGTTGACCCCTGGAAGTAAAGTGTAAAGCGCTTTGAGCAATCCTGAGGATTGGGTACTGCGCTGTGTAAGAACTCACCTTTACATTCTTGACCTTTACATTTACATTCTTGACCTTTACATCCACCTTGTTGATGAGTACAGCTGTGGTCTCTGTTTATTACAATCTTCCTCCACTCTTGACAGTTCACTTCTGCTTGCTTTACTAATAATACTTATTCAATTCATATCATTGTCCTAAGAAGGATATTCATCACACAACTCATAATCTCGGGTAATAATATATTTAATTTGCTACATGCCAGATCCACATTTGTTTAAAGTACACATTACATGACTGTTGATTATTCTCCTTATGCTACACACAGGAGGTGGAAAGAGTCTGTGTTATCAGCTGCCAGCGCTCGTGACACCAGGTGTCACTGTTGTGATATCGCCGCTGCGCTCTCTCATCCAAGACCAGGTTCAGAGGTTATGTTCACTCGATGTAAGTATATAATTTTTGTTTTTAATCACTAATAACAGTTGTAGCTGTCCCAGAAATGAAAATAATACAGTAGAACCTGTCTTCAGCAGCCCCCGCGACGAGCGGCCACCTGCTATGTACGGACAGTGTTTCGATGTCCCGATCACTTTTCAACGGAAATATCCCTGAGATGAGCGGCCACCTGGTGGACGCAGACTGCTAGGGCGGACAGTTAACTTTATTTTGATAAATATATTTCAATAATATTTAAAGATGGCGGCGACCATTTCCTGTTCAGTACAATGGATGCTGGGAACGGAGAAAGCGCACGGGATCTCGACCCACAACTGGTGACCCATTTAAATTTACAGCCGCTCGCAATCGATCTATCCAGTTATTTTATTTTTCTCCAAGTGTCTAGTTATGTCGAGCGACAACAAACGTAAGTTTCATATTAGTTTAGGATAAAACAAACATTTCTGAAGCTCATTTATGTAGTGACGCTGCAATAAAATACTGATGTTACACGGCCTGCACGTTACTGTTGCCACGATACTGATTTGTGAATTGTATTCTTTACCGGAATTTAAATGATTTTACTTTGTAACCTAGCATGTTAATGTGTATATAAGTTATGAGACAGGAAGTTTGACGGTTGTAAGAAGTCATTTTCATGGTTAGATCAGAAAGTAAATGATCGTTTTGCGCCACTGAAACGATGAACAAAATGGCGACCGCAGCGTGATTACCCAGACGCCATGAGGTGGCAGCACCTTTTAGCCCCTCAGACCAAATTTGAAATAACAATCAGATAGTAATATTAAAAACTATTCAAAATTAAACTTATAATGAAACATGTCACAAACAAAATAAATGAAAATGTTGTTAATGTGTCGTCTCATTTTACTATTTTCTAAGTTGTATTTTGTGCATTTTAATACTTAATTGAATTAATCCAAAACAGTCTTAAATGAGGGGTTCTACTGTAATATTAAATGTGATATTATTACACTTCATTTTTATCGGTATTATAACTGTGGGCATAAATGTGATTTAGGTATGTTGTAATGTGGATGTACATAAAGATTGTATGTTATGGAATTGTTTTTGCAAATTCCTGTCCCTCTGACGAGGGGACACCTGCAATGTAGGGACACTTGCTTGGCCTGACAGGTGTCCCTACAAGACAGGTTCAACTGTACTTATAAATTCAGCATCGAAAACTAGTGACAACGAAACTACCCTAGCAATAATAACAATTTAACCTCACCAATATCACATTGTCATATTCCATAATGGCTGTTTTGATTTATTTAATATAAAAGTTTTGGGAATGTGAAATGAATCAAATCAAATACAGGTTTATGTGCGCTGAATATTTTATTACCAACCACTTGCTGCATCATACGCTTTTCAGACACCTCAAGGATGACGTATCCTTGTGTGTAGAAGGATCTATCTCATACACGTAGTCCAGTAGGGGTAACCAATACGCTACACACCCCTGCAATAACAATTTTACCCCAGCAGTTCTAAAATATCACCATAGTAATGATGATAATGCTTCTTCAGGATTGACGGTAATGTCATCCCAAGAACTATACAAATGTCATCTGAGAAGTCATGACAGTGTCACTCCAGGAGTGACCAATACATTGTGACTGGTCAAATATTGTGTGTAGGTTCCCGCCACCCATCTCTCAGGCAGTGTCACTCTGGCCGCAGCTGACCAGATCTACAAGCAGCTGTTCTACCGAGAGCCCGGCATCAAGCTGCTCTACTGTACGCCAGAGAAGGTTGGTTGAAACTTAACATTTCGCAGGATAGTTTTTTATAGATCAAACTTTCATTTTGAATTTACAAGTCAAAATATTTCTTTACCTGTAAAGACTTTCATTGAACAATCGGTAGTAGCGACGGGCGGTGTTTACAAAGGGCAGGGACGTAATCAACGCGAGCTTATGACTCGCGCTTACTGGGAATTCCTCGTTCATGGGGAAGAATTACAAGCCCCAATCCCTAGCACGAAGGAGGTTCAACGGGTTACCCGATCCTTCCGGACCAGGGCGAACACAAGCTGATTCCTTCAGTGTAGCGTGCGTGCAGCCCCGGACATCTAAGGGTATCACAGACCTGTTATTGCTCAATCTCGTGTGGCTAAACACCACTTGTCCCTCACGGGCTCGCGAAGGAACGACTCGGACTATTTAGTAGTCTAAAGTCTCGTTCGTTATCATTTGACATTAGTACTGATAAAGTTAACGCATCACGCCCATTTTTACTAACTTATTACTTTAGCAAGTTAGAACTGCAAGATAGTGAAACATCACTTTTTAGAAGTAAATTCTTGAATTCTGAAGAAAGTATTGATAGGAAAAGATACACAGAGATTTGGATATGCAAAATGAAAGTTTGTGATCTGAAGGTTGATTGTTGTTCAGTAGTTACATCATGTGTGTACAGCCTTAAATAACATTTTAAATTGTTATTCTTTTAAAAACATACATTGTCCAGAAATTCTGTGATGTTTTAGTTAGTTTTCATTTGGCTGAAAAAACACATCTTAATTAGATTCTATTCAGTTTGACTGCCAACTCAGTAAAGGGCTTATAAGTGTCATTGTTATATTTTGTTGGTTTGATCACACATTGAATTATCAGATTTTACCTTTTCTATTCGTTGATCTTAGAAAGTCTCAGATCTGATCAACCCAATGCCATGCTCATCATGACATACTTAATACGATGAAGTAAACATGTAGAAGCTGATGTTTTGTCTGTGCCTTGTAGATTGGCAGTAGTGAGAAGTTACTCTCTGCCCTCGACTCACTCTACAGACGCAAGCTCCTTGCAAAGTTTGTCATTGATGAGGCACATTGTGTCAGTCAGGCAAGTACCATACACATGTAAACACATTGTGTCAGTCAGGCAAGTACCATACACATGTAAACACATTGTGTCAGTCAGGCAAGTACCATACATATGTAAACACATTGTGTCAGTCAGGCAAGTACCATACACATGTAAACACATTGTGTCAGTCAGGCAAGTACCATACACATGTAAACACATTGTGTCAGTCAGGCAAGTACCATACACATGTAAACACATTGTGTCAGTCAGGCAAGTACCATACACATGTAAACACATTGTGTCAGTCAGGCAAGTACCATACACATGTAAACACATTGTGTCAGTCAGGCAAGTACCATACACATGTAAACACATTGTGTCAGTCAGGCAAGTACCATACTTATGTAAACACATTGTGTCAGTCAGGCAAGTACCATACACATGTAAACACATTGTGTCAGTCAGGCAAGTACCATACTTATGTAAACACATTGTGTCAGTCAGGCAAGTACCATACATATGTAAACATTGTGTCAGTCAGGCAAGTACCATACATATGTAAACACATTGTGTCAGTCAGGCAAGTACCATACATATGTAAACACATTGTGTCAGTCAGGCAAGTACCATACTTATGTAAACACATTGTGTCAGTCAGGCAAATACCATACACATGTAAACACATTGTGTCAGTCAGGCAAGTACCATACATATGTAAACATTGTGTCAGTCAGGCAAGTACCATACATATGTAAACACATTGTGAGTCAGGCAAGTACCATACATATGTAAACACATTGTGTCAGTCAGGCAAGTACCATACACATGTAAACACATTGTGTTAGTCGGGCAAGTACCATACACATGTAAACACATTGTGTCAGTCGGGCAAGTACCATACACATGTAAACACATTGTGTCAGTCAGGCAAGTACCATACACATGTAAACACATTGTGTCAGTCAGGCAAGTACCATACACATGTAAACACATTGTGTCAGTCAGGCAAGTACCATACACATGTAAACACATTGTGTCAGTCAGGCAAGTACCATACACATGTAAACACATTGTGTCAGTCAGGCAAGTACCATACATATGTAAACACATTGTGTCAGTCAGGCAAGTACCATACTTATGTAAACACATTGTGTCAGTCAGGCAAGTGCCATACATGGAAACACATTGTGTCAGTCAGGCAAGTACCATACATATGGAAACACATTATGTCAGTCAGGCAAGTACCATACATATGGAAACATTGTGTCAGTCAGGCAAGTACCATACTTATGTAAACAGGCAACATTTCATTGTTCAGAAGGGGAATTATGAAACATAGACAAGATGTTGACATCACAAGACAAGTTAGACTATGTATGGCTATGTAAGAACTTTCACTTTCAGTGGAGCTACCTTTTAATGGGTTTCTGCTCTAACTACAAGAACTTACTTATTTATTAACACATTTATTATATTGCTTGTACAACGCATTGATACGCTATGCAGGAATTAGTGCTAGAAACAACTGATGTTGTTATTATTATAGTATTCACTTTCAGTGGGGCCATGACTTCCGCCCTGACTACAAGCGTCTACACGTGCTGAGGGAGAAGTTCCCAGGGGTGCCAATGCTTGCCCTCACTGCCACGGCAACACCCAGGGTACGCAAGGATATCCTTCACCAACTCCACATGAAGAACCCCATGTGGTGAGTGACTTATGGGCCCTGGGGGTTAAGTCTAGAGATGGGGGTATGTCTCTGTCTAGAAATGCATCCACCCATCCTTTGGAGGGGTTAGATATGTTTTGGACAGTTGGAATTGACAATGCATTTTATTTATGTAGGAATGCTAAAATTTTGTATATGTATTTTTAGAATATACCTTTGTGTATTGATATGTAATGTGTGTGTATGTTCAAAGTCCTTAGAATGGAGTTGTCTAGATTTATGGTGCTATATATAAGTTTAAAGTGTTCTGTTTCTTATAATAATTATTTTATTATTACATATTTTAAAACAAAACATTTCGGCAAAGCAAAATGTTTGTGGCACACCCCGGCGAGACGTGACCCTGCCCTGTTCAGAGTGTTTGGGCTGGATTGAGAGTGTTTGGGCTGGATTGAGAGTGTTTGGACTGGATTGAGAGTGTTTGGGCTGGATTGAGTGTTTGGACTGGATAGAGAGTGTTTGGGCTGGATTGAGAGTGTTTGGGCTGGATAGAGAGTGTTTGGGCTGGATAGAGAGTGTTTGGGCTGGATAGAGAGTGTTTGGACTGGATAGAGAGTGTTCACTCAAGACCATCTTCCGGACCAGTTTTGGCCTTTCTTAGAGATGCTCTTGGACAACAAAATGGTTACACTATCACAGGCAAACTTTTAATTTCCTCCGGATGTACGGGTAGGTATAATATTAAGAAGACACCACGTCATGGCAACATAAATTTAAAATAAAAAAATTGTGTGGTTAAAGCGGCACGTTGCAGATGCAGGTGGGATTTTTCTGATGTTGTCATCAATTGACCTGATGGATCTGATGTTCATGTCATGGTTGCAGGTTTACACAGAGTTTCAACCGTACAAATTTGAAATACGAGGTTCGACCAAAGAAGCCCAAGACAGTGACGACTGACATCATCAACTTGATCAAGACGAGTTTCCATCGCAAGTCCGGCATTGTCTACTGCTTGTCAAGGTCACTGTAGCTGGTTAAATTCAGCCTCCTAACATGAAAGATGTAGTGGCGCCATCTAGTAGACAATAAATGGTCATTGTATTGTATTATTAATAACAACAGTCTGCTGTGTGAATTTATTCCATGCCTTTTTGATGAGAGAATGAATGGATGCTTGTAGCCTTGTGAGCATATTGGCTATACAGTCGGTTTTAATTTTTATTATTTTTAGTATTTTGCAGGTTGTTAATTACCAAGGATTCTGATATTTTTGTAAATAGAATCAGAAAAGTATTTTTTTAAGATTTAGATTAATTTAAAAAAAAAAATGTAATGTTAAAAAATGTGTTTAAATTTATCACAAAATGCTGTTGTTTCTAGACGAGAATGTGACCAGGTGGCTCTAGATCTGCGACGGGCGGGGATTGGAGCTCAGTCATACCACGCCGGTCTGTCCGACGCAGAACGCACGGCTGTACAGGAGCGCTGGATGGAAGACGGGCCTTGCAAGGTGATTTTTAAATAACGAATACCATATATGTGACCCACCATGCCAAAATGAGACGCTTCTTGCAAAACAGCGCAGATTTATGATATATGTAAGTTTATTTGTGTACGTTTTGACAAAATGTCGTTTTGCCCACTTTCCTTCAAGAATAATCCAAGTAAATTTGTCTCCGATGGCGCTGTCTTGGTTGGTACCATCGGTAAGCTGGATATATATAAACAAAAAAATTGGATGTGAAGCCATCATTTATGGCTCATCAGATCAACTTTTGTTATGCATGTTTCCCCTATGCCAGTTTTATCTTCTATATGAAAGCAATACACGAGTCTTGGATTTGAGTCGTGGCTATTGATTATTTCATGCAGTATTTCTGGCACTTGCACTAGGCTAAAATCTGGCCGTGGTACCTACCTCCCCACTAAAGATGCTGTATGTAAAGCAATATAATATAATGATTATCTTAATAATTGACTGGTTTGATGAAAATGCATTGCATAAAAAAATATTCCTATATTTGCATTTGACCTGTCACTCACGGAGTGGGACTAGAGAATACCAACCAAGAATATTAAGAAGCAGCTTGATATTTTTATTGCATTTTACATCATTTTGCACGAGTAGTGCAATACCACTAGTGTCATATATTTAATTTAACTGCAGGTCGTGTGTGCAACAATAGCATTTGGAATGGGCATAGACAAGTCAGACGTGAGGTTTGTGGTGCATCAGTCAATGCCCAAGTCCATCGAGGGCTACTATCAGGAGTCGGGCAGAGCCGGGCGAGATGGGCTTGTAGCAGCTTGCTTCCTCTTCTACGCCTACACCGATGTCGCCCGCCTACGCAAGATGATAGAATGTAAGTGACAATGTATACAAATACTTGTATTGGCAGATTTAATACAATAAAAAAATCTTTTAAATAAGAATGTAAATACAAAACAAAAAGAGTGATGATTTCAAGGTATGATGAGTAAGTAATTGGTAAGCATATATATAAAAAGCACATAAAAATAATGTACGATTTATTAATATTGTCACACATGTCATAGCAAAACATTAATAAAAGTCACAATTCCATTTTTAGCAGTTAAGAAAGTAAATAAACAAAATATTATGGGTGTCTATTACATTCGGTTGAACGTTCCTGATGCAGCAGATTCACATCATGACTTAGGCACCGGCTGGTGCTTATGTTAACTTTCACAAGCACACACCCGGCCACCCGAGACAGAACGCAAAACAAAATTGAGATTGAGTAGTTATCTGACTTCATGTTTTGGCACCAGGTGGTGCTTATGTTTGCTGTAGCCACAAACACACACCCGACACCCGAAACAGAAAGCCACGATTTCACTTCTAATTCCATGCAACATGCTATTTTCTAAATGTCACAGATGATCGATCGACTGCACGTTTTTGGCACCAGGTGGTGCTTATGGTTGCAATGAGTCATAAACACGCACCTGGCACCCGAAACAGACAGCGATTGTTTCTGTTCTAATAAAAATTTAAAATGACAAAATGAAACACCTTGAAAGTAGGTACGACATCGATGGCAAATACGCTTCCAAAGGCAAATACGCTTCCAATCTTAGGCACCAGATGGTGCTTATGTATGGTATATGCCATAAGCAACCACCGTGTACCCGAGACTAAAAACATTCTCGTTTGTTGGTAATTCCTATTGGGCATAATAGTATCAGCTTCCTTGTTTCCATAGCAACTGTTAGTCTCCCTGTATGGCACCAGGAGGTGCTTCTGTTGCACACACCAGAGCACACACTGATGGTGCCATTGAGGGTGAATAGTATCATGTTATCGACCTCACAAGGGGTGTATAGCGTAGCAGCATGTCAGGGGTGTTGGCATGCCGGCGGTACCAGTACCAAGTGGTGCTTATGGTGAGAGCGACACAAACACACACTCGGTAGAGGACGACTGGTCAAGCAACTTCCAAAATGCTTCAAAAATATTAATATACTAAAATAGATAGACAATAATATTTTATTAAGATTTAAAATGTATAGTAAACATAGCATATTACTGAAATTTAAATATCTAACTAAAATACAGGTAACTATGAATTACCAGCCTGAAGTCTACCACTAGGCCCTCTTGACCACTGTCCAGCTGGCCAATGTATACATTGGCACAGGTAACAGTTTGACCACTATGACACAATAGGCCAGTCAAGTGGCTACCACCCTGATCACTTGACCAGGTCCAGTCATGCCTCACTGAACAGTTGGAATGCACTAACAATGCAGACCTGTAATGACCCATTCATCTAATTAACCTTCTTTGCTTCACCCTGCAATGTTATGTGCTGTATGAATTCAGAAAATGAGGTAACTAAATCTCTCATCTGATACACTGTATTTACAATGAAGCATCAGATGCAATATTTTGTCGCATGCACCAGTACCTATGGTGCTTATGGCACTAATTCACACAAACACACATGGCACTAGTGCACGAAACAAATATCCGACAATAAAATCTTGTAAGAAATACTTGCAACTGATTGTAAATTAATGTGCGATCGCTTTTGGTTCTGTTTAATGTTAAATGCATTTAAACATTCTCTAGAATCCTGCAAGCCAAACAATTTGATGATCCTAAATTTATTACTTCTAAAATGACCAGCAAGTTTATAATTTCCCCTGGACAGTCCCTGAATTGGCATTTCTGCTTAATAAAATAATGCAGTTTCTAGTCCACAAAGATAACTCAATAACTAATTTAATTAGTAACGAAAGTTATCTAATTAGCAAGAAAAGGTCTTGATTTCAAATAGAAACAACTTTCCACAATGTCCATCTCGAGAATACAAATGCAACAAAAAGTACCTGCTGAAAGTGATGAGGTAAAAGTGAAGCCAATACCTGCAGTGTCCAGTCTTGTGAAGTGTAGCAGTCAGGCCACCCCAGGTCAAGTGACTGACCACCAGCTGGGCAGGTGGCTTTTATAGTGGCCTGTCACCACCTGGCTTGAATACCTCATTAACTGTCTTTAACAGCTCACGGTCAGCTGACCACTGCAGCTGACCAGTGGTGACAGATCAGCTCAGTGGTCATTGGTGGGCAGGTGTCATCAACATGGTTTGTTGTCATAACTATGGTGACACTGACACCATTGACTCCTCCTACCTGGTCTGTCATCTACCTGAGTGACTTTTGGGGGGGAATGGGGTGATTTCTTTGTGGGTAATCTTATGTGTGTGCGTGCTTTGTTATTTTATTGTTTTTAATCACCAATTTTATGTGTTTTATTTACTGTAACTCGGGTGACAAACTTTTCACCCATTTTTTTTATTTGATTTAGACCACCCATTTTTATTTGATTTAGACCCCAATGTTGATTTGGTGAATTTCATTTGACTGGTGCTGCAGAAAGTGTTATTCATGAAAGGTTATACTTACATCAGATATGACCATAAATTACATTAACATGTTATGATTATGCCCAACAAATATGGCATTGATGTAAATAATTATTACAAATAATACATGTATCCAATGGTACCAACATTTCGTAAAGGAATTATTAATGGAATTTTGAACCATTCCGTAGGCATTTTGTCATTTGACATTTAGACCACCCATTTTTTATTTGATTTCATAATGACATTTTGGTAATAGTCTTGAACTTTTGGTACAGCTTTTGTAAACCAATAAATATTTTATTTATTTTTAAACTACACTATCGACATTGGTTGTGGTAATTTAAACTGATATCCAGTAGTCTGTTATGACTGAGGGCAGTGCTTCTGACACAATGCCACCATATTGTTATTTTTCTTAGTAGCCATTCCCAATTGTTTGATGTCCATTTCGCATGTAACCACTTTGTTATTCTGATTTAAGGCCACGCCATGTTTGTTTATTTGAATATTAGCCATCACCATTATTTGGAATTTACTTGGGACACTACTTAACTTCTGATTACTGGTAGAAATTTCCATTTGACATATTAAGGTTACTGACGAATTATGGTTACCTTCATGCAAAGGATTATACTTTACTCAGATAATGCTATTTTCAAATTACTATTAAATTATTAAATGTATTAAATGTCAACAAATATGTGTTCATTGAAATGTCTGTTACCGAAATGTCTATTACCGAAATGTCCATTACCAAAGTGTCCTTTACCAAAATGTCATGGATCCCCCGAATAGATATTGTTTTCATACACGTCAAAGATTTTATTTAGAAAGAAATGATTGTTTAGAATAAAACATTAGGATGTTTGTTTCATGCCAAATTGTCAGACAATTTGTACATATATAATCAGATCTGTTATGGACACAGCTTAATGAATACAACAATATTATGTGTCTTGAATATTTTTGGCATGTTTCTGATGCATTAGATGTTATCTATACGTTTGTTAAATTGGTTTATTATTCAGTAGATTAAAATATTACTAATATGAATACCTTATATCACAGTGAGTGTAGTACAGTTATAGCTAACTGTGAAATAAATTTACTTTCTAAAATAAATTACCAATTAAAAGCATGCTGCATAGTAATATATAGAAATGGAAAATGTATGTCCAGTTTATTACAAAAAGTCTATACTAGACACTTAAAATAATGAACTACCAAAATAACAACACAGTTTTTATTATTTTCTGTAGATTTATTGTCAAAATTACTAAAAGCAACTTCAAAACACCTATTACCAAAATGTTTTTATCCAACCTATTAACACAATTACAATCATATTTGTAATATGAAAAATATTGTTCATGGATCCAATGCTCGAATGGACAATAAGAATTAAAGTATAAAATATGTAACTTAAGTAAATTCCTTTTAAATACTAAAAAAATTGATAAAATAAAAGCTTCTTTATATGTTGACCCAGTGCATAATTAGCCCATGGTGGATGTACCATTGTCAAAGAATGTTGACAATGTCCCCCCCTGATAGTGAGTCAGCCAGCCTGGGTGATCAAAGTGTCCAACTGGTGGTGACATTCTTGAAGCCAGGCTAATTACAAGACAAAGCCTGCATTACAAAACCACTCATGCATGACCCAGTGGCAGACAGACTTCTGGGTACACAATTCACTTCTTGTCCAAACATGAAACTCTCAGTGATCCACCTTCTCAGTCATACCTGTGTGTTATGTCAAAATAAACTTCATACTTTTTTATTGAATGCAATCTTAAATTTAATCAGTTAAGAATGTGTCTGATTGAATAGATCTGCCATGGAAGTGAAATGTTAAACATTTTGAGCAGTCCTGAGAACTTGATACTGTGCTACATTAGAACTTACCTTTACTTTTTAACCTTTTATGTAAAACAATTATCAGCTTTATTTAAGTTATTTTATTGTTTATTCAGTTGAGCGAGATTCTGAAAAACTGGGGAGACTTGTCTGTTTGGACTCACATACAGTCACACATCCAGTGTAGAAGTAGAAATGTTGTCGTCACGAGTAGCTTAAACAGATTAAAGAAATAAAGTTTAAAAGGATTTTACAGATATTTTATTTTTGTTTTGTATGTGGGGTGAATTATGTCTCGCAAAATAATTATACAAACTTCTTAAATACAACTTTTGACTTTAAATACTAAGTTGTACCCTAACAGATGAAGAACATTTAGATTTTAATAATTAAAGAGTGCAAGTATTTAGTTATACTTGATTTTGCAACTGTTGTTGTCTGTTTCCTGATGTTGTTGCAATGTTGTTGCGATGTTGTTGCGATGTTGTTGCGATGTTGTTGCCTGCATTGTCTGACACCACTTGTCAGTGTCCCTCCTCATGTCACGATTTAATTCTAATTACTGTTACGTTGCATTATATTCACTGTTAATATTAATTCTGAATAGAAGTATTCTACAGTTTATTATTTTGTTTATTTTGCAATTGTAGTACCATGTTGTACCAGTAGCATATGCAAATGATGCTATGACGCTATGACGCTATGACGCTATGAAGCTATGACGCTATGACGCTATGACGCTATGACGCTATGACGCTATGACGCTATGACGCTATGACGCTATGACGCTATGACGCTATGACGCTATGACGCTATGACGCTATGACGCTATGACGCTATGACGCTAAGACGCTAAGACGCTATGACGCTATGACGCTATGACGCTATGACGCTATGACGCTATGAACAGTTTTGCATTTGCAGTTTGGTCAAATGTATTATCACTTTACGAATGATGAATTCCATATAATGTTTACTTTCACAATACCTTTTTGAGCTCATTGTGAGCTGCTCCTGAGTAACATATGACTTTATACCAGGCTAACTTGTGGGTGTGTCTATTTAAATTCATCACCATTACTAACTGTGACAAGGGTGGCAGAAGTCGGGCAGTCCTAACCACAGAGAGAACCCCAAATAGTCATTACTTTTGAGTTTTATTTGTTCAATTAACACATATATGAATTCTGAGTGTAACTGAGACGGAAACTGCAAACTTCAAGGCTGGTCTAATCAATGACTTTGTCTTCAGAAGGGTTCAGAGGAAACAGTTGCAAGATTTAGGAGCAAAGCTTGTTAGCAGGTGATTGTGATGTCAACAGGTTCCTTTGGTCACTGGACATCCTGACCTGTCCATAGTGTGCTAATCTCGGGCTTAGTCATTTGCTGGTCTTTGTGTGCAGTTGTCAGCCCCAAGTTGGCATTCACACCTGGCTGTGTTGTCTGGGGTGTCAATAACAAAGGTGGCTCAGTCCACAATACCTGTGCTTTCATTCAGATGTCTAATTAAGTGGATGATGGTAATGGATGAATTTGGATTGCTAGAGGCTTAGAGGACAGGGATGGTATCCACAAGGACTTGTTCTTCTCTTGGCATCCCTGTCATCAGGGTTTATGTTGCCATGGTTACCGTTGTCTTTTTCTTTGTCTTTCATTTCCTCACTTTTCTCTCACTATGTTCTCTGCAACAGTCTCCAAGTTTTCTATCTCCTGCTGATGTTCTCCAGATCTCTCTTATAGGAATATAGGAAACAAATTGCGTACCAAAGAAAGCGTAGGAAAAATGGCATACAAAAGTCACTGGTAATTAATACAAAACCTGTTTAATTTACATTTATATAAATAATATATATATATTATATATATATATGTATATATGTACCCTGGTATATATATATATATATATATATATATATATATATATATAATATTTATATAGTATCCAGACATTTCGGTAAAGGACATTTGGTAATGGACGTTTTATAATATATTATATATATATATATATATATATATATATATTGTGTGTGTGTGAAAGTAGATTTGTGTACACTTTAAAAAAAACAATCAGAATCAACTGAAAGGATTAAAAGTAGCAACAAATTCAGAGAATATTTTCATAATAATCACGAACAAGTTATTAGTAAATCTCACTCGTACTCAGCTTTCAATCTGTCATTGGAAATGTTGAATAAATTTAATAGTTTTGTTCAGACTGTTTATTACCAAGTACCTTTAACAAGAATCAAGAAATGTTCTGGAATACATGCATGCACACACACACACACACGCACACACACGCACGCACGCACGCATGCACGCACGCACGCACGCACACACACGCGCGCGCGCGCGCGCACGCACGCACGCACGCACGCACGCACACCTCCCCATCATGCACACAAAAACTATACAAAAACATTATAAAACTAATGGGATTATTTATTATGATTTTGGGGTAATGCGCACTTCACAAAGGCTTGTAGCCAGTGTTTCTTATGTGTCTCGTCAGAATCACCAAGACTGGTGCAGCCAAACCATACTACAATTGGAAAAAATGAGGATGCATTCAATGTTGGTGCGGTCGAATATTGAGATATATCATTCATTATTATATTTGGATTCATTTCTATCGCTAGCACTCGGCTGAGTACTGGGCAGACCACTGGCAAGTCATGAACCAGACTAGACATGGACAGATTAAATGACACATTGAGTCAGAAGCCTGCTGCAAGTCACTTAATTAAAGGGACCTTTAATGAAACTAATGAGGTTAATTACTCCACCTAATTGGTCACATCAGGGGCTGTAGCACAACATCAGGGGCTGTAGCACACCCAGGGTAGGTCTTTTAGGGATCTGTGAGTAGGGAATCATGTCAAGTGGTGTATCATGTGATTCCTGGATCACTGTTTTCCTATACTAGAAAAATTCCAACAACTAGAGTTGTGATTTTTTTTCGAAAATGACTAAATAAAAGAATAATTAGGCTGTATTATAGTAGGTAATTCATTAAAATAAGTTATATTCTTTTTGTCCAATGCAATCTCACTCGACGTTTGAGTCTTGGGGGGGGCTGAAATGCTTGAACAACCATTACCCAAAGCCCCAAACGTAAGACTATTTAGGGGATATCGAACTTTATATCCTTTAGCCCTTCAATTTTCCATAACTGAGAAAAATATTTATATCAATGTTTTTATAGCTATTCAGTATTTTAAATACTTCTATCTGATCTCCTCTCAATCTTCCGGTCTAGTGTTGTTTAGCGACATTCCCTTAGATGCAGTTCATAACTAATATCCCTGAAGTTTATAATAATATGGTTGCTCTCCTTTGTACTCGTTCTAACATATACAGTGTGGATTACCATACAGTGTATATGTCCTTGTGATGTGGCCTCCATGCTTGTATAAATAAATATGCCAACTGAGGCCTAACTACTGTTTGTTCCATTTATTTACCATCTTCTACAGCTACAGTAGTAACCCTCTTTACATTTCTTGGGTGAAAACGAAAGCTGGAACCCAATGTTTCTCGGATGCTGCACCAACCATGTGGAATTCGCTTCCTACCAGTGTTAAATCAGAAGGTAATATAGTTTCATTCCGCCGATGTCTAAAAACCTATCTCTTTAATGCTGCCTATCCTCCTTAGCCTCCTAGCTTCTCCATCCATCCATCCATCCATCCATCCATCCATCCATCCATCCATCCATCCATCCATCCATCCATCCATCCATCCATCCATCCATCCATCCATCCATCCATCCATCCATCCATCCATCGACGACTCACGCATTGTTTTACGATTACGAGTTTGCTTAATCCCTTGGTTTTGTCGCGCTACTGATCTTGATGTTCGAAGATATTGGCACATAAGAAGTCAGTATTATTATTAGTAGTAGTAGTAGTATACACTATAATTCATATAATTAATCAACAAATTTGATTTCCATTTGATACTTTTTATGGTTGTGTCCTTTAGTTCAGTCAATATCACCCACTGTATATTGTACTTCTTCGCTCCCATGTCCTATGTGGGGGCATTTAGATTCCCAAACATTTAACAATATTTGTGCCTCTTTAGACTGTTCAATCAATCTATCAAGATCATCTTGTAAAAGCTGTCTATCTCCATCACTTTTATTCCTTCAAAACACTTGCATCATCCGCAAATTTCTACACCTTGCTTGTTATATCATCATCCAAATCAGCTTCAGCACTCGCCATTACCAATATGCTGTAATTAAATTTTGCTTTTTATTTCGAATACACATAAATGATTTTTTGATTTATATACTGCCTACTATATATATAATAGGGCACCATACTATTGTTTTCACGCATTAATTTATTAAGTAAACCGAAAAAAAGGAGCGACTCAAACCAAATGCATTTATCCTGTGAATAGTTATGGTATGTCCTTAAGTTTGGGCATGTAGTGTTTTAAGCTTACTTTTCAGTGCTCAAGTACCCGATTATAAACTTATTAAACTGCACAGCTAATTACCAGGTAGATAATGGCTTCAAAGGAAGTTAATAGTTCTACTTGGACTACCCTAGGTATTTATTTGTTTCAGACCAAGTCTAAGTGTAATTGAATTAAGGTTACTACTTAATATTCTTCTGATGTCAGGTAGTTGCCTCATAGTTAGATTTCAGGGTGTTTCAGTTTTCTGATGTCATTGAATGCAGTTAGGTGGCTTAATTCCACAATTAACCCCTGTATAAGTATGAAAATTGCCTTGAGAAGTGATAATGGAATGGGTTTTAAGCCCCGGTTTTGAAATATTCTGTCTATGTTACTCCTGACCTAAGCAAGATATCTATTATTATGGAAACCGTTAATATACACGAGCCCATTTTATGTTACCTTCTGATTTAACACTGGCAGGAAGCGAATTCCACACCGTTGGTGCGGCAACTGAGAAACTTTGGGTTCCAGCTTTCGTTTTCACCCAAGGAATGTAAAGAGGGTTACTACTGTAGCTATAGAAGGTGGTAAATAAATAGAACTAATACCAAGGAAATCATGACAACATTTATATCATCTCCCGCAGGTGTGTTTTGGAATTATCCTTAATTATCTGGTGTTTGTTGCAGCTTTGCCAACTGCCGTAAATGATAAAAAATCATCCAACATACATCAGTTAATATAGATGTTAATCATCACGAATAAACAGATACCTGTGACTTTTCCAAGTTTTCTATTGATCTTTGCCAAGTAGTTCAATATTCGTATGACCAGTCCTTCCACAGATCCACAGTTGTGGGTGATTCGTGGTTGAGGGATCGTGGAAGGCGGTTCATTGTGGAAAGGTTCAAGTGTGATTCTCTGAATGATTGTCACAGACCCTCATATATCACTGGTTTTATTTCTATGACACAGGACTGCTATGGAGAAGTGAAGCCATACACCAGGCAGTCTGTAGTATATACAGCATTTTACAGTAGTCCCTAGCTCCCTACACCCAAGGGCTACATCCGAAGCCAAACCACCCTAGCGGCTGGGTGCAGAAACAGAGCTCCCAATGCAGGGTAGATTATGAGAATGAAGCAGTCTGTTATTTTATTGGTGAAAAATGTGAGTGACGAGCCACTAAAGGAATGACTGGATACAAGAACCTATTAAATGGTTTACAATGAGATATACAAAAGGTTTTGTGTAAAAGAATTGATTGAAAAAGGATCCATATGGTTAAAATATTACTGACCCTCAATTGTTTGCTCGATCAATACTTAACAATTCAGCATTTGTATTATGTAATTAATCTTGGAAATTACCTTACGGATATAATAATATTAATAGCTGCATATTTACATTGTAAGGGAATGGGATAATGCATGAACAGTAGTAATATAAGATTTTACATTCTTTGGTAGTTTGGTGTCATGTTTTTATACAATTGATGGTAATAAAGTTACATGTTAAAAAGTCACAAAAAGTCAGAGTTTGGCCTAGGAAAAAGTCACAGGTAAAAAAGTCACATACCTAAAGTCACAGGAAATAATATCACTATATATAATGTTTATTAAAACTGTCCTTTGAATCACCACCAGTCTTACTGGTAAGTGAACATGATTAACTCCTTTTTACTGGTAGACTTAAAAATAAGCTCACTCACACTGGACTGATGCTATTTCTGTACATAAATCTAGCAAGACAAACTGCAGGAATTATAGCAACTACTTGCAGAACAATTATGTTACATTGTAATTTTTTTAGTATAATAATATATGTTTTTCGAATATATATTATGATATATATAGATATTACAGTAGGTGATTTCCATTAATTATATGCTGGTTTAGTTTTAAAGTATCGTCTTTTTTCATCTTTGTTACTTTTTTCTGTGACTTTTTTACCTGTGACTTTATTACACATGACTTTTTCCATGACGTTTTTTTACCTGTGACTTTATTACCTATCACTGTTTTCCGTGACATTTTTACTGTGACATGTGGTCAAAGATGATAATACACACATGTAAGTCCAGTCTTCATTTAACTATGAATATTCATATACCAACAGTTTTTATTTTGGTATTAATTTACTAGTGATACAATGATTTATTTGCTTTTGGCATAACTTTCTGGATGCCAACATGTCTGTTGTTGTCATCGTCTGGACGAAGAAGCCACAATCACCAGCCAGAGTCTGCAGGCTTCAGCTTGTGTAGGCTTCTATTGAAGCTACACAGATGAATGGAGTTTAGTTGCCCCTGAGTCAATCTGGGGTGATCTTGCCTGGGTGCAGAAGGGGTGTTAACCTGTGGCTTCAGGGTGATGAGCTAATCAAAGAGAAAGTCCTGTGTTCTGACATGTTTATTGTGTACATATGCAGACAAGTTCTATAACAGTTGAGTTGGTCTTCCAGAGTTGATTTTGGACTCCTTTAAGTGATCAAAACTGCTTTCTGGGATCATGTGTGTGAAGTCTGAAGGTGTTTCTTGCATTTTTATAGCCATGAAACGGTATTTAGAATGACATTAATTTGATTTCATCATCAATTTCACAAAACAAGGCCAAGGTTAAATTAAGACACAATTAAACTGATTACATATTTTTGGGTAATATAATTTATTGTAATTAAAAAGTAACTATCAAATGTTTTATTTTGATCACCAAATTAAATACACATAAAGTAGCTACTAACTCCACCATTGATTTAGCATAAGCTGATCAAAGATGTTTGAATTTATTTTTATTTCATTTTCTGTCAGATTTGTCATTAAAAACAGTTCCACCTTTTCAAAAATATTATGATCTTAATAAAGTTTACATTAACAAATATTTCAATCTGATTAGCAAAAATAAACAACGAAGACCAAAATAGATCAACATTTTATCTGATCAACCAAACACTGTGTTCACAGTGTCTGTTAAATACACAATGTATACTGTATCCAGACAAAATGCCACAACACATAACATCTCAAAATACAGTTGACCCTTCCCTTTAAGGCCACCTGGGTAATACAGCCACCTCACAAATCACAATCAAGGTCACCCAAGGACAGTCCCAGATTATGTCCATACCAGATTATGTCCACTATAGGAATTGATCATCCCACTAATAGGGCCACCTTGCTATTCATGCCACTTTGGTCTATTCCCAGGGTGACTTAATAGAGAGGTCGTGCTGTATGTCCACTCTGTGGTTTCCTAGTTACTTTTGTAGATTAATTTATTTTTATTTTTTGTTGTTGTTTTGTTAGCATTTTAGTGATCTTGTTTGTGGTTCATCAGATGTCAAGGAAATATAATTATAAATAAACCCTCATGGAAATATGCCCTACAAAAAACTGGTAAAAGTACATTAGAAAAACCCCTCCATAAGACAACAAAGAATTGAATAAAAACTCTTCTGGTATTTAATTTCCAAGATTCAATGCATCGCATAGTGAATATTGCAGAGAATAAACTCTGACTAAAATGAGTTTGACTAATACATATATCTGACTAGTATGGGTCTGACTAACACAAACAGTTTTTTTTAAGTTTTCTATATATGTCTTTATGCGTGAAATCGATATGAATCATTGAGGAAGACATTCACAGGGTAAACACAAACTATGATGAAAGATGTCACACCTAAAGTGAAAACACAAAATGTACTTCCACAATTGCAGTCATCTAAAAGGGAAGGTAGGGAGGGGTTGCTTACATTGGTGAGCACAAATGAAAGCCAGCACAATTGTTAGTTGAAAGGGAATACGCACACTCCAGCTTTACACCTTCCAGCATAAGACCAATCAAGTCCTTTAATCTCCTGTCACACTAAGCTGCACAATGTAATGTGTTGCAATTTCCTGGGTGATATGGGGGTGTATTTCTTAATTTCTTATTTCTGTACCAAAATTTATTCTAATTATGTTTTTTTATCCCACCTTTTTGTGGTGGTGTTTTCAATGAAACACCATAGTGATATAAAAATATTTATTATTAGTTATTCTAATTATAAATAACAGTAATATTTTTTATGTAACTAAAATGCTCATAATGCTGTGTAGGATTCTAGTAGCATAACACATTGTATTTATAAATTCATTAATTTAGTTATTGGATACTAACCATGGTAATTCAATAACCATATTCAAGTACCACTTAATACAGAAACAATTTTAAGCTGTCATTTTGATTACACAACAAATTTGAAATAAAACATACAGAAAGAGTAGAGTATTCTTGAACCAAAAAAAGGTATTTCAGACTTTTAAGACAAGCACTTGTGTAAACAAAATGACAGTTTTAGATATATATATATATATATATATATATATATATATATATATATATATATATATATATATATATATATATATATATATATATTTTATATATATTATATATATATATATATATATATATATTATATTATATGTATATATATATGTATATTATATATATATATATATATATATATATATATATATATATATATATACTGTGATGGTATATAACAAAGCTATTTCAGGAGTAACATTAAAATGTATTAATGTAAGAAATACAATAGTTGTTCAATGCATAATGTTATTCTCCCATAAATGACCAGTAGACATAATGGCCATGGTTGAGGGTCAGCCTTTGTTGGCAGTTTGGTCATTACTTGGCTTGGTTTCATTGGTTTCCCAAGATGCCTCCTAGCTGAGAAAGAGTTCATCTTTGAGTTGGTGAGTTTGTGTGGACTGTTGTGTCACTGGGGCCGGTCTGATCAACTGTGAAGTTTACACAGGGCATTTTACTTCTCTCAGTGTTTCTAACCTGATTGCAGTTATGGAAGAACTCTGCCAGGACAACCCAGGCTCATGTGAGGGTCTAACTGGGAAAACCTGGGAGAACAGGGCTAGGGAAGTGAACTAGATACACACAGAGACAATGGGTTGATTGTAATCTGCCCGTCTCCTGTCAGTGGCTTCTGTAGGTGTCTGTCTCCACCAAGAATCACCCTTCATGGCAGACCCTGCCTCCACTGTCTCACCCCTTTTGTTTGACTGTACCCCTTCTAATGTCTGTCTGGTTCACTGTCTGTCTATATGTCTCTGTCTGTCTGGGTGGGTGGTAGCTTTTAAAAGTGATTCAGTTTATCATCAATTACCAGTCACCTTCAGTTTGTCATTAATGACTTCTCAGTTGGTGTCTCTAGTTGATTCACTGATCTCAAATAACCGAGACTCCACAACACATCGAACCCTCAGTACAGATGTGGACTTACTTCTTGAACCTTTAATAGAATTTTTATAAACTAGTTTATTTATTCATTGTGGTTTAATAATGACTGATCTAACTTGTTAGCAATATTACAGATTATGTTACTATTTATTATCTTACGTAATACATTTATTTGACTTTCCTAGGCTTCTACAATTTATCGAAACATTTATGTTTTTCTGTCACATTTTCTGTTACTTCCAGTGCAGTGTCCAGTGAGTTTGTCATATGATTTGTTTAAATTTGAGTTTTGCAAAGTATATGATTATTGTGTGATTTTGCTTTGCGTTTTATACAACTTCGTGTGACTTTTTCAACAGGTTCTTTCTGCAGTTTGTTCTGTGGGTTCTTTATAATACTTTCTGTCTTACTTAGCAGGAGTCATGTGTTTTAGATTCATTGATATTACTGTCAAGTTATAAAAGTCTGACTTAACTTTTTTCTTCTAGCACTTGTTCATAGAACTCAGTAGCACAGGAACATCTTAAACGAGAGAACCCAAGTCCCCTGTGCTGCAATGTGTTATACATTGAGCATGTTCAGTCAGTTTATGTTGTTTCAACTTGTCACTGAAAAAAAATGCTTTATGAATTAATTGCAGCAAGGCTTAATCCTTCCTAGAGAAGTAGATGTTCTGTTTGATTGAAAGGTCTGGCAGGGAGTGAAGTAGTATAGCTGCACGTTGAGCTGACTGGATACTGCACTGTATTAGAACCGACAAATATTAATTTTTTTTGTATGGTTATAATAATAATAACAATAATTATGTTTCTTAATACAGCCCTTTATGTAATTACGTGCCAATCAAAGTGCTGCACATTAACATGACTTGTTGACTAAATCTAAAATAAAAATGAATTAAATAAATAAGCTAAGATAAATAACTAAAAAAAATCTAAGGTAAATAAATGAAATAAAATAAATAAATTAGGATGTAACATACAGTTTCAAAGTTCAAACAACAATTTAACAATCAATGCTATAGAATAGAAACCAGTGCCATAACGATATGTAATGATTTAACAAGATTTAACAAGATAGAGAATCAACTCTAGATGGCAGGTGGACAAGGAAGCCTTTTGGCTTATCAAGAGTCAAACCTATCTATCTAAATGTACCCCATCCTTCTTAGGTATAATATTATGTCAATTTTATTTTTACACATATTAACATTACTAGCACCTACACAATCAGCCGATAATCTGTTCCATTCATTTACAAGCATTGCATCATATAGACAATTCATTTGCGGACACATGTTGTTGTCCTACTCAGTGGACGAGCATGCCAACTATGACAGTAAGCGTCTCCACCTGGAGAATCTCTACCGGATGGTCCACTACTGCGAGAACGTCACCGACTGTCGACGTTCCCAACTGCTCGAGTACTTCGGCGAGGTCTTTGATCGCAAGCAATGTCACAGCAACCCCGCCGCCCTCTGTGACAACTGCTCCTCCACTGTGAGTAGACTGAGTGCTTTGTGGTGTCTGTTTGTCACATCTTTGTGTGTGTCTTCATTTAAGCTGAACAAGATTTAACAATATTTTACGAGATGTTTTGCAAGATTTTACAAGATAGCCACGCAGAGTGTTAATTGTAAATGGCATGTGGACAAGGAAGTTGTTTGGCTCATTGCGAGCCTAACTCGTTTTGGTACGTGTATCCCCTTCTTCTGTCACATGTGTATCCCCAATTCTTCTGTCACATGTGTATCCCCTTCTTCTGTCACGTGTGTATCCCCTTCTTCTGTCACATGTGTATCCCCTTCTTCTGTACTGTGATCCCTTCTTCTGTCACATGTGTATCCCTTTTCTTCATGTCTTTTCACATGTGTATCCCCTTCTTCTGTCACATGTGTATCCCTTTCTTCTGTCACATGTGTATCCCCTTCTTCTGTCACGTGTGTATCCCCTTCTTCTGTCACATGTGTATCCCCTTCTTCTGTCACATGTGTATCCCATTCTTCTGTCACATGTGTATCCCCTTCTTCTGTCACATGTGTATCCCCTTCTTCTGTCACATGTGTATCCCCTTCTGTCACATGTGTATCCCCTTCTTCTGTCACATGTGTATCCCATTCTTCTGTCACATGTGTATCCCCTTCTTCTGTCACATGTGTATCCCCTTCTTCTGTCACATGTGTATCCCGTTCTTCTGTCACATGTGTATCCCCTTCTTCTGTCACATGTGTATCCCTTCTTCTGTCACATGTGTATCCCTTCTTCTGTCACATGTGTATCCCCTTCTTCTGTCACATGTGTATCCCCTTCTTCTGTCACATGTGTATCCCTTCTTCTGTCACATGTGTATCCCATTCTTCTGTCACATGTGTATCCCCTTCTTCTGTCACATGTGTATCCCCTTCTTCTGTCACATGTGTATCCCTTCTTCTGTCACATGTGTATCCCCTTCTTCTGTCACATGTGTATCCCCTTCTTCTGTCACATGTGTATCCCATTCTTCTGTCACATGTGTATCCCCTTCTTCTGTCACATGTGTATCCCCTTCTTCTGTCACATGTGTATCCCTTCTTCTGTCACATGTGTATCCCCTTCTTCTGTCACATGTGTATCCCCTTCTTCTGTCACATGTGTATCCCATTCTTCTGTCACATGTGTATCCCCTTCTTCTGTCACATGTGTATCCCTTCTTCTGTCACATGTGTATCCCTTTTTCTGTCACATGTGTATCCCATTCTTCTGTCACATGTGTATCCCTTCTTCTGTCACATGTGTATCCCCTTCTTCTGTCACATATGTATCCCATTCTTCTGTCACATGTGTATCCCATTCTTCTGTCACATGTGTATCCCTTCTTCTGTCACATGTGTATCCCCTTCTTCTGTCACATGTGTCTACTTGATTTTAAACCTACTCAAGCCACTAGCAACCACACAGTCAGTAGATAATGATTAATCTGTTTAATTCATTTAAAGTCGTGTGTGTCAGTGAGAACTTTCTTAAATATATTCTACATTGCTCCTTTGCTAATGTAACTTCAAGTCTTCTAGTCCTCCAATCTGTCTTAACAGAGAAAAATAGTTCTAGCAATGCTTTCCTAACCATTCAATCTATTAAGCACTTATATCTTATCACCCATTCTATTAGATCCATTTTGTAAATACCATCCTACAGTTTGGGTATAATTTTAGTTGCTCTCCTTTGTACTTGTTCTATCATGTTTATGTCCTTCTTGTGATGTGATGTCCATGTGGGTTAAGCATGCTATTTCACACATAACACGTTGTGTTCCAACGAAAGGAAAAACTGTCAAACATTAATTTAAGAAGAACTTTTATGGGGAACAGAAATCACAAAAAGTGTACCACCTCCAAGCTGAACCTCTGGACCAGTGGCACTTCATTAGTAACAACCATTTAGATAATTTAGATGTTTAATAATTAATAAGATAGTAACAATGTCTAATTGCTGCCTGTAGGAGGTGTTTTGTTGTCGAGACGTTAGTGAAGATGTCAAGTTGATCATCCGAGGCGTGCAGAAGATTCTGGCTTCAGGCTTTCGCCATAGCAACTTCACCCTGCTCCACTTGGTGGAGGTCTTCAAAGGTGAGACACTTCAAACTTAACACAGTCACTTCACCTTGCATCACTTGGTGGAAGTCTTCAAAGGTGAGACACTTCAAACTTAACACAGTCACTTCACCCTGCTCCACTTGGTGGAGGTCTTCAAAGGTGAGACACTTCAAACTTAATACAGTCACTTCACCCTGCTCCACTTGGTGGAAGTCTTCAAAGGTGAGACACTTCAAACTTAACACAGTCACTTCACCCTGCTCACTTGGTGGAGGTCTTCAAAGGTGAGACACTTCAAACTTAACACAGTCACTTCACCTTGCATCACTTGGTGGAAGTCTTCAAAGGTGAGACACTTCAAACTTAACACAGTCACTTCCCCCTTGCTCACTTGGTGGAGGTCTTCAAAGGTGAGACACTTCAAACTTAACACAGTCACTTCACCCTGCTCACTTGGTGGAAGTCTTCAAAGGTGAGACACTTCAAACTTAACACAGTCACTTCATCCTGCTACACTTGGTGGAGGTCTTCAAAGGTGAGACACTTCAAACTTAACACAGTCACTTCACCTTGCATCACTTGGTGGAGGTCTTCAAAGGTGAGACACTTCAAACTTAACACAGTCACTTCACCTGCTCACTTGGTGGAGTCTTCAAAGGTGAGACACTTCAAACTTAACACAGTCACTTCACCTTGCATCACTTGGTGGAAGTCTTCAAAGGTGAGACACTTCAAACTTAACACAGTCACTTCACCCTGCTCCACTTGGTGGAGGTCTTCAAAGGTGAGACACTTCAAACTTAACACAGTCACTTCACCTTGCATCACTTGGTGGAAGTCTTCAAAGGTGAGACACTTCAAACTTAACACAGTCACTTCACCCTGCTCCACTTGGTGGAGGTCTTCAAAGGTGAGACACTTCAAACTTAACACAGTCACTTCACCTTGCATCACTTGGTGGAAGTCTTCAAAGGTGAGACACTTCAAACTTAACACAGTCACTTCACCCTGCTCCACTTGGTGGAGGTCTTCAAAGGTGAGACACTTCAAACTTAATACAGTCACTTCACCTTGCATCACTGGGTGGAAGTCTTCAAAGGTGAGACACTTCAAACTTAACACAGTCACTTCACCCTGCTCCACTTGGTGGAGGTCTTCAAAGGTGAGACACTTCAAACTTAATACAGTCACTTCACCCTGCTCCACTTGGTGGAGATCTTCAAAGGTGGGACACTTCAAACTTGATACAGTCACTTCACCCTGTTCCACTTGGTGGAGATCTTCAAAAGTGGGACACTTCAAACTCAATACAGTCACTTCACCCTGCTCCACTTGGTGGAGGTCTTCAAAGGTGGGACACTTCAAACTCAATACAGTCACTTCACCCTGCTCCACTTGGTGGAGATCTTCAAAGGTGGGACACTTCAAACTCAATACAGTCACTTCACCCTGCTCCACTTGGTGGAGGTCTTCAAATGTGGGACACTTCAAACTCAATACAGTCACTTCACCCTGCTCCACTTGGTGGAGATCTTCAAAAGTGGGACACTTCAAACTCAATACAGTCACTTCACCCTGCTCCACTTGGTGGAGGTCTTCAAATGTGGGACACTTCAAACTCAATACAGTCACTTCACCCTGCTCCACTTGGTGGAGATCTTCAAAGGTGGGACACTTCAAACTCAATACAGTCACTTCACCCTGCTCCACTTGGTGGAGATCTTCAAAGGTGGGACACTTCAAACTCAATACAGTCACTTCACCCTGCTCCACTTGGTGGAGGTCTTCAAAGGTGGGACACTTCAAACTTAATACAGTCACTTCACCCTGCTCCACTTGGTGGATGTCTTCAAATGTGGGACACTTCAAACTTGATACAGTCACTTCACCCTGTTCCACTTGGTGGAGATCTTCAAAAGTGGGACACTTCAAACTCAATACAGTCACTTCACCCTGCTCCACTTGGTGGAGGTCTTCAAAGGTGGGACACTTCAAACTCAATACAGTCACTTCACCCTGCTCCACTTGGTGGAGGTCTTCAAAGGTGGGACACTTCAAACTTAATACAGTCACTTCACCCTGCTCCACTTGGTGGAGATCTTCAAAGGTGGGACACTTCAAACTCAATACAGTCACTTCACCCTGCTCCACTTGGTGGAGATCTTCAAAGGTGGGACACTTCAAACTCAATACAGTCACTTCACCCTGCTCCACTTGGTGGAGATCTTCAAAGGTGGGACACTTCAAACTCAATACAGTCACTTCACCCTGCTCCACTTGGTGGAGATCTTCAAAGGTGGGACACTTCAAACTTAATACAGTCACTTCACCCTGCTCCACTTGGTGGAGATCTTCAAAGGTGGGACACTTCAAACTCAATACAGTCACTTCACCCTGCTCCACTTGGTGGAGATCTTCAAAGGTGGGACACTTCAAACTCAATACAGTCACTTCACCCTGCTCCACTTGGTGGAGATCTTCAAAGGTGGGACACTTCAAACTTAATACAGTCACTTCACCCTGCTCCACTTGGTGGAGATCTTCAAAGGTGGGACACTTCAAACTAAATACAGTCACTTCATCCTTCTGCATTTGATATTTCAAGCTGCAGTTTTGTCTTCCTTTATTTATCTTAAAATTCAGTATTAACTCCTGGCAAAAAATCTCAAAAATGTTAAAGGGAATTTTAAAGGAGCTTATGGAGTTCTATAAAATTCTACTCAGCATAAGGTAATGTTGTAAAATACTACATATTCGCTATAATTCTACCACATAAAATATTTTATACGACATCCACAAAAATCCTACAATGTACCTAAAGCCTTGCTAAGAGGATCTCTAAAGCTGTATAAATCTGTGTTTTTGCCATTTTTATATGTTGAGCAGCTTGTGGGGTACATATCTAATGCAGATTCCTACAAACTCTCGTTACCTACCTGGCAACAAAACGCACCTTAAAATAAGCTTTACTTGATTTCACTAGCAATCTGCATACTTACAATACTTACTTGTGTCGCAAGAATCCAACGTGTTTGTGCTCCAATCGCAAGAAGTTAGAAATCCATGTAAAACAATTATGTTCACGGATATACAGATATATTTGTTCCTGCATAGAAATAGTAATTTATAAACCGAGACTTACTACTTATTGGTTGTGCCATGGCACTAACTGTCAGGTCTGTTGTCAGGCTCACGGAACGCAAAAGTGATGGAGAACGGCCACAACAACTGCGTCTTCTACGGCAGAGGGAAGTCATACTCCCGGAGCGATTGCGAGCGCTTGTGGCGCCAGCTGGTGGTGGATGGTGTGCTCGCCGAGAAGTTGTTTGTGACTGCCCAGGACCACACTGTATGCTACATGGAGCTGGGACGAAAGGCGCAAGACGTCTTGCAGGGCAAATTAAAGGTTCGTTGTATTATTCTCCTCATGTTTTCTTGTCTCAGGGGAGACGCCCTCCTAGGTAATGATCCTCGACTTCTACTTTCTGTTTGTTTACTTTCTCTTTTCCCACTGATGTTGCACCAATATCTCCACCAACTATCTCCACACACCTCTGTATTTCAACAAGTAACATAGTTTAAACATGTTTTAATTTCGTCATCATGAATATGATAATTGCACAATTCATAATTAGCATAATACATTGTACTGTCTCTGTTAATGGCAGCTTTTTTCTGCCAGTAAAGTTTATAGAGACTTTGTGGCATTACTACTATCATCATAGGCAATGTCTGACAAAATACATCATTACTGCTACAAAAACAACCCATCTAAGTAAACTAAAACTTGATAGATCGTCTTTGCTGACATCAGCAGCAGTTGAATTGTTTTGGTTTTGCAGTCAGTCAAACACAACTGCAAAACAATTGAAAAAGGTCAACAGGGCGATAATCAATGATTAGTATTATCAAAATGCTAAGTTGTCTGCCGTAAAGACAATATAATTATAACATGTGCCTCCACATGGAGGATAATTCTGAGTAAATAGTATTTGAATAGCGAATGACCCCTTGTACAGAAACATCACTAAGAAAGGGGCCAGAAACCCCACCTGTCATATGGATATGATAAACATAAATTATTTTGATTTATTTGACACATATTATGTTGTTAGCATTGCTAAGAATTTGTTTTTTACCTGGGTATGCAGCAAAAACCTCTGATTTAAGGAGGAATCTTTAATGATCTCATTGTTACCCACCAGGTGGAATTCCAGATGCGTAAGAGTGGGCAGACAGCCGAGACGACACACCAGGGAGGAGAGGATCATGGGAGTTCAGAGAGCGAACTCACCAAGGAGTGTTACAACGAACTGGTCTCCCTTGCAAAGACAATCAGTAAGTGTTGACCTGTGATAGGGTATTGAAGATAACATGAATCCATTGTAAAGAGTTGTTGGTTTTGATGTCTAAACTTACCTTACCTCTCTTCATGACTTGTGATGCAGCACTGCACCAGTACAAGAACCACACCTCCATCTAATGTGGAGCTGTGTGTGTAGGTCAGAGACTGCAGTACAAGAACTACACCTCCATCTAATGTTGAGCTGTGTGTGTAGGTCAGAGACTGCAGTACACGAACTACACCTCCATCTAATGTTGAGCTGTGTATGTAGGTCAGAGACTGCAGTACAAGAACTACACCTCCATCTAATGTTGAGCTCTGTGTGTGGGTCAGAGACTGCAGTACAAGAACTACACCTCCATCTAATGTTGAGTTGTGTGTGTAGGTCAGAGACTGCAGTACACGAACTACACCTCCATCTAATGTTGAGCTGTGTGTGTAGGTCAGAGACTGCAGTAAAAGAACTATACCTCCATCTAATGTTGAGCTGTGTGTGTGTGTGGGTCAGAGACTGCAGTACAAGAACTACACCTCCATCTAATGTTGAGTTGTGTGTGTAGGTCAGAGACTGCAGTACAAGAACTACACCTCCATCTAATGTTGAGCTGTGTGTGTAGGTCAGAGACTGCAGTAAAAGAACTATACCTCCATCTAATGTTGAGCTGTGTGTGTGTGTGTGTGTGTAGGTCAGAGACTGCAGTACAAGAACTACACCTCCATCTAATGTTGAGCTGTGTGTGTGTGGGTCAGAGACTGCAGTAGAAGAACTACACCTCCATCTAATGTTGAGCTGTGTGTGTAGGTCAGAGACTGCAGTACAAGAACTACACCTCCATCTAATGTTGAGCTGTGTGTGTAGGAGAGACTGCAGTACAAGAACTACACCTCCATCTAATGTTTAGCTGTGTGTGTAGGTCAGAGACTGCAGTAAAAGAACTACACCTCCATCTAATGTTGAGCTGTGTGTGTGGGTCAGAGACTGCAGTACAAGAACTACACCTCCATCTAATGTTGAGCTGTGTGTGTGTGTAGGTCAGAGACTGCAGTACAAAAACTACACCTCCGTCTAATGTTGAGCTGTGTGTGTAGGAGAGACTGTAGTACAAGAACTACACCTCCATCTAATGTTGAGCTGTGTGTTTAGGTCAGAGACTGCAGTACAAGAACTACACCTCCATCTAATGTTGAGCTGTGTGTGTAGGTCAGAGACTGCAGTACAAGAACTACACCTCCATCTAATGTTGAGCTGTGTGTGTAGATCAGAGACTGCAGTACAAGAACTACACCTCCATCTAATGTTGAGCTGTGTGTGTGTGGGTCAGAGACTGCAGTACAAGAACTACACCTCCATCTAATGTTGAGCTGTGTGTGTGGGTCAGAGACTGCAGTACAAGAACTACACCTCCATCTAATGTTGAGCTGTGTGTGTGGGTCAGAGACTGCAGTACAAGAACTACACCTCCATCTAATGTTGAGCTGTGTGTGTGTAGGTCAGAGACTGCAGTACAAGAACTATACCTCCATCTAATGTTGAGCTGTGTGTGTGTATGTAGGTCAGAGACTGCAGTACAAGAACTACACCTCCATCTAATGTTGAGCTGTGTGTGTGTAGGTCAGAGACTGGAGTACAAGAACTACACCTCCATCTAATGTTGCGCTGTGTGTGTGTAGGTCAGAGACTGCAGTACAAGAACTACACCTCCATCTAATGTTGAGCTGTGTGTGTGTAGGTCAGAGACTGCAGTGCAAGAACTACACCTCCATCTAATGTTGAGCTGTGTGTGTAGGTCAGAGACTGCAGTACAAGAACTACACCTCTATCTAATGTTGAGCTGTGTGTGTAGGTCAGAGACTGCAGTACAAGAACTATACCTCCATCTAATGTTGAGCTGTGTGTGTAGGTCAGAGACTGCAGTACAAGAACTACACCTCCATCTAATGTTGAGCTGTGTGTGTGTGGGTCAGAGACTGCAGTACAAGAACTACACCTCCATCTAATGTTGAGCTGTGTGTGTGGGTCAGAGACTGCAGTACAAGAACTACACCTCCATCTAATGTTGAGCTGTGTGTGTGGGTCAGAGACTGCAGTACAAGAACTACACCTCCATCTAATGTTGAGCTGTGTGTGTGTAGGTCAGAGACTGCAGTACAAGAACTACACATCCATCTAATGTTGAGCTGTGTGTGTTGGTCAGAGACTGCAGTACAAGAACTACACCTCCATCTAATGTTGAGCTGTGTGTGTAGATCAGAGACTGCAGTACAAGAACTACACCTCCATCTAATGTTGAGCTGTGTGTGTGGGTCAGAGACTGCAGTACAAGAACTACACCTCCATCTAATGTTGAGCTGTGTGTGTAGGTCAGAGACTGCAGTACAAGAACTACACCTCCATCTAATGTTGAGCTGTGTGTGTAGGTCAGAGACTGCAGTACAAGAACTACACCTCTGTGTTCAACAACGCCACGCTGCAGGAGATGGCCTCGTCTCCGCCTCTCACCCTTGATGAGATGAAGGATATAGACGGTGTCTCCGCCTACAAGTTGGCCCAGTACGGTCAGCAGTTCCTAGAAGTGACCATGAAGTACGCCGTCATGATCGCAAGTAGGTCATGCCAGTTCATTGGCGTTTGTTTGAAAGTCTAGCATGTTAATTTCTCACATAATTTGTTATTCGTGTTATTTATGGTGTACCATTTTCATGATAACTTATTGTATGACATGCACGAGTGTCTTCTAATACCACAAATAAGGTTCCGTTGGTTTACACATTATATTTATGGTGTATTTTTTATTTTCTTATAATAAAGTAATTGAGGAATAATAATAATCGTCCAGAGGCCAATAATATTTGTTTTGTTTTCAGAGGTTGGATACTTTGGCACATTAATCAAACGCTTATGCCAAGTTCAAACAATATTTGCGTACAATTGTTTGTGGTGTGGATCATGTCTGTACGTGTGGATCATGTCTGTACGTGTGGATCATGTCTGTAGGTATGGATCATGTATGTAGGTATGGATCATGTCTGTAGGTATGGATCATGTCTGTACGTGTGGATCATGTCTGTAGGTATGGATCATGTCTGTAGGTATGGATCATGTCTGTAGGTATGGATCATGTCTGTAGGTATGGATCATGTCTGTAGTTGTGGATCATGTCTGTAGTTATGGATCATGCCTGTAGTTATGGATCATGCCTGTAGGTATGGATCATGTCTGTAGTTGTGGATCATGTCTGTAGGTATGGATCATGCCTGTAGGTATGGATCATGTCTGTACGTGTGGATCATGTCTGTACGTATGGATCATGTCTGTAGGTATGGATCATGTCTATACGTGTGGATCATGTCTGTAGGTATGGATCATGTATGTAGGTATGGATCATGTCTGTAGGTATGGATCATGTCTGTAGTTGTGGATCATGTCTGTAGTTGTGGATCATGCATGTAGGTATGGATCATGTCTGTAGGTATGGATCATGTCTGTAGGTATGGATCATGTCTGTAGGTGTGGATCATGTCTGTAGGTATGGATCATGTCTGTAGGTATGGATCATGGCTGTAGGTGTGGATCATGTCTGTAGGTATAGATCATGTCTGTAGGTATGGATCATGCCTGTAGGTATGGATCATGTCTGTAGTTGTGGATCATGTCTGTAGTTATGGATCATGTCTGTAGTTATGGATCATGCCTGTAGGTATGGATCATGTCTGTAGTTGTGGATCATGTCTGTAGTTATGGATCATGTCTGTAGTTATGGATCATGTCTGTAGGTGTGGATCATGTCTTTAGGTGTGGATCATGTCTGTAGTTATGGATCATGTCTGTAGTTATGGATCATGTCTGTAGGTATGGATCATGTCTGTAGTTATGGATCATGTCTGTAGTTATGGATCATGTCTGTAGGTATGGATCATGTCTGTAGTTATGGATCATGTCTGTAGTGTATGGATCATGTCTGTAGGTATGGATCATGTCTGTAGGTATGGATCATGTCTGTAGTTATGGATCATGTCTGTAGTTATGGATCATGTCTGTAGTTATGGATCATGTCTGTAGGTATGGATCATGTCTGTAGTTATGGATCATGTCTGTAGTTATGGATCATGTCTGTAGGTATGGATCATGTCTGTAGGTATGGATCATGTCTGTAGTTATGGATCATGTCTGTAGTTATGGATCATGTCTGTAGTATGGATCATGTCTGTAGGTATGGATCATGTCTGTAGTTATGGATCATGTCTGTAGTTATGGATCATGTCTGTAGTTATGGATCATGTCTGTAGTTATGGATCATGTCTGTAGTTATGGATCATGTCTGTAGTTATGGATCATGTCTGTAGGTATGGATCATGTCTGTAGTTATGGATCATGTCTGTAGTTATGGATCATGTCTGTAGGTATGGATCATGTCTGTAGGTATGGATCATGTCTGTAGTTATGGATCATGTCTGTAGTTATGGATCATGTCTGTAGTTATGGATCATGTCTGTAGGTATGGATCATGTCTGTAGTTATGGATCATGTCTGTAGGTATGGATCATGTCTGTAGTTATGGATCATGTCTGTAGTTATGGATCATGTCTGTAGGTATGGATCATGTCTGTAGTTATGGATCATGTCTGTAGTTATGGATCATGTCTGTAGGTATGGATCATGTCTGTAGTTATGGATCATGTCTGTAGTTATGGATCATGTCTGTAGTTATGGATCATGTCTGTAGTTATGGATCATGTCTGTAGTTATGGATCATGTCTGTAGTTATGGATCATGTCTGTAGTTATGGATCATGTCTGTAGTTATGGATCATGTCTGTAGTTATGGATCATGTCTGTAGTTATGGATCATGTCTGTAGTTGTGGATCATGTCTGTAGGTGTGGATCATGTCTGTAGGTGTGGATCATGTCTGTAGGTGTGGATCATGTCTGTAGTTATGGATCATGTCTGTAGGTATGGATCATGTCTGTAGTTATGGATCATGTCTGTAGTTATGGATCATGTCTGTAGTTATGGATCATGTCTGTAGTTATGGATCATGTCTGTAGGTATGGATCATGTCTGTAGTTATGGATCATGTCTGTAGTTATGGATCATGTCTGTAGGTATGGATCATGTCTGTAGTTATGGACTGTGGAGTTAGGGATCTGTCAGTGTTGTGGATCATGTCTATAGGTGTGGATCATGTCTGTAGGTGTGGATCATGTCTGTAGGTGTGGATCATGTCTGTAGGTAGATCATGTCTGTAGGTGTGGATCATGTCTGTAGGTATGGATCATGTCTGTAGGTATGGATCATGTCTGTAGGTATGGATGAGGCAGCGGAGGACATGACTGACACAGACGGTCTACAGGAGTCTCGCTACTTCAACAGCAACACGGCCGCTACCTCAACCAACTCGGTACGTCATGTGACACACAGCGTGACATCTGACAGCTGTCACAGCAAATGCAGAGTAACATTTCTCATGGTCTGTCACAGTTTCTGTTTCCTGTTTCCCACCCCTCAGGTCAGTGACAGGGGACTCAGCCCTCTCCCTCCTTCACCTGTCTGCACCTGTCACGTCACAATCTTCTGCCACCCATTGTTTCAACTGTGCCCTCTTGACATCCCTCTTTGCACTGTTTCCATCTTAACTTGTGTCTTAGTCTCCTTCTGTCCTCGTCCACCCCCCTTGTTTTTCTCCTAGTTCACACATCAAAGGTATCATTTTAATAAAATATATGTATAAAGTTACTCTCACTCTCAGTGGTCACGTCACTGTAGGTGAGATGTAATTGAATACATTTTTCTGTCAAGGATAATATTTGACATGCCTGTCTTCATTTTCATCTTAAAATAGCTTCGGATTGATCCAATGCCACTCCCTTGTGAGCATCTTTGGAATGGATCACCCTGGAATGATTCCACTTACGTGGTCATGCACAGTTATTATGTGTTATTATCAAAATACCTGCAATGCCATCGTTATGTATAACCAGATATTCATTTAGAACTGACTAACTTTCCCACCCCGTATACAGGGTAAGAAGCGATGGAAGAAGAGGAAGCCTCGTGGCGCCACCACACAGAAGGGTAAACGACAGTGGGGTGCAACGAAAGGAAAGGGGCGTGCAGCGCCAAAGAAATCTGCCAGCATGTGAGTGTATAATTTTTATTTCAGACGTAACTTTAAGATTTTAACCAAACTATTATTTAAATGAATGTTTGCTTATTCAAAATAAATACTTTAATTTGACTTTAATTAGTCTCGGTAAAAAATAAGCACTCATAGAATCTGAACCCACGTAGTACTATTTGTGGAACGTATAAATTTAGAAATATTCTGTGTGTAGAAAATACATTACTTAACAAAACAGTGATGAAAGGTTGTGGTCAAATTACATTTATAAAATCATGATTCATAAAACCTTTCTTTTCTGTAAATATTGTAGAAAAGTGTAGATAATTTGTTAAACTGTAAAAAAAATTACCAGACCACACAATTGTCATCCGATTTACTGACGATGCTATCGAGGTCATAGGTCAGCTGTGGGGGCATCCAAGAGGGTCAACCTGGCCCAGTACAAGAGGCCAGAAGCAGCAGGCACTGCCTTCTCATCGGCGTCACACTTGCCAAGTCGAAAACCCCGTCTCCTAAATGCCCCAGCCCCCCGCTCCTTCCTAGGGGGTGGCGGGGGTACATTCTTCGGATGATCGAAACATTTCCTTCTTCCAGCAAGTTATCGGGAAGAAAGCAACAGGAAAGGCAATGGACAAAAGTAGCAGTTTCCTAAAGAATTCTTTTGAGAAGTCTCTCAGCTGACTTTCTGACTCATTGTCAGGCCATTTTTTCTATTTAAGTCATCTCCTTGGAGTGTTGGTGTTTCATCTACCAATTTGCAGTGTATTTAAGAAAATTCATTACTATATTAGTTTCCTTTTTCAGAAGGCAAATCTAATTGTTTATATTCATTTCCTGAGGATGTTCTGGTTTGATGCCCCAGATATGGGTGTAAATTTAGCACAATAATATTGTAACTTGTCATCTTCTTATCAGGGTTTACATTTTTTTTTAAATGCTATAATTTTTCAGTTCTTGGGAAATTTCTGCTTTTTCTGGGTGGGTTTTCTGTTAAAAATTGTCCTGGCGTGGGGGTCAATGTATGCATCCCAAGTGTACATCTACCTTTCAAACACACAATATGTAAGCATAAATGCTTTTATAATATATAAAATAGTAATCTAAATTCAAACTGTATGTTGCCTTTTGTCCTTTACTCCTGGTACTTTCTGTCCGTTCACCGAACACATATATACATTTGTGGTTTCATCAAACTTGGAAGTGAATCGTTACATGTTCACCTTGTGATGTTGATTTTAATGTAGAATTTATTGATTTTAATTATTAAAAAATTTCACATAAGATTGAGTTTCACTCTTCGGTGACTGTCACAAAACTCCTGTTTATATTTTTAATAAAAAATTTACTTGTCGGATGTGGTGGTTTATCTGTATTTAATATTTGTGAAGTTGTACAAACTTGTGTAAATAAAACCACTGTTGCGATGGTCTGAAGTTTGTTTTGTTACATGATTATGTGATATTTGACAAAACCCTGAGTCTATACAAGTACATTGATGTTACAACAGACCCATACGCACATCTCAGACCGTGGTTGTTACAAAATAGACCATTTCAACAGGGGACGAGTGCAGACCTGTTGGCTTTAGATAGTAAATTTAACTATTATATACTAGCTGAGTAACTCAGCGATGCTCGAGATAAAAGGCAGTTGAAAAAACCTTTGAACATTTATTCCCGAGGTTCCATTTGCACTGCCCAGAATAAATATGCTAGTAGACTTCAATCTTACTTCTGGAGAAAGGCAGTCTCTGTGTTAAAATGTTTAGAAATTGTACAACATTGTGTCAGAATTACAACACAGGGTCATGTCATGACACAACAAACTGTTAGAGTATGGCAGAATCAAGCATGGACCATAGTATTATGGCAGAATCAAGTATTGACCATAGTATTATGGCAGAATCAAGCATGGACCATAGTATTATGGCAGAATCAAGCATGGACCATAGTATTATGGCAGAATCAAGTATGGACCATAGTATTATGGCAGAATCAAGCATGGACCATAGTATTATGGCAGAATCAAGCATGGACCATAGTATTATGGCAGAATCAAGTATGGACCATAGTATTATGGCAGAATCAAGCATGGACCATAGTATTATGGCAGAATCAAGCATGGACCATAGTATTATGGCTGAATCAAGCATGGACCATAGTATTATGGCAGAATCAAGCATGGACCATAGTATTATGGCTGAATCAAGCATGGACCATAGTATTATGGCAGAATCAAGTATGGACCATAGTATTATGGCAGAATCAAGTATGGACCATAGTATTATGGCAGAATCAAGTATGGACCATAGTATTATGGCAGAATCAAGTATGGACCATAGTATTATGGCAGAATCAAGTATGGACCATAGTATTATGGAACAAAGGAGAATACAAGACTTTGTTACGACAAACTATAATGGCTATATTATCAAGTGTTTCTCTGTTTGACTGTCTATCGGTGAACCCACATCGCCGTCAGTCTTGCATGGTTGAACTATTGCATGCTAGGCTCATTGAGATGGTTCATAGATTTAGACTTAACAAATCTGTTCGTGGTTGGAGAACATGGAGGGTTCAATATTATCCGCATGTTTCGTTTATACAACGAAAAACCTTCGGAATCAAAGTGTGTATATAAATTAGACATGATTATATCTGTTTTGTGGTTTTGTGATTTTGTACACTGGACTCCAGCTATATCACTAGTCACAACAAGCGTCATATATCTGTACCACGTGGCAATATTTATTTGATAAATAGTATAGTGAAAATGTGGCACATAATAAACAAGTCAAGTTGTCACCATAACTGCCTTTAACATCGCAAGTTGTCACCTTTCCTAGAATATCTTCCACATTTTAGAGTGCTTTAAGGCTGCAGATGGACCAAAGAGAAGTCTGATGAAATATGATACTCTTTATCAATATAGTCCATTTAAAAAGCAACACGATGAGATCTTAAACATTTGACAGTTACTTTAAAAAATGAAAGAGTGATTTACATCATGACCTAGTCAAGAAAAGTGGTATTTATAATAACCTTTATTTATTATCCATCGTATGGGCATAAGCATTGTGCGTAACAGCACGCTAGAAGCACTAGACGTGATACTGACGTCCAGAGTTCCACTCAAACACCTAGCCAGTGCATTAAACAAGCAAGTCAATCCACAAGTCCAACACAAAGTCCACCATCGCAATAGAACTAATGTTGTGAGGCCATCATTAGCCAGTGCATTAAACAAGCAAGTCAATCCACAAGTCCAACACACAGTCCACCATCATGATAGAGCCGCTGTTGTGAGGCAATCAAAGCAGATGTAATTACATTTAATGTACATTCGATATCACTTCTTACTTGTAAAAGCCGACAAATTTCTTTTATAGTCAAAGCACATGTTTACAGTAGTTAAGAGAAGTCGATGACATGGTTATGATTTATGGCACAAAACGTGTTCTAAATGATGTCAATCATTGGTGACAGTGTCAATGCTGATGGTGACATGATGTGGCACTCATGGTCGACATCGTCCAATGAAACGAGGGTAGAGACACACGTCCCTAATGTGCTGCCGCCCTAGAAGCCAGGTGAGGAACCGCTCGAGGCCGAGTCCATAGCCACCGTGAGGACACGAACCGTAGAGACGCTGGAACAGATGCAGCAGACATCACCCACGGCACCAACAGAACAAAAACTCTGCCTACGCAAGACTCCTCTTACGTGACACAATCAGTCCGCATTAATTAATAAACCGTGAAATTGAAAGATAGATTAAAATTTACAACAATTTAAATGATCAAGTATCCACAGTCACCTGCCAGCTCATTTTCCAAATTTATCAATTAGTTCAGATGACAAATTTGGACGAGTGATATAACTCTCACAGATCGCATGTGTCTGAGAGATCAAAAATTCAGAGCATGATCTGACTCGGACATAAGGTAAGGCCTGTAGTTTTGTGAAATCTGCCCTCTTCATGAATCGGCGTACCTGGTCAGTGTACCAGTAGTAGGGTTTGGGATCGATCCCTTCTCGTTTGTAGCCCGCCAGCAACTCATCATAGTCCCAGATACGCATTGATCCACCAATGATCTCTCCAACTCCAGGCATCAGGAGATCCACCTGTGATATAACCAAAACAGATCACACCATGATCCACCAATGATCTCTCCAACTCCAGGCATCAGGAGATCCACCTGTGATATAACCAAAACAGATCACACCATGATCCACCAATGATCTCTCCAACTCCAGGCATCAGGAGATCCACCTGTAATATAACCAAAACAGATCACGCCATGATCCACCAATGATCTCTCCAACTCCAGGCATCAGGAGATCCACCTGTGATATAACCAAAACAGATCACACCATGATCCACCAATGATCTCTCCAACTCCAGGCATCAGGAGATCCACCTAATATAACCAAAACAGATCACACTATGATCCTCCAACATTCTCCCCCACAGTAAATCCACCAGTGATCAAAACAACAATCAAACATGATCCTCCAATGATCTTCCTCGCTCAGTTTATCAACAGATCTACTTGTGAATAAGTGATTCAAACATTCTCATTGATAACAACATGGTCCTCTGTGTAACAGAATACACAGAATCCCAATGATAAATACATGATCCTCAAAGATCTTACAAACCTAGGAGATCTGTTAGGTTTGTGCATTATAAACAAGAATCTTGCATTACATGAAACTATACAATTTATCAAACGGTAAGTGAATCAGTCATCAAACCTGTACTAGATCATTACTTGGCAGTTTTATACGTTTCTACCATTCACGGCTGGACCAGGTAATTAGTATTAACATTCCCTGTTCAAACAAGGCCTCCTACATCAACAACAACCTGACTAGTAAATCAGACATTTAACAAAGAGAAACAACACTCACGGATTCTGTGAGTTTCCTGTCTTCTGGACACCGGATCATATAAAACGATTTTATTTCTGCCGGGAACCGACACAGGAAGATGGGCTCATTGATCTGGTCCGTCATTTTCCGTTCCGGTGCTTCGGGAATGTCCTGCAGGCACAGATGCAACGGATCAACATTGCAGCACACGTATACTGGGTATGTCCTGTCAGAAATGCAAGCCCCATGATACTTTTTGTGAATACTGCCTGTTATGGCTGGGAATAAAAACTCACAAGATATGTCAGAAATCTGATAACACGAAATGAAACAATTAGATGCATATTGTAAATAGTCATCTTGCCAGTCTTGTGAAAATTATTAATATTCTGGAGAAAACCACACTGGTTTGGGCTGCTAAAGGAAACAGTTGGTGCAACGGTCAGCAATTTGCTTAGTATCAGCATAATTGTGAATCTCATCTATGTATATAAATATATATATACATATATATATATATATGTGACGTGTTCTAACGAAATGAGTCGTATGTCAAAACAAAAGAGTTAGTCACACCATTGGAAAGAAGATATATTAATCTTTCCAACTGTGTAAAAATTATGGACATATCTCACACACAGCCAAAGTTATTGGACGCTGAACATGCCTAGGGTAGAAAGTTTCAAACGGAGAAAAACGCATTTGAAGTTCGCGGTCACATAAGCACACAGTCGAGTACATTGTCGATCCAAAATCGGCCATTTTGCTTCTATTACTCCATTTGATGCATTCGAAATAAACTCCCAAGGCATGTTCGCTGTTGAAGATATATCATGCTAACTGTTTACTGAAATTATTACAACATAATCCGAATATTTAGCAATGTTTTGTAGCAGCGACCCGATCAATTCCACGTTGTTTACGGCTAGCGAGAGTGCACTGCGCCTGCGCGCACAGCCCTAAGCCAATCAGGGGCCGCTGTCAGCTCCTCACAGCGTCTAGTGACGTTTGTTCACAGATAGGCCTCTCGCATTAAGCGCTGCTATTGGCTTACACTGACGTCAGTGGGGATTCTACTACAAGAATCCGAAAGAGGGCATCCAGGGCTTTCCTGTAGTACCAAATAAGTCCGCCATGCGTTGAGGGAAACCCCAAAGAATGCGACATGAACAAGTGCGATTTATCAGTTCTGTTTTATGAAATTCAAGCGTGAAATGTTACGTAGTGTGTCTAAAAAGGCTATAAAATGTACTAATAATATAAACGAGAAATAAGCATTGCCAATTGACAAAAAAGATACCAAAGTAAACTTTGTCAAAATTCATCATTGAATGTTTATGCGGCGTTTTCTCGAAATCAAGTTCACTGACATACGACTCATTTCGTTAGAACACGTCATATATATATATATATATATACATACATAGATATATAAATTATATATAATTCTCAGTGGTTTTCAACATCTCCAGTCCATGCCAATAAACCCAGATACTTTGCACTAAAAAATTCTTTTAAGGACACACCACATAAAGCTATTGTCAAACACAAGTGACAACTGCGTGTACAACTGCATTTCTAAAGACATGTCACTCGGGTAAATGCCCCATTGCAACACTTCACTGTGACATAAAATGCAACATCTTTTTTAATGTGACAGCCATCGCCACAGGGAGAAAATCACCCCGTATATACCAAGCGTACCTCTCCGAACTCGTAGAAAGTACCGTCGTCCTTCCTGATGTCGTGCTCGCGCAGGTACGTGATGGCGTCGGAATAGTTCATACGTTTGAACGGCCTCTTCGGGGGCTGGAAGTCGGGGTTGAGATCGCGAAGGAGGCCCACCAGGGGGGAGTCGAGGACGTTCTCGATGACATTACACACCAAGTCTTCGAGTCGTTGCAGCAAGGTCTTCAAATGTGATGAACGGACACTCGGCCTCAATGTGGGTGTATCTGAAAACATGAGCATCCGTCAGGAAGACGATCGACAGAGCTACCAGATCTCTCACGCTAACTAACAAGTCTCTGGTGCGTGTACCATTATTATATCAATATTACTTTACATAGTTAGTCCTTTTAATGTCAGGAGATGCTAAACTTTCTTACAGATTTTTTGGCAGTTTGCTTTAATTTTATATATATATTTTTTAGCATTGCTGTCTGTTTTGTAATGTTCATAATTGTATGTTTTATGTGTGTGGTGTGTGTATGTGGTGCATGTGTGTGTGTGTTTGTATGTATGTGCGTGTGAATGTATGCGTGCGTGTTTGGTGTGTGTGTGTGTGTGTGTGTGTGTGTGTGTGTGTGTGTGTGTGTGTGTGTGTGTGTGTGTGTGTGTGTGTGTGTGTGTGTGTGTGTGTGTGTGTGTGTGTGTGTGTGTGTGTGTGTGTGTGTATAGCTGGGAACAGGGAGACAAGTGTGAAAAAATAATACTGAATGTTAACGCCAGGAGAACACAAAATTCCTGTCCGAAGAAAATTAGAAATGACCAAAACTGTCACCACTTTGTGTTCTGGTGGAAAACTGGTTTGGAGAACTCAGGTGCTGCCCTCTGGTGTGTATTTGCTGATATGATTTGACAGCTCTGGAGTGATACTGTTGTGTTTGTCATCCGGAGTGATCAGACATTTTGGTAACAATCAGTAATGATCATCCATTAAAAATCACTATATTCACGTAGTCACGATCAGCTGGGTTTCCTAGTTCTCTCAGTAGCCCAGAAATGGCAGCACTAGTCTATTGAATAATCTCAACAATAGTCCACAGGTGGCAGCACTAAACATGACACAATAACACAGTAAACATTTGGTTTACAAAAAGCTGTTGATAAGCTGCATCTTTTGCAATGTTTTTTATTTTCTATGTAGTCATGGAAAAAAAAATTATATTGAAAGGCAAACGGGGAAATGTGACGATTTTGAACACTAATAAAAGGATTCGTAAAGAGGATGTATATTGTGTAAAGAGGATGTATATTGTGTAAAGAGGTTGTACATTGTGTAAAGAGGAATAAATTAATGTACAGGAGGAGTAAACATGTCATAAACAATCAGTAAAAATTTGGGCTAAAAAGGTTGTAATATTTTTTTCAATGAGAATGTAAAATTTTGGTAAAAAATTATAAAAATTTAGGCAAAGAGGGAATGTACGATTGTTTTTAAAAAGGATTGTAAAGAGGTTGTATATTATGTAAAGAGGATTTTATATTGTGTAAAGAGGTTGTATATTGTGTAAAGAGGTTGTATATTGTGTAAAGAGGTTGTACATTTTTGTAAAGAGGATGTATACTGTGGTATTGTGAGAAAACAGAAACACACGACACATACTCTGACAAGTGCCTGCGTGTGCGAGAAAGCTCCGCCCGGAATGACTCAGCAATGCAGAAGACATCGCCCATGGACGGAAGACACGTCTCAAGGTAAAGTTGTGAGGACTGCGTCAGGAACGCCTGTCAAAAGTAACAGGTAGAAAGGTGAAAATAAAATCTTGTTTAGTTATTTTATTTTATTTAAGAAATGGAAAATATCATAAAGGTTTTTTTTATAAAACTCTAAGTCAGACATGTGCGATAGAATATCATCAATGTAATGAGGAAATGGACAGTTCATTAGAAAACGTCGATACCATTCCACATTGTGGAGGATCTGACAGGATTAGTTCTATTTCAAGGCAGGAGATTAGCCCTTCTTCAAGACTGGCAGATAACTGACCAAGAAGAGTCATTCAACTGGTGGGACTGGTGGAACTTACAGGGTACCGGCTGACCACTAGGGTAACAACAGTTCCGACTCCAGGCACCACATGATTGACTATCACTGGCACAGCTCATACTGACTAAAATCGAATGGATCAGTAATATTTAAATAAATGACTCAAATATCACTTTTTTCACTTTAAAACGTAACTGATCAATAACGCTTGTGACTGACATTAATGGATGGCTTGGCTTCCACACAAACTGTTCTCACTCTAAAAGAAACACTTTCGATTAATCCAAGAGTGTCAAAATACACTATTACTGGCTCAAGGCCTGTTTCAGGGTAGTGACGACACAGTGTGTAGTGGGTGTGTAGTGGGTACTAGCATATGATCTAACGCTGTGGTACTAGCAGTGAAATCACTTGTCACTTACATCTTCTCCAAAGTAGTCAAACTTGAAGAGTGTTGATCCTCCTTCCACCTGAGTCTGTACCATGGCCGGGGGCGTCACCTGCGACAAACACAAAGCACATCATGCAACTGGGGATGTCACATGCAACAAATACAAACCTTATCATACCATTCAACCAGGGGTGTCACCCGCAACAAATACACAAGGCACATTATGCAACCGGGGGGCGTCACCTGCAACAAATACAATGCACGTCATGTAACAGGGGATGTCACATGCAACAAATACAGAGCACATCAGGCAATTGGGGGTGTCACCTGCTGCAAATAAAAAGCAGATCATGCAACTTAATCATGTTGAATCTGACTGAAATAAACAGGATTTAGATTATGTAACAACAGCACTGTGCTCAACACATTTTGCAATTGTTAAGTTGTTCAACACTGGCGAAATGAAACGCTACTGGGAACAAGCTGGACAACGTCTGCATGGACAGGCTGACTTGACACCATAGGAAACAATAGTATGGTAGCTTACCTCAAAGTATCCCTGCTTGAAGTAGTGTTGTCGGAAAGCCTGCATCACGACTGATCGCATCTTGAGGATCTTGGAAGTCTGCAAACAGCACAGAGGTGTGACGAACAACTGGGAACAATTGTAGCAACAAGTAGGATAATCAAACAGTTCGCGTTACGCTTGCATCATAAACATACAAATTTAATGATATAAAGTCTGACCAGTTTTATCATAAAATCATGTTGTTACATGTATCTGATTTAGTACCTCACTGAATCTCATTTAAAGTTTTATCGTAACATTATCTGTTTAGTTTGAATGTTATGGCTAAGTAGCATGATGATATATGATATGTTTCCAATGCATGCTGATGGGTTGTAATATATGGGTGTAGATGACATGCCCAACAAGTGATCCTAGGAATTACAACCTTCTCCACATACACTGTAAATTATCAACAGATATCACAATTCTATTAAATGACTTGGTGAACTTACACTAAAACCAGGAAATATTGAATTATATTTTAAATTTTGGTTATCCAAACACACGGGTGGGGAAGATAATAAAGTGGACATCAGAATGGACATCTTTTAAACCAGATTTCATTCATTCCAGATAATGGCACAATGTTCCTTCCTACGTTTTCCAATTTCACGTTTTCAGACAGTAAGTATCTAAGCCTCCACTCACGTTCTCACCACGGATGAGCATGTGTCGGTTGTCCAACTGAACATCTACGTGAGCATCCTCGTTCAGCAGGTTGTCAGCGCCACCTGGTGGGGCCAGTTCAATCACTTGCCAGTAATCGACCTTCATTTCATGCCCCCCTGATGCCTACAACAACATTATTCCTAGAATATACCCATGACAAACAGGAACGACTCAATGCCAGTGACATTTTAGTAGAATGGTCGGGAATATTAACAATCAAAACAATTAGTTTGAGTGAAACTAACTAAATAGCGCATTTCTAATTACAAATTAAAGCATATTTTTAATACATAGATCATAATGATGCATTCCATTGAGTTGTATAGCATGCTGATCATGAAAGGCAGCGAACATTTATTAAAACTGCGACTGATCTATATCGAAGATATCCGATACATTTGCTGATGACCACCATATTACAAATTGTTGTTATCATGCTCAGCTTGCCTACAACATGCCGTAGGGTTACACCACAAACAGATGTGTGAGAGCCGGGTCCATCATGATACTTAACACAGAATATACACAATTATTTTATTTTAGCATATGTTTATAAAAAAAATCAAAGGTACATACTTATACAGCACATTATCCAGTCCTCAGAACTGCTCAAAGCATGTTACACTTTACTTCCCTGACAGACCTGTTCAGTCAAACACCATCTCAACTTCTCTGGGAAGCATCCAGCCATCCTTACACTGATATGCAAAAACTATTTGTACACATATATCTGCCAGTGCCTGTAGGCTGGTAGTCATTCTAATCGCTGAGCAAATGAACTTGGCCAAACTTTGATCTGGCAACACAGGATGTGAATCTGGGTCTTCTTGACGGAGACTTTGATCGATGTTCTACCTATTATGCCACCATGCTCCACCAAATGTTAAGGTCTGCTGGAGATGGGAGACTTACAGTTTTGCCTTCAGGAAGCAACCGAATGACGCCAGAAACCCGGATACTGGACTCTGTCGACAACATCAGGGCGTCATACGTCTGACACTGAAACAAACACAACATCAGATTGTCACGTCTGACACTGAAACAAACACAACATCAGATCGTCGTGTTTGACACTGAAACAAACACAATATCAGATCGTCGTGTTTGACACTGAAACAAACACAATATCAGATCGTCGTGTTTGACACTGAAACAAACACAACATCAGATCGTCATGTCTGACACTGAAACAAACACATCAGATCGTCGTGTTTGACACTGAAACAAACACAACATCAGATCATCGTGTTTGAAACTGAAACAAACACAACATCAGATCATCGTGTTTGACACTGAAACAAACACAACATCAGATCGTCGTGTCTGACACTGAAACAAACACAACATCAGATCGTCGTGCTTGACACTGAAACAAACACAACATCAGATCGTCATGCTTGAAACTGAAACAAACACAACTTCAGATCGTTGTGTCTGACACTGAAACAAACACAACATCAGATCGTCGTGTTTGACACTGAAAGAAACACACAACTTCAGATCATCGTGTCTGACACTGAAAGAAACACACAACTTCAGATCGTCATGTTTGACACTGAAACAAACACAACATCAGATCGTCCTGTCTGACACTGAAACAAACACAACATCAGATCATCGTGTTTGACACTGAAAGAAACACACAACTTCAGATCATCGTGTCTGACACTGAAAGAAACACACAACTTCAGATCGTCATGTTTGACACTGAAACAAACACAACATCAGATCGTCCTGTCTGACACTGAAACAAACACATCAACAGGCCATCAAACGTCTGATGCGGAAATAAACAAAGCAAGCCAGTGTAACAAAGCATGTGACGTTAGAGGTTAGGACTTACACGTACCAATGGTGATGCGCAGATGTCAAACTCAACAAGGGAATATCTAAAATACATTTTTGAATTTGTAGACTGATATTGAAAAAGAAGTCGAGAATTATAATAACATTTTATATTACCATTCTATAGGTTTGTCTGAATGAAGGTTATGCAGGTCGTCAAAGTAAGACTTGCTATACAGGCAGCTGTTATCCTTGAGTTGTTGGGTTGTGATTCACTCACCAAGTTGTCCGCAAACACACACTGCAGGAAGCCTGTGCCGTCTCGTAGCACCACAAACATGAGATTCTTGCCTGCAACACGGATATTTAAAATGTCAAACCCGACGAGGAGAGACATTGTTACAGTATTTTCAACTTCTCGTGTAGTGTGTATTCCTTTCAAATTACATTATAACTATTAGGCATACATTTGTGTGTATGTGTGTATGGTGTGTGTGTGTGCGCGCGTGTGTGTGTGTGCATGGGTGGATGCATGTGTGTGGGTGCGTGCAGATATAGATGAAACCTTCACATCTACACATCTCAACGTACCTTGTCGCCTCAGCCGATGCACCCAGCCTGAGATGCTTACTCTCACTTCACGCTTTGACTCCGCATCCCGCACCTTTATCTGCAACAATCATGTGACAGTCATATGACTCACATCTCAAGAACCACCTACAGTTCAACATTTGAACAATCCTATAAATGCAGTACAGAATAGTGTAAAAACATGTGTTTTTATTTAAAAAATTATTACTACAATTATTACAATTATAAAACCATACTTGCAGCATCTCATGCGTAGTCTGTTAACAATTTAGACACACTTGAAACATGTTAAGTTTTCCTGATTTACTTGATCTACATGTGTTGTGTGGTAAGTGACATGATAGTTATATTACAATAAAAAATATGCAATGTTTTATACATTAGGTTTCAAGAAGACAACTTATTATTTAACGTCATAATAAAATTGCCAAATAAAAATAAATATTTTATCAATACACTAAATATTATCATTACACACTATCCTTTTCAACTATCTTTTGAATCGTGATGTTCCATAATTATAACCAATAACTTAACACCAACAGTATCACCAATCAAACAGCATGGTGATTGATGATGTACCAAAATTATACAAAATATTTGTCTTCTTTGAAATGTATGTCAACAAGTGAGGTGACCTGTGCCAAGAGACAGAGAGCACGAGTCACTAGTGGTGCTCACCGTCACTGGCTTTGGCAGGGACTCGTCTTCCTCCAACACAATCTTCTTCGCTTCCAGCAAGTTCTTCTCCCGTCTCTCCGCATCCTCTGCCTGTGTAACACATTTTCATAAATGCGTTACACAGCACACATCAGCAGCATCTTCTTGTGATCTTTGGAAGTTAAAATGTGTTACGCAACATGTTTTGTGGCATCATCACCTTTGGAATATTTCCAATTTAATTTCACATGTTTTCCTTCATACGTCACAAATAAATTTTTTAAAGCCTCATGACTTTTTTAGTTAATAAATGTGACGGACACAAGACAAAATGGAGGATAATAACATTAACTTTTAACATTTTCAATCAGTGAACACATAAATAAACATTGCTTTTTGATGACTGGACAAATAACTAAACTTTTGTCAAGAAAAGTACATTCAAGAAAAAAGTATAAGTATAACATAATTTGTAATTAATTTACCTCTTTCTTTGCTGATTCCTCTACTTTTCTCATGTCTCGCTGAAAGATCTTGACGATTTTCTTCAGCTGAGACTTAGCAGCGACATCATACCTCTGTGGAAATAACAGCAAACAACATAAACGCATATTACCCTCATCTCACTGGGTCTAATCAAATTTGACGGATGATAAATTAAACATTTATAGTTATCTCACAAACATTAAGTTTTATAACATTCTAAGACAAAGCCTGCAACTGTAATACTATAGCTATGTATTTCTCACAGATAAATTACTTGGCCTGTTTACCTTTCCGTCTTCTTTGCCATCCACATATATTGTAGGGAAGGGCTCCTTTCCAGCTGCCTTCATGGCCTACAACAAATAGCAGTTAAATAACAAATCTGTACAGCTTTCAGTTCAAACTCATTTTATCTATGGCATAAAACCTGGATTTATTTATTTATTAGGAATGTGCATTGTTCAACACGTGATTGAATGTTTCCAATAAAGAAGTACTGTGTTAGAGTTGGACCCTTAACTCATTCGTTCAGCTGGATTTCATTCAGCATCAAAGGAATATAATATATGTTATATTAAATGCATTGAAAGAGCCGATACGCACGAGGAAAGATGAGTTTACCTTCAATATCGTCTTGTAGGGTTTATCAGAACTTCCATCACCCACTTCATCTGATCCTTCCTTCTCCGATGTGTATATCTCCGCTGAGAACAAAGTTCACATGTTAACTCATCAACTATAAGTTAATTCTAGTAATTAAACTACCATGATCAATATAAAAAATTGAAAAAAGTAAAGGTAAATTTGTTGTATAGCACAGTATGACTATCCAGTCCTCAGGTCTGCTCAAAGTGCTTTACGCTTTACTTCCATGACAGACCTGTTCAATCAAACACCATCTGAAGAATCCCTGGGAAGCATCCAGCAATTAATGCACGAATACAAACATCCACCACTGTCTATAGCCAGGTACTCATCCATACAGTTGAGTGAACTGGAGAATGTAGAGTGAAAAAACGTCCCCAATGGATCACATCTCAGCACAGGATTTGAACCTGGGTTCTCTTAGTCCAGAGTTGTACCCCTGAGACATTGTGTTCTACAACCACACTGAATAATGCTCAAAATTGCATCATCTTTCTTTTTCCATTTACATTGAGTGTTCTAGGGCTCTGTTGCACAGCACAAACCCCAGCCTCCTGGTCATTCAGTTAGAAAGTGGATGTAATAAACAACTCTTGCTAAATGCTGGTAATGTTAAAAATCAAATGGTTGATAATGATGTATGATGTTTACCCTATTCTAAATAATTATTTTTTATTCAATTTTGTTATTACCTATTTATTTTGACTATTTACTTGTACCTACGACTACCTCATAATTGTGATCTACTTTTTGTTTTTTTATTGTATTTATTGTATACGTTATTGCTTTTTTTCCCTGAAATAAACAATATAATAAAAGATACACTGTCCAACGAAATAACATAACATTAATTCCAGAATAATAATGATTTTTTATAGCAAAATGTGTTGCTTTGTCTAATATTGTTAGCTTTGTACCGAAGATGAAAATTACCAAATAAATCAGAATACTATTTCCATTTATTAGTGACAAAACAAAATACAGTCGCGCCTCGTTATAACACGGTAGTTGGGGTCCACGAAATGGAACCGCGTTGTAAACGAGGCGCGTTATAGATTATATTCCGCCAGGGGCGCCACCACCCCCAAAACGCCACAACAGCAACCGAAGCCGATGTGCTGGTTGCGTGGTGTATGTGTGATTTATAAAACTAACTGACATTGAAACTAACGTAAAGGTGTATTATGTTAAAATAATATACACTGTCGAATGTTGAACTGAGTAAATCTTGCGAATGGTGTACAGTTTTAAAATAAATTCAGAGCCAACGGGCTTCGTCTGGTGATGCGAACTGAGGCGGAGCGATAACACAGTACGCGGTCGCGGTCTAAAATAACCTTGAACTCAGCAGCCGAAACGCACAAATGAATTGACATGTTGCCGAAGTCGGTCAGATATTAATACTTATACTAATTGCGCTCACTGTTGGATTAATTTCATCTTTTAATCAATCCCAAAATATAAATTTAGATCGCACATTTACCGTACCGATTTATAATGCAATTCACGGTGGTTCGAGGCTACTGCGGTTCACACGCAGTTGACGAATTCGTATATTTGCGCACAAGTAATTTTTTTTATTATACATAGTGAAGAAAACATAACATAACTTTAGCCTGCCATTTCAGTACCATAATTATTTTTCGTCACCGCCCGATTCGTAAGCAATTTAATTGCCATTTACAAGCCGGCGAAGGCGCTCGTTCGCGGAAGCCACAGCGAACGGGCGCCTTCGCCGAAGCCACAGCGAACTGGCAGGAGACAAACGCGATTGATATCGGCGCAAACAAACAGGACTTTGTACCAAATTTACTGTGCCTAAAGTTAATTAAATGCAATCAAAGGAATTGGTAACGTTTTAAACAAACACTTAAGAAATTACCACACAAACCAAGCGCTGGTTACACAATAGATCGGTTTGAAAAACGATTGGATTGGTGCCGCGAAGCCGACGGCAGAGCAGAGCCAGAAGCCAGGGGCACAACAAACAACGAACTCAGCAACGCAGTTGTACTTCTGTGTTAAATTTCTTAATATCATTAAATTGTTTCTAGATACGCCTGTACAAGACAAACATGAAGAATTCATAAAAATAAGTGACAGTTAATTACAGCGTTATTGTTAGCTGTAGCGCCCATTTCCCCCCTGGCGGCAGAAATTCGGGGTCCACGACCGACCGTGTTATAGCCAATTCGCGTTATAGCGAGGCGCGACTGTATGTATGTCTTGCTTTTACGGTACCGTTGTTGACATTTTTATATCCTATGGCTATTCTAAAAAAGTTATTTCTGAAATATTAATTACTTACAATTACATTTCAAGTCATTTTGGCCAGAGAGGGCCTGTGTTCTGAAGATTGACTAGCTCAATGAAATCTTATAAGATCGTACCATTGTAAAAACAGTTAACAAAACCTTGCCAAGTGCTAGAAACGAAACTACAACGGGTTACCACTATTATTATAATTAGTCTAGAAACACGGCGAGTAAGTCGTCAACGTAGTTGAACGTACCAATACTCATTTGTCCTACTTCGCTTCCGATGTCAGCCATACTGGTGTTCACTCAGTGTACCTCACTAAACTGCACCAGCTCTTTCTTTTAAGCGTTCGTAAATAATTATGTTATATTCGCAATGTTTTTCCACGTTGCATCAGACAGCCGGTAATGCCGACCAATTTTGAAACCGGATGTGATAAGTTTCTGGCAGGTGCCAGCAATGTCGTAAACGTTTTATATACAGCCCTTTTATTATTTAGCACCCTTTTGACACAGCCTTTTTGTTGGTTTATTCATTGGACAACGCTAAACACACGGCAATGTCTCACAGTTTACTAGACTTCTCTTTAATCTAAATTATTACCAAAATGTGTACAATGTTATACCACCCATAACAAGAACGGTCCGAAAACTGTTAATTAAACACCCTAATAAAATATAATTATCATCATTTACTTTTAGATTAGAAACTTATTAAGTATACAAGTAAGCATTAAAGCAAAACATTGAAAAAAATTATGCAAAGTTGTTATCGGTGCAGAATCCAAACATAAGTTAGAAGAGAGAGGGAGAGAGCTGGTACAGGAGGCAGAAATGCCTAGTCAAGCCAGATGACCTGTAAGAACCTATGAACCTAGATGTAAGATTTATTATGGTCATCATTCATTAGACAGCTTACCTGTTATATTATTATATAAATGTGGCACAGCATAATCAGCAAGAAGATTGAGGCCGCCAAAAGGATGGTGACGATTGTCTACATTATGGTAAACAAGTTATATTTTTAAGGTCATATTGTAATTGTTATCTTGTTTGGATATATGCAAGTACTATATTAAATAGTGTTTTGTCAAATCTCTTCTTATTAATCTTGTCCAATCATATCCAATATTTGTGCAATCTTGTCTTTTTCAGTCAAATTCAATTTTGTCCATCCTCTTTGAATAAAATATTTTCTGGTTAATTGCAATGCATGTGCAATTTTTATGCATTCCAGTGAGAACACAATGACACATTCATTTTGGCCAAATACGTTGCTCATATTAATGGATGATACATATCTCATAAAACGGCAAGCATTGTTTAGTCATGTCTGAATTATCAAATATTGTTTTATCTATTTATTTTGTATGTATTTTGTTGTCTCATCTTAATTGTCATATTTAATGTTGTCTTATCAAATATTGCCCTGTCCAATCATGTCCTGCCTGGGTCTAAGCCATTATTGTATTTTTTATTTTGCCTTTTTATTTTTGTCTTCTAATATCATACTCTTCAGTCTTACTCAATCTTATCTTAGCCTCTCTTCTCATCATTACCAATGTTGTCCAGTTAACTTGCATTACTGTCGTACCTTACCTGGTTGAATAATATCTGGTAAATTAATATATGTGTTGTGTGCAATATAGTGCAGTGAGAAGACACATAAAAATGTTGGGTAAAATAGATGTAAAATGAAGGAACAACGATTAACTATTATTATTCTGTAAACAAATATTGATCTTGAGTTGTTCAGTTTTGTCCAAGCTGATCATATTTGTTACATGTTTTCAATTTTCTGTGGTCAAATACTTTTATATAAAATACTGTCCTGTCAAATATTATAATGTGAAATCTTGTCTTGTCTTATCTTGTCGAATCTGACCTGGTAGCATGTCATATTCTGTCATGTCTACTCAGGTAAACTGTACAATCTTGTAGTTTCAAATCATTTGTTATACTTAATGTCATAAGGAAGATGTTGGCTTTACCCAACCACGGGATACTACAGCTTACACAAAGATGATGTTGATGAAGATGTTGATAAATGTTATATTGTGTAATACCACTTTGTCCAGTTGAATTGTTTAAACCTAAAGTTACACATTATATATTAGATGTGCTTAAACTAAAAACGCTCTACTAGGGTATTGTGTGGGATCATCAGCAATGGTGGAAAATAACTCCTTGTTGACATATAAATCAACGTAATTTTAGCTGGTGATTTATGTATACCAGTAGCAACTTTGAATAAAACTGGTCTGTATGGGTGATTCATCCTGTTGCACATAAGTTTTATCCGATTTTGTCTGGTAACATTTTCTTGTCATGTCTGGTCTAGTTAAGTAGTGGTAATCTGGTTTTATGAAATATTTGTTGTGTCCAACCTTGTTTTTTAGTATTGGTTCGGTTAAAATTTTCTGGTGAAATGCATTCTTGTTCAAACTTAATTTACAGGTTTCGTTCAGTCTCATCCAGTCTCATCCACTCGTGTCAAGTATTCTTTTGTTGTGTCTTGTATTCCCTTGACTTGTCCAGATGTTTCATCTTGTACAATCTTGTTAAATTGTATCCATCCAAATTTTTTCTTGCATACTGTTTCTTAACTGACAAGGAAATGATATTTTGTCTTATACAATGTGATATAATCTTACAATATACAAATCTTGTATTTTATTATAATATCTTATAACTTTGCAATATCCAATATTGTCTTAGTAAATCTTGTCTTGTTAATTTTGCAGTCTTTTTCATTGTTTTGTTTTGATAAGAATTACGATGTATGGCTCACTATTCTGTTTTTAATTCTAAGATGATAACTGACTGCATGTGAACTGCTGATAAAGTGACAAGCAATTTAGTTTTGGATTAACACAATTTCTAAAATAATATCATAGGGCCTGTTCTGGTGCAGTATAGTATTACAAAACTGTTCTAATTTACATCACACCCCATGAAAGATGAAGTCATTCCAAAACCAATGCGACTTCCAGTGAAAGAATTCAGCAACACTATGATAGCTAGCTGCACAAATACTAGTTGTTTATACGGTTGGCTTTGTTGGTTACTCTTCTGTAAGTAAGCTGTCTGCGCCACAACATATCACAATTTAATTATTAATAATTAATTAATTTCTAAACCAACACATAAAATAGCTAATACTAAAATAATTGTACATATTACTTGCCGATTAAAAAGTTTGGGAACGCGTCGACAATGGCGCGCTAAACATGAAAACAACCACAATATTGCCGATTTTGTTCGACGGCGCGCATAAACCGACTGACATCCGCCGTTTTCGAAATGCACATAGCATGTTTGGAAATGTTTTGTTAATACGTAATATTATTTTATAAAAACATAATTTCTTAAATATATCACATATGCAAGTCAACGTTGGCCACAAACAATAGTAGCTCCAACAACCAGTTGCATATACGCATAACTAGTTTAGAATGCAGAGCCGTATAATGGTGCGGTACAAGTTCAGCATATCAATGCGCGTATGTCGAAGGCAGAGGTGTCTTGTCCGCTGAAGCATTTTGCAGAATTTTAGCGATTAGCGTAGACGAATAAATGCAAAGATGGACAAATCTAAAATAATAGCATCCAAAATGTTTATCACGACGATATTGGAAACGAAGGATGAACTTGATGAGGTAAAATGCGTTGATTTCTTGTGTGGATGAAACGGGAAGCTGACCCCGTTTAGCCCCAGACGTCAGAACATAGGTAGTCGCAAACGAGTGTCGCCGTAAACTAAACTTCCTTATTTATTCATGTGAGCTGATGCCAACAGTGTGCCAACAAAATGTTATTAAATTCATCAGTATTTAAATCGTTTTATTGGAATATGTTAAACAGCCATGGCTATGGCTAAGCAATTGTTATTGTCAGGCGTGACAGGGCAGAGCATGGCCAAACTCGGTTGTCTACTGACACTGACAGTTGTTGCCAGTGCTAGACTTAGAGTGGCCTATAGCGTAGGCATTATGATACATATTAATATAATCATGAAAGCTGTTTTATGTTGCAAGCATTATAAAACATAATATTTGTATGAACTTATGTTTTCATATTTTCTAAACAAGTTGAGGGAATCTGTAATTTTCACAACTTTGGCATTTTAAGTTACGCTATATTTTTATATTTATGCTCTATACATATTTCTAGTCTAAATTATATGGTATACAATATTAGCAAAACATACACTGGAAAAAAGGAGTATACTGAACATAAATCTTAGGATAAAATTAGGATAACATTTGAAAAACAAATTGCATGATTTCCCAGTAAGAGCAGGCAACAACATTATTAGTGTATAAGTAAAAAATATAAATATTAGTTTTTACAAGTTGGTAACAAAGGCTCTCTATACTATTTTAATTGTTGATATAGTTTTACCTTTGGCTTGGGTAATGGAACGTTTTCGGATAAAGACCAGTTTCTTTTTAAGATCTCCTTTTATACAACTACAAACTCATCATGTATTGTAGGTTGAATTGTTGGGTTGCCAAAGTAATGTTCTGATGGCTCCATATTTTGTATTTACCTGGACAGGACAGCATAACAGCTACTTTAGGATACTTATTTTATTACATATACCATTGGCTTCCTAACCATATATATGACCATCATTTTTTCAGCTTGTTTTTCCTAAATTTAACTGGATAACACTGCAAAGAATATTGTGAGTCATTGGTGTGGTATGTTAAATGATCCTAAAGGTCTTATCCAGTTTTAGTTTAGGCTATTTATTCAAACCAATTTTTTGGGGAAGTGGGGGACTACTGAACTATAATCAGAACAGTAGAACTAGATAGAACATTGTGAATTAATAATGGAATCATGTAGATCATTTATTGGTTACAATGTTGCTTTATTACACTTGTTTTTACCTCTAGAAACTGGAAAAATACTCGGCACTGATCGGCAAGTTGAGTGCTGGTGTGTCGGAGAGTGCAGCAAATGATGCATATCAAGCTTACGTAAGTCATTGCATGGTGACACTCTAAAGTGGTCATATTTGCCATCATAAATCAGTTTCAGCTATTACAGGACCATTAAAAATCCATATTGAATATGTAGGCAGTAGGCACTAGGCACACAGTGGTCCAAGCCTGCTATGTCCATGAGCATGCTGAACAGACCTGGATCAAACGATGCAAAATCGGTCATATTCCAGTTACTTTTAAACAATTCCATGTCAAAATATTTGGGCACTTAAAAAGATGCAGTATGGAAATGTATTGTTTGAATTGCATTGTACATTCACAAATTGGGTGTGTGAATATATAAGTTACACACAAATACTACAGGTCACTTGGAGGGGTTGTACATATTACATTTTAATTACAGTTCATAGAAACATTGTATCACGACTTTACTCAGTTTACATTCTACACTGCACTGTTTATGATTCAAGCTATCTAACTTTTCAAGATCTTATTATTAATAGTTTATGTTCACTTTTATTATACCAATTGCACATATCTTATGTGACTTGTTGGAGGTAGTTGAAGACAGGGGATGTGATGTGTTGTGATGTGTTGAAGGTATGCAAGGGACAGCCACAACACGAGGAGGTACAACTTGGTCTGTTGTACAACATCCTGAGTGATACAAACACAAAGACGGCAGCCACTGTGAGTCACTGACACTGTCACATCATGTCGTAGCTATACAATTCTCACACAGACGCTGGGTACTGTCACATCATGTCATAGCTATACAATTCTCACACAGACACTGGGTACTGTCACATCATGTCATAGCTATACAATTCTCACACAGACGCTGGGTACTGTCACATCATGTCATAGCTATACAATTCTCACACAGACGCTGGGTACTGTCACATCATGTCATAGCTATACTATTCTCACACAGACATTTGGTACTGTCACATCATGTTGTAGCTATACAATTCTCACACAGACACTGGGTACTGTCACATCATGTTGTAGCTATACAATTCTCACACAGACATTGGATACTGTCACATCATGTTGTTGCTATACAATTCTCACACATACACTGGGTACTGTCACATCATGTCATAGCTATACAATTCTCACACAGACGCTGGGTACTGTCACATCATGTCATAGCTATACAATTCTCACACAGACGCTGGGTACTGTCACATCATGTCATAGCTATACAATTCTCACACAGACGCTGGGTACTGTCACATCATGTCATAGCTATACTATTCTCACACAGACACTTGGTACTGTCACATCATGTTGTAGCTATACAATACTCACACAGACACTGGGTACTGTCACATCATGTCGTAGCTATACAATACTCACACAGACACTGGGTACTGTCACATCATGTCGTAGCTATACAATTCTCACACAGACACTGGGTACTGTCACATCATGTCGTAGCTATACAATTCTCACACAGACACTGGGTACTGTCACATCATGTTGTAGCTATACAATTCTCACACAGACGCTGGGTACTGTCACATCATGTTGTAGCTATACAATTCTCACACAGATGCTGGGTACTGTCACATCATGTCATAGCTATACAATTCTCACACAGATGCTGGGTACTGTCGTTGTTCATGTTCATGTACGTTGTTCATGTCCTTTGAAGAAGACTAACATCAGACACATTTATTTTTGATAGCAATTTTAAATTGGTTAAACAGTAAATTTTGCATCCGGCTATTACAGTGTCTGATTTGACATCACTTGCACAAAGACTCAAACTGATGCTTTCGCTGAACATGATGTCTGCAAAATTAGTGTCAGTAGTAAATTTTACATGGTATAAAAATGCTACTTGTATTGTGACAGGATTAGAAGTTAAAAGTTAGGAAAATGTGTGGCGTGGTGGGCTGGTGGCATACTAATTAGGTCACATGACTCGATCGAAAGGTTGCAAATTTGAATCCTCTTGCTGTTGTTTCGAGCGTTGGCCAAGTTTGTTCACACAGCAGTGCACAAGTTTGCTCAGAGCCATCATGTATAATGTATCGATATATTGCTAATCGATATATTTAGTGTACAAATGACAAAAGCTGTGAATAAATGCTTACCTCACTACTGTGTATTTAGTATACAAATGAGAAAGTCTTCCTGTGGTGAGTGCAGCGTGGCTGAAGAAGATGAATAATAATTTGCTTTTATTCAAATTGAAGGAACTTGCTGAATGTTTGCTAAAGGCGTCATGGTGTTCAACAGGTCTGCCATAGAGTGAAATGTAAAGAGCTTTGAGCAGCTCCAAGGACTAGATACATTGACCCTTTGCTTTGTTGACAGTATTATCGAGACATGACCCTGACCAGTCGTGACGGTCTCACAAAAGTACTGACCGTGACAAATCAGCTTATCTACGAGAAGTGGATTAAGATGCTGGACACGCCCAGAACACAGGTATGACACCTCACCTTACACTCTGTCTATATTGTCTAATTGCTAACATAACATGTCTTATGTTTAGGGGCTTGAGCACGGATTCAGTGTAGATGGCTGTCAGTCAAATGATTCTTCCAGAGGATTGGTTGCAGAACAAAATCTTGCATTTATATTTGCGGGTATAACCAGCATTATATTGTCACTTCATGTTATAATATCTAGTATCAGAATCACCAGACGATTTATTATCATTGATGAAATCTGTGGGATATGAAGCATGCTTGCTACAATGTTCTCTATTACCAAGAACAAAATAAGAATTTCCATACAGGGGAGTAACATCACATTTTTAACACAGATTGATAAAATGCAATGCAAGTGCTGACAACCAGTAGTCAGTTCAGTATTTCTGACCCTATCATGACGAAAATTTGAAACACCTAGGCCACTGTAAAATATCTGTTGTGTCCACAGCTGCTGTGGTTTGCAAAGGAACTGGTCAAGAACGGAGTGACCGGGGCGGACAGCGTCATACACTCACTCATCCGACAAATAGCAGGTCAGTGCTGGTGTTTAGTCTATCTGCGTGTGTTGTATAGTTCATTCCCAACACAGCTGTCTGTATGTGCTGTGTAGGATTAAGTAATGGGTTGGTTACATACAGATTTGTCTTGTTTGATTCACAAATCAAGAATACAGTAGTACAGGATATTGTCAGAAGACGTCTGGAAAGAAATAAAACCAGTGTTGTTTTAGCATACGTTGTGCTGATGATGTGTGTTATTATCTTGGTTTATGGCGGAACACTGGCATTAATTAATGCAAAGTTAATTATTTCAGTAACTCATTGGTGATCCAGAGCAGTCATTTATGTTTCTAAATTTGCCAGTGACATGTCCGACTACAGATGTCTTTGAATTTGTCACTAATTTTAGACTAGTTAATACTATTAATAGTTATGTCAGTTGTTGGTGTATCGTGGTGTATGCTTACAGGAGGAGACGTCAGTGCAAGAAACATCTGGCTGACAGAGTCCGTACTCGATATATTAACAGAACACAGGTAAGCACATGTCTATTTAATTCATATGTGGCAGTATGACATTGTCATAGTTCAGTGTCGTCATGAATGTGACATGTCCGTCCATGTAACTTTATGAGATGACAATTATAATGACATCATTTAGTATGTTAATATTTGGCACTAGATCTCAGTGTGGGCTGCATGACCTTTGTCGTTACATAAACACATTAAGTAAATAAATAAAATTAATTAACATTTTATTAAAAATAAATAGAGCATGCCATAGCAATATCGTAATTAAAATAAATATAGAATATTTATAAAGAAATCTTGAAGTGATATTTTAGACAAAATAAGGTTATAAATGTTGCTAACTTGGTAAATCAGTGCACATAAAATTATTATCCATTATAAAATTACAATGATATAATTACTACAGTGTTCCACACTGTCCACAGCAATATTTTCAAATGCTGTTAAAATAAATCTGGTCTACATGTGAGACTTACAAATGACCTGTTTATACAGACAATGGCTGGACAAGCTGCCCCAACTGTTGCCCATTGCACTCTACACATTCCTGAGGGTGATTGTCGACCACGGCAACCGCATGTTCCTCAACTTACGGCAAAGAGAAGTCGAATTCTGCATATCGCTACTGAGAGAGAAGGTGACTATGACCGGAAGTTGGGCTATTTTTTCTCATGACATAACTTGTTCTTTGGTATTGTTTTTATTGATGTTTTAAATTCCGCTGTAGTTGTACTTAACTATTGGTGGTTTGTGTAATCAGAAGAAACTGTGGTCTTGTTCAGGTACGTCAGCGTCTCTTCAATATACAGCTGCATGCATCTGGCAAAGGCTCGATTCGCTATAGATATTTCGTAGTGCTATAGGAGGTATTATTATGCAGAACTCAGAACTGAGCTGCCATGTCAAATCTTGTGCAAATTTGTTCACTCTATTGCCTTAGTTCATTCGTCTGTATAAATGAGTACCTTGCTGTTGACAGTGGTGGGTATTTGCATATGGCTAGTCGTCATTCACTAATTGCACCATGAAACAAGTTGAGATGGTGTTTGATTGAAACAGTGAACCAAGAAGTACACTAGCTTTGAGCAGAAATACAGACTGGATACCGTGCTATATAAGAATTCACCTTTATTTATTATGGGGTTTAAAACGCAAAATGTTCCTGAAACGGACCTCACCAAAACATCAGAGCAATACGCTCTTGTGTTTTTAAGTAATGTTTTGTCAGTGTCAATTTTGACAAACCAAACGTAAACTATGCTGTGTGAATGTTTGCAGTGGACAAACTGCATTGTGATTGGCCGGGACCTCGTCCGCCTTCTTCAGTATGTTGCACGGACACCGGAATTTGAGAAACTCTGGCGTGACATTCTGCACAACCCCACTGCCATCCACCCCCAGTTCACAGGTGCGTGACACTTCACTTATAATCTGGCCAACATCATGTGCAAGTGAGATAGCACGGAAATGGCAGTTAGACGGATCATTGAGTTTATTATATTTGTTTCATTGTTGTTTCGTTGTCGACACCGCTGTGAGGTAATTTTTCCCATTGATCAATAATTGTAACTCCACATGTGGATTTCGCAATGGACTCATTGCTTCTCCTTAAATTTGTTTTACCCCACCTTTTTGTGACTTAGTTAAATGGTGGGTGTCTTGTTTAATTGTTGCATATAGTTAGAATAAATGTTTGAAATAAATGACACCAACTACGCAAAAGGTGTTGTTTGAGAAAGGTGTGGTGTCAACCAGTCTATGGTGCAAGTCAACATGTGGTGTCAACCAGTCTATGGTGCAAGTCAGCACGTGATGTCAACCAGTCTATGGTGCAAATCAGCATGTGGTGTCAACCAGTCTATGGTGCAAGTCAGCACATGGTGTCAACCAATGTGTGGTGCAAGTCAGCACGTGGTGTCAACCAGTCTGTATGTGGTGTCGATGAATGTGCAGTGTCAGTCTGTTTGTGATGCCAATCATCCATTGTATGATGTTGATGTGGTGACAATTAATTTCTGGTGTCAACAGGTGTTCTACAGTTGTTGAAGATGCGTACATCGAAACGCTACTTTGTGAGCAGACTGACGCCAGACATGGAGAACAAATTACTCTTCCTCACCTCAAAGGTAATTAGCATGTTTGCATCATATAGTTGCTTCCATATTTACACACAATGTTCAGTTCTGCCAAAACAGCTTCCACGTTGAAATACAGTGTGAAATATTGCACCCTAACCAGTTTGTATATGCACAAGTATTCTTTATACATGATGCATGCACCTTCCAGAACATGCCTGAAGGATATTACATTCAAAAGTGATTGTGTTTAATTGCTACATTTTTAGTTGTGCTGAGATAAAAAAATCCAGTCGTAATTCATTATCATAGATTAGGGCATGTTTACTTAGTCTCCTGTTGCGTGTATCTATTACATTAGCCACTTTAAAGATGCTACATTATTCATTTAGTCACGAAGCCAAAAGTTGCCTGTTATTTTGAATTGTTGTTATTTATTTCAAAAACAGATTGTGGATGACTGACTGTTGCTAATTTTCCTCATGTAGGTAAAATTTGGTCAACAAAAGAGGTACCAGGACTGGCTACAAAGACAGGTAAGAACAGTAACCTACATTGTATTTATTTAATCCTATTATAGGACACATATTCTCTAGTTTCTCCAGATCTGGAATAGTCACTTGACTTTGATTGCTTGCCAGAATGAATTCCCGAATAAACCTGTCTTGCTGGACTCTTTGAGTTCTGGTTTCATGGACTTAAGCACTACAGAATTTATTTCATTTTTTTTAAACCCAGTTATACACCTGATGATTATTGCCTAAATCGTATACAGTTTGGGCCCTTGTAAGAGTTTCAGTGGCGGAAAATGGAAACTATTGGTCTCACATGCAGTTATTTTGTAATGGCCGTTATACGTCTTACATATGTGAGTGACCACTACTTGATTGATCATTTTGTTTTAGAGTTATAAAATAATCGCATGTCAGACCATGTGATTTCAAAATATTTCCTATTTCCCGCTACCGCAACTCTTGTAAAGACTGCATACAATTTACAAGATAATTCTATGAGGTGTATGATTGACATTACATTTAGTACAGTAATAATAATAATTCACAGCATTTATTCTGTGCCATAAATCTGACAATTTTAGCTATATTCAGAAGCACATTACAGAAATATTAAACCATTAAAAAAACCTGAATCAACATCTAGCAAACAATTAATCCGAATAACTACATCAATATTACTAATGGAATTATAAAAAATATAAATATGAGTACAACATATTGAAAGTTAAACAAATTATAAATAAATATATAAATAAGACAGTTTAAAAAATTTGTATACTAAAGTGTTTGTTTCATTTAAAGTGAAAGTGAAACATGTTTAAAAAGAAGCATCTTCAGCATACATGATAACTTGTTGCATATCATCGACTCATCGTATGGCAGTTATCGTTTATGTCGACCACATGACAATTAGCGTGCTTCTTTGTTCGTATAGAGACAAAGATGGCATTGAGCAGGGGAGTTGTTATCCTATAATGCAGGGAAAATGCAGGTGATTGGATAGATTAACTTCCCCTGCCCCAGGGAATATGTTATGATTGGGCAGATATGACTATCACTGTAGAGAGGGGTGTAAAAGGTGACTTTGAAGGGGTGATGGTGCGGATGGTGACCCTGTTGTAAGTAGTTAACTACTTGCTGCAGAGAGGAATGCCCTGGAGCACCCTCTGTGGCATAAACCACACAATGTTCAACTCAATGACCTTGTTGCAGTATCTGTCGACCCCAGAGAGTCAGTCGTTGCGTTGTGATCTCATCCGCTACATCTGCGCTGTCATCCATCCGTCCAATGAGCTGCTCTGCTCTGACATCATCCCACGCTGGGCTGTCATTGGCTGGCTGCTCACCACCTGTACCGTGAGTGTGTTCTCGGTCTTCTCTCTCGATTTGTTTAGTAATGTTTTAACCATGTTCACAATTTTTTATTCAAAGATTGTAAGTAAATCTACATGTATAATAATATTTCGTCAAAATATATTGCGTTGAAGATATATTGCTACACCTTGTGAGTGAAACGTCTCGCATGTGGGTGGAGGAATGGTTGAATTAATGGTAAAGACAAATCTACGAGACCAGCTGTTTTGTAGCAACTAACAGATATGAAGTGTTGAGTAAAGCAGAATACCTAAGAGTAACAATGTGTGTGTTTTTCAGTCGAATGTTGCAGCGTCAAATGCAAAGTTATCACTGTTCTACGACTGGCTATTCTTTGATCCGGAACACGACAGCATCATGGCTATTGGTAAGTGGTCGTGTCATCTACAGCTGTAATGGTAATGTAAATGGTTTGTCTGGAATGTTGCAGGGGATAAATTGTGACATTACATGTCTGCTTGTCTTCTGGCGCTCAAAGGTGAAATCTTATTTAAGTATCGTATTAATTCGTAAAGCATACATGCCCTAATAAGTATACAGTCCCAATTACCTACAAATACTGCGCTAGGTGGTGATCAGCTTTGAATCTGGTGTGATGTTGATCAAATTAAACTATGATTAATATACTAATGATACAGGTTCTTTTATTGCGTGATCTCTAAACGTTAATCAATGTGCTCACAATTTATATATACTACAATTATAAAAAACAATTTAAAATATGTATTTGAATTAAAAAGATTAATAAAATAATTGATAGGAAAAAATAAATACATTATATGGAATCAACAGACAGTGTTGGCTTTGTGGAACATTGTGTCAGCCGCTGCAAAAAGTGGGTGTACACTTGTGAGCACAAGTACGTCTAATAGGTCGTGTACAGTGTAGTGTGTTTGTGCTGTAGAGCCGTGTATACTGGTGATGCACCACTCCATGAGACCCCACCCCGCCATCACTGCCACACTGCTCGACTTCATGTGTCGGGTGAGTCAACTACTGTCACCGTCAGGAGACGTAGCTACTCCAGATACAGCCTAGCATCATTTGATGGTTCTTCTGGGGTTTTATTATTGCGTCGGTGTAACGTGATAAGAAAGGAAATGAGAAAATTAATCACATTGTGTGTCTCAAAGATGCTTGATTTTCATGTACAGATACTCTGGCCTTTGTCAGAGGAATCTTTTCACTATGAGATCAGGACTGGTTTCACTATGAGTGCATCACATGATCAGCATGATATGTTTTTATTGTGAGATTAATTATGTCTGATAAAGCAAGCCATGAAACCAGAATTTCTACGCGTTCAGTGAGAAATTTGTATTTGAGTTTCACATGTTAAAATTGAAAAGAAAATTTTAAAGGGTATTAAATTGCTATGAAGATGTTTGTGTGGATAGATTTTTTAAATGGCGATAGTGATATTAGTATATTGATACCTGCCACCTGTTGTCTGTTCAGATAATGTCCAATTTCTACCTGCCACTGGCTGTCGAAGTGAAGCAAGGCATTTACACATCGTTACGCTGCATCGTGGAAAAACGAGTCCTCCCGTAAGTACTCGCCGCTCCCTGGGTCCGGATGTTAATTGGGGATGGCCATTGGGATAGTCTAATCATTGCGATAATATGGCAATAGTATTACGATAGTGCTATAACTCTTGTCTGCTTGCCAATTATTGTTACTATCAATAGTTTAGTGTACCATCGAATGAGTATCAATGATGACTAGTAATAGTTAATATTGATAGTACACTACAGTCATATTGACTGTCACTTTGCAGTTGTAGTTTACAATATTGTTAAAACACTTATGAAAATGCATTTACCCTATTTGCCCAAACAAGTCTTTGAAGCGAGTTGGTAGAACTGTCTCAACTTTGTCTTGGGCACTCACTGTGGTTTCAGACAAAGAAATTTTTTATTTTCAACATTTGTCCAATAGCATATTTGACTCGTCATTAATATTACTTGTATTGTTATTTGAGTTATGTTGAATTATGTGAAGATAAATATAATATACTTACGGCTCGCATGACAATTGCAGATCGCTGTCACCACTCTTTGACAACAACAAACTGGACAAGGAACTGCGTAGTATGATCCGGGAGAACTTCCAAGAGTTCTGCTCTGCGGAAGGTAAGTTGACTGGGAGGCTTTTCTCCCCACCTGGAACAGGGAACCACACTCCTCCACAAAGCATTATGGTGGGAAGAAGCTTCTAAATATATGATACTAATCGTGATGACAGCTGTCCTTGTTTTGTGACTCTGGGTGTGTGTTAGTCAATATTACTGTGTCATTTGCGGGGTGCAGTGGCACAGTGTACAAACTTGCCTATACACATATTTTTACTGATTACGCTGATGTTTGGCAGCCATAAAAGACGAGCCCGGCTCAAACAACAACAACCAGAAGCTGATGATGTCAAAGGACCCCACAGCCAACCACTTGAACGAGAGCAACAACCTGACTGACATCACTGCTGAGTTCAGTGAGGAGGAGGAGGACGACATCCCACTACGTAAGTACCTCACACCCCCTCTACTCCCTTCCCTAGATCCACTATATCCCACTACGTAAGTACTCACACCCCCTCTACTCCCTTCCCTAGATCCACTACATCCCACTACGTAAGTACCTCACCCTTCCTCTACTCCCTTCCCTAGATCCACTACATCCCACTACGTAAGTACCTCACACCCCCTCTACTCCCTTCCCTAGATCCACTACATCCCACTACGTAAGTACCTCACACCCCCTCTACTCCCTTCCCTAGATCCACTACATCCCACTACGTAAGTACCTCACACCCCCTCTACTCCCTTCCCTAGATCCACTACATCCCACTACGTAAGTACCTCACACCCCCTCTACTCCCTTCCCTAGATCCACTACATCCCACTACGTAAGTACCTCACCCTTCCTCTACTCCCTTCCCTCGATCCACTACATCCCACTACGTAAGTACCTCACACCCCCTCTACTCCCTTCCCTAGATCCACTACATCCCACTACGTAAGTACCTCACACCCCCTCTACTCCCTTCCCTAGATCCACTACATCCCACTACGTAAGTACCTCACACCCCCTCTACTCCCTTCCCTAGATCCACTACATCCCACTACGTAAGTACCTCACCCTTCCTCTACTCCCTTCCCTCGATCCACTACATCCCACTACGTAAGTACCTCACCCTTCCTCTACTCCCTTCCCTCGATCCACTACATCCCACTACGTAAATACTTAATAACATTGCTATGTAACTTAGACGTATATTAGATAGATATATATGAGTGTTAATGTAACTTTGCGCTGAATGGTTCCAATTACAAATATGTGCATTGCACATTGCTTTAACTGTAGCCTGTTCATCAACAGAGAAGTTACGGGGTGAAATGAACTTCCAACCAATCAAAGAGCCACCAAAGTTTGAGCCGATCGACATCACAGAGCACGTAGAGCAACTGGACGGGGAGATCAAGAGACTAGTCAGCGTGCTGCAGAAAGAAAGGTGTGTTATTTCAAATGTTGTGAAATGAAATGTTGGTTATTAAATAGTCACATTAAATGTGTAATACCTCAAAGAGAAACATTTGTTTCAATGACGGAATGTTGGATTGCACTTTAATGTAGGCAGGAATGAGGTGACATGATGGATATGTCAACTGTGGTTCGTTCATTCGTTCGTTCGTTCATACATACAAACATACATACATACATACAAAGTCCTGATGGCAAAGATGACTTTTTGCGGGTTTGTTTTTCCCGCGGGACACCTAAGATGACGTCGTGACGGTATAGTCTCAAATGGCTTACTGTTCACCCGCGCCAGACATTAAATCGACAGTCACTGGCCGCCACACGCGATACATCGACTGTGACACACGATGATATATCGCAATACCTATACATCACATGACGACGCACCAGTAGGCGGGCATTGAGTAGACCTACTAAAACACACTTATACAGCTTTTATGTGCGACCAGATCGTGAGTTCACAACCATGATTGAAGGACTTGTAAGTCCACTGACTGTGTTGGCGGTTGCGTTGTTGCTGTGCACGGACCTGGCCGAGTCTCAGTGTACGACGAAGTATTGCGAAGACCATGACGAAGCGAACTTGTTGTCGATGTGTATGGAAGCACCCTACCTTTCGCTATTCGTGCGCATTACAGAGATATTTAGATAATTCTTATTGCCCTTTGCAACACGAAGTTACCATATGTCGCAGGCGACAATGCTGCGCTTTGACAAACACAAAAGGTTCACCCGACGTTAAATCACAACAAATGTTATGGAGCAACATTTAGTTTTCACACACCGAATGTTTACCCTATATCAAATAAAGCCCTTTAAGATTGTTTAGCCTATGTAAATGGCCGCCAATCTGCTTCATAATTTACTGAGGCTATGCTCCTTCCGATTTTTAGGCCGTTGTATGTTTTGGAATTGAATAGTAGGTGGTATCTATGTAAATTAAAAGTTCCTCTCTTCTTCTCACTTCCCCGTTCCCGATCACATCCCTATTAATTTCCTGACGGCTTTCTGTAACTGTCCATTCCTTAGGAGCGTTCTTGTGTTACGCCGGCTCACCTTTACACAAATGTTCCTAGCTACCCGTGCTTTAAACTTTTATTTATTTATTCATTTATTCTTTCGTTCTTTCGTTCTTTCGTTTTCGTTTTTGTTTGTTTGTTTGTTTGTTTGTTCGTTCGTTGTTGGTTGTTGTTGTTGTTGTTGTTGCGTTGTTGTTGTTGTTGGTTGGTTGTTGTTGTTGTGTTTGTCTGGTTGTTGGTTGTTGTTGTTGTTGGTTGGTTGGTTTGGTTGTGGTTGGTTGGTTGGTTACGTTGTTGTTGTTGGTTGGTTGTTGGTTGATTTGTTGTTGTTGCTTTGTTGGTCTGCTCGTGCTGCGTTCTGGCTCGTTCTGTTCGGTTAGTTCGTCTGGTTCGTGTTGTCGTCGTGATGTCGATGTTGTCTGTCTGTTCGTCCGTCGTCGTTCCGTCGTCGTGGTTGTTGTCTCGTGCGTCTGTTGGTCGTCGTCGTCCGTCGTCTGCGTTCGTCGTCCTCGTCTTCGTACTTTATTGTAGGTAGTACTAGGTGACATGATGGATAGGTCAACTGGTTTGTGTTTTGTTTGCAGTGACAACGAGACTCAATGTGAATTGATGGACCAACTAATGCAGACAGTGATCAGGGTTAGTAACATAAGCCCACATTTTGTGACTTTGTCACTTCAAAGACACAATAACAATGGCACAGTTATTTTAAGCCTCATGTTTTAAGGAAATGCATTGCAGTGGCACGCATTTTTCAGCAAGATGTGTTTTCAGAGAGTAACTGAAAAATGTCTAACCTAAAGCACACAACAAATACACGTAATGTATGTGATACGCTGGCACTAAACTGCCATATTACACAGTTATCCTGCAGATGTATGAGTAAAGTGCTGCATATCTGGCAGGTGGTTGAAATCACGTAATGCACATGTCACACAGTGCACAAGTATGCATGCATGCCGCACACACATGCACACACATACGCACACACACACACACGCACACCCACACGGATATGCACACACACACACATGTAGACAGACACACACATATCACGTTGTTACACCAAGCTTTATAAATAATCATGTTGGATTGTAACCTTTAGAAGTAGTCATGAATAGCAACTAAATAAAACTATAGTAAATCACTACATGCTGTATTATCTGGTAGCGAAAGAAATATTTTAACTTGATTCTTTTTAAATTCGTTCAACTATCGATGTCTTGTTTTTGGTGGCGGATAAAGTCATTCGAACGTGAGGCTCGGTCAGCCACGGGTGTGACTGTCCACATTGTCAGGTGACCATGTGAGATGAGTGACCAGTGTCATTGATGTTGTTGTGTTGTAGGAGGAGTTTGACCAGGACACGGCAGTGATCCTTGCCACGTGTCTGTGTCAGCTGACAGCAGCTCAGCTCAGCAACAGCATCTTGCCACATGACTTCGACGACGAGTGAGTGTTGTCATGGCAACTGACGTGTCGCATCCACAGGCTGGAATTTTTTTAAGAATAAATATTCGGCATGTTAAGCTGCTGTTGTTGACCGTAAGGCTGAGTAAATATGTGGCTTCAACTTTGAGAAATAGTGCAGGGGTTTTGTTAAGCTTGTAAGATATAGCTGAGTACATGGGCTTTCATAACGGGGTCAATTACCCAGGTCCTGATAATAACCCCGGTAGACATTGACACCGCATTTGTCTATGATTGCTGTTGAAGCTTGACGTATCCTAGATCAAACGTTCCTCTACAGAGTCCACACAGTAAACACTGCCTTGTGTACATAAAGAAAAGTGTTTGGGTTCAAAATTCCAAAAGAAAAATACAACGGAATGTGTGGCCATATGATGAATGTTTTCCCCCAATCAGATTAACAGTGTAGGAAGACTTGGCCCTGTAACTTGTCTGATGGGAAGTGTTAAATAGTCTGTGCACTTTTGTTCTGACGTCCCTGTCTTCATTCAATTGGGCTTAATTAACACTTTATATATGTTTACATCTTTATATAATTAGTACTGTTATTTTAGTCAACCTAAACTTAAAGTATTAATCATTGTAAGAGATAACATAAAAAATTAATAAAGTTGTTTATTTTATATAGATAATATATATTTATTTATTTTATCTCATTTTATTGTATGTAGGACGTACGTGTCTCAGACACCAGAACATATTCCTGTTTGACATGAAACATTTCATGTTGACAGTGGTGAATAAAGCTTTATTATCACTGATGTTGTTCTGTTTCAGGTTGTTAGAGGATTCCATAGGAACACCCTTGTTTGTGATATTTAGGTAAGTCTTAGTCACTTCAGACGCCATACTGAGTATCATGATGGCTTTCTGTCTGACAGATACGACACCGTTTTCTTTAGATTTATTGTTTATTCATCAGCCCGTCTAATTTGGACCGTTTAGTTTTGTAAAGAAGAATTACTAAGGGGATCCAAAATAAGAAAGACGGTTTTCTTAACTTGCAGTGTTGAACCTTTGTGGTGGCGTAAACATCAAAATCTGTTTTTCAACTTGCGTCTTCACCATGGCGAAGGTGTGTTCAGCTGTGGTCTGTGGATGTGTTTACCCGTGTTGTTGTCTGTAGGAACATATGTCAGACCTCGGAGGAGGACCCGAGTCGACAGCCACTGCTCATGCTACTGGAAGAGATGTCCCACAAGCAGACTCGCATTGCTTACCTCTTCCTCTACTTCCTCAAAGTCAGGTCAGTGTCTGTCTGTACTGGAGGAGATGGTTACAAACATACACACATCACCTATATCTTCTCTACTTCCTCAAAGTCAGGTCAGTGTCTGTCTGTACTGGAGGAGATGGTTACAAACATACACACATCACCTATATCTTCTCTACTTCCTCAAAGTCAGGTCAGTGTCTGTCTGTACGGGAGGAGATGGTTACAAACATACACACATCACCTATATCTTCTCTACTTCCTCAAAGTCTGGTCAGTGTCTGTCTGTACTGGAGGAGATGGTTACAAACATACACACATCGCCTATATCTTCTCTACTTCCTCAAAGTCAGGTCAGTGTCTGTCTGTGTACGGGAGGAGATGGTTACAAACATACACACATCGCCTATATCTTCTCTACTTCCTCAAAGTCAGGTCAGTGTCTGTCTGTACTGGAGGAGATGGCTATAAGCATATACACATCACCTATATCTTCTCTACTTCCTCAAAGTCAGGTCAGTGTCTGTCTGTACGGGAGGAGATGGTTACAAACATACACACATCACCTATATCTTCTCTACTTCCTCAAAGGCAGGTCAGTGTCTGTCTGTGTACTTGAGGAGATGGTTACAAACATACACGCATCACCTATATCTTCTCTACTTCCTCAAAGTCAGGTCAGTGTCTGTCTGTGTACTTGAGGAGATAGTTACAAACATACACACATCACCTGTGTCTTCTCTACTTCCTCAAAGTCAGGTCAGTGTCTGTCTGTACTGGAGGAGATGGTTACAAACATACACACATCACCTATATCTTCTCTACTTCCTCAAAGTCAGGTCAGTGTCTGTCTGTACTGGAGGAGATGGTTACAAACATACACACATCACCTATATCTTCTCTACTTCCTCAAAGTCAGGTCAGGGTCTGTCTGTACTGGAGTAGATGGTTACAAACATACACACATCACCTATATCCTCTCTACTTCCTCAAAGTCTGGTCAGTGTCTGTCTGTACTGGAGGAGATGGTTACAAAGATACATACATCGCCTATATCTTCTCTACTTCCTCAAAGTCAGGTCAGTGTCTGTCTGTGTACGGGAGGAGATGGTTACAAACATACACACATCGCCTATATCTTCTCTACTTCCTCAAAGTCAGGTCAGTGTCTGTCTGTACTGAAGGAGATGGTTACAAACATACACACATCACCTATATCTTCTCCACTTCCTCAAAGTCAGGTCAGTGTCTGTCTGTACTGGAGGAGATGGTTACAAACATACACACATCACCTATATCTTCTCTACTTCCTCAAAGTCAGGTCAGTGTCTGTCTGTACTGGAGGAGATGGTTACAAACATACACACATCACCTATATCTTCTCTACTTCCTCAAAGTCAGGTCAGTGTCTATCTGTACTGGAGGAGATGGTTACACACATACACACATCACCTATATCTTCTCTACTTCCTCAAAGTCAGGTCAGTGTCTGTCTGTACGGGAGGAGATGGTTACAAACATACACACATCACCTATATCTTCTCTACTTCCTCAAAGTCAGGTCAGTGTCTATCTGTACTGGAGGAGATGGTTACACACATACACACATCACCTATATCTTCTCTACTTCCTCAAAGTCAGGTCAGTGTCTGTCTGTATTGGAGGAGATGGTTACAAACATACACACATCACCTATATCTTCTCTACTTCCTCAAAGTCAGGTCAGTATCTGTCTGTACTGGAGGAGATGACTACAAACATACACACATCACCTATATCTTCTCTACTTCCTCAAAGTCAGGTCAGTGTCTGTCTGTGTACTGGAGGAGATGGTTACAAACATACACACATCACCTATATCTTCTCTACTTCCTCAAAGTCTGGTCAGTGTCTGTCTGTACTGGAGGAGATGGTTACAAACATACACACATCGCCTATATCTTCTCTACTTCCTCAAAGTCAGGTCAGTGTCTGTCTGTACTGGAGGAGATGGTTACAAACATACACACATCACCTATATCTTCTCTACTTCCTCAAAGTCAGGTCAGTGTCTGTCTGTACTGGAGGAGATGGTTACAAACATACACACATCACCTATATCTTCTCTACTTCCTCAAAGTCAGGTCAGTATCTGTCTGTACTGGAGGAGATGACTACAAACATACACACATCACCTATATCTTCTCTACTTCCTCAAAGTCAGGTCAGTGTCTGTCTGTGTACTGGAGGAGATGGTTACAAACATACATACATCGCCTATATCTTCTCTACTTCCTCAAAGTCAGGTCAGTATCTGTCTGTACTGGAGGAAATGGTTACAAACATACACACATCACCTATATCTTCTCTACTTCCTCAAAGTCAGGTCAGTATCTGTCTGTACTGGAGGAGATGACTACAAACATACACACATCACCTATATCTTCTCTACTTCCTCAAAGTCAGGTCAGTGTCTGTCTGTATTGGAGGAGATGGTTACAAACATACACACATCGCCTATATCTTCTCTACTTCCTCAAAGTCAGGTCAGTGTCTATCTGTACTGGAGGAGATGGTTACAAACATACACACATCACCTATATCTTCTCTACTTCCTCAAAGTCAGGTCAGTGTCTGTCTGTACTGGAGGAGATGGTTACAAACATACACACATCGCCTATATCTTCTCTACTTCCTCAAAGTCAGGTCAGTGTCTGTCTGTACTGGAGGAGATGGTTACAAACACACACACATCACCTATATCTTCTCTACTTCCTCAAAGTCAGGTCAGTATCTGTCTGTACTGGAGGAGATGACTACAAACATACACACATCACCTATATCTTCTCCACTTCCTCAAAGTCAAGTCAGTGTCTGTCTGTATTGGAGGAGATGGTTACAAACATACACACATCGCCTATATCTTCTCTACTTCCTCAAAGTCAGGTCAGTGTCTGTCTGTACTGGAGGAGATGGTTACAAACATACACACATCGCCTATATCTTCTCTACTTCCTCAAAGTCAGGTCAGTGTCTGTCTGTACTGGAGGAGATGGTTACAAACACACACACATCACCTATATCTTCTCTACTTCCTCAAAGTCAGGTCAGTGTCTGTCTGTATTGGAGGAGATGGTTACAAACATACACACAACGCCTATATCTTCTCTACTTCCTCAAAGTCAGGTCAGTGTCTGTCTGTACTGAAGGAGATGGTTACAAACATACACACAGCGCCTATATGTTCCTCACGTGTTGTTTCTGTTCTGTAGTAAAGTACAGACGGATGAGAAGATGTTGGCGTACAAAGACTTCTGCAAGAACATGGAGAACCGCGACTTGAAGACTTGCCTCATGACAGATCTCAGGGTGGGTGACAGCAGATACGCACGCATGCACACACGCATGCACGCATGCACGCACACATGCACATACACACGCACGCATGCACATACACACATACATGCACGCATGCACACACATACACATACACACCACATACATACACACACATGCACACACACCGCAAACACTCGCACATACACACCGTATACACGCATCTAAGCACACCACACATATACATAATTACATATACGTGCACCACCCTGCATGAAAACATACATGTACATGTTGGCGGGCTCACACATGCTTCGTTTCTTTCGTTTTGTTTCAATGTCTTTCTTATAGATAGAAGAAAGTTGTTATTTCTATGGTTTGATGTGTTGCTAAAGCAGCATCTGAGTTTGATAAAAACAGAGTTGATTAGAATAAGGCTGAATTATAATTGTACATAGTAGTAGTAATTCAGTCATTTAATCTAACAATTCTTGTGCCAGTAGTTACAAAATTTTAATCAATTTATTTTATTTATAGGTCAAATGAAATAAACTACAGTCATGTCTTGTTTATCCACACACTGGTTACCAGGGGTTTTGGTTGGATAAACAAAATGTGTGGATCAGTGAGGCACTTTATTATGTATGGCATCACGATGGTTCCTGAATAAAACGTGCAGTTTGTGAAACAACCTGATTATTGAAGACTGGATAAACTAGACATGTCTATAATGAGAACATGAGGGTCAGACACTGCCGTAAGATGAACACAGCACAATAGAAAATAGTTAATAAATTATAATGCATAGATTACTCATTAAAATATAGCAGTATAAAATCAAATAAATCTGAAATATTACTGATTTTGACAACAGAACTGCCACCGGCTTAATTCTAAGTTGCTGGAGTTGCAGGCAGAATGATGTAATTGAAAGGTTTCATGTGACGGGTCAGGGCAGGTGGTCTGTGGTAAATGACATCACTTTCATGTAGGGTTACCTAGCAGTGTTATGTGATCACTTGTAACAGTCGTCTGTGTTTGTGTTGTAGCTATGCCAAGAGGACGACGTCCGGTTATTTTCATTTCTCATCCCAGACATCTACACACAAGTAAGTATTCTGGTCTCTTTACACCCATCCTTGTGTCTTGTCTTCTCAACTGGCAGTGACAAGGTTTGTTGTCAGTTTTTACCCCTGGGAAACGATCAACAACCTGCTGTAAACTGTCATGTATAATCGTGAGACGTCAACCAGTTTTACTGGGTTCTGTGATTATTTTTGTGGTGAGCTTAAGTTAATTATTCATATTCATTGGGCTAGATATATTTTGTATTTCAGACTTAGCCGTGTGTGTGTGTTTTGTCTGTGCTCCAGTATCATGCCAGTATGTATGACATCACAGTAATTTGTTGTCTTGTTTGCAGTTTCCTAGCATAGCCATAGGCAATTCCGAGCTGTTACATCTCATTGTGTCGTCCATTGATGCAACACAGGTGGGTCCAATGGTTGTTTTCATTTTGTTCCATACATGTGCACACATACTGTAACATCTTCGCTTTATTTTACTTGCCAGAATGTCCTTTGCTTAATGAATCCAGTATGTCATGTGTTGCCTAAATCAAAATTTCACGCGTGACAATGAAGCTTTGCATTACCAACAATGTTGATAGCAGTAATGTATGGCATTAAATTACCGTGACCGCGTGATGTGTATTAGACCAAACATTATACAAAACTGCCCGTCCCAGATGCAACTTTTTGTTTTATTAAAATGTATTTCGTGATGCTGTGTTGTGTGTGATCTTCATCTCGTGTGACTTCTGACCTTTGTTGCAGCTGCAAGATCTGGTGTGTGAGATCCTGCGCGGCCACCTAGTGATGTTCCGGAAAGACTCCTTCGTCTCAGTATTAAGTACGACATTTGTTTCTTGTCAAACATTAATGATTGATGTAGTTGTAATTTTACCAATTTCAGCATTGTTTGAAACAATTTATGAAACCTCCAACCAACTTTGACTGACTTTGCTTTGATCTTGTGTAAGGCATGTCAGTACTTCGGCTTTTGTTTTGTCCTGTTTGTTTAAAAACCTTTGCTAAAAATTCCTGTTCGATATCATCATGAATAGACTTGACTTAACTACACATACACATATATAATGTGATTACAAGAAAGCATGTGGTGTCATTATTATATATGTTTGTGTTGTGTGTCGGCAAGATGTCAAGTTGTGTTGTGATGTAAATTGATGATTAGGTACTGTATTTTTATTTCCAAAGCGAATAAACCATAAAACATCGCCAACTGATTGGTGAACTATTTACTGACTGGAATAATCGCAGTAAACATAATGTTGTGAACATCTGTAATGTCGGGAATTACAATGAAACCTTGTAAAAACCATTACACACCGAAAGGAATTTTGAGAAAATAAACATGAAATTTCTCTCCAAGATTCAAAGATTCATCTGTGAGAGTTTGGTGTCCTGGTTGGAAACTGTCCAGAAGGGAAACAGTAGTATTTCCAGACACACGTGTACATGACTAGTAAAGTCACAGCGCAGTAGTTCACGCGTATAGCTTTGGGATGTAAGAGAATCTGGGTTTCAATCCTGTGCTGTTGTGTGAAACCTTGAGAAGTTGAGATGTTTGATTAAACAAGTCTGCCAGGGAAGTAAAGTGTAAACAAGTTTGAGCTGTCCTGGCCTGGATGCTGCGCTATAGCAGAACTTGATTGTTTTATGAAAATAGCCACTGATTGTGTGTGTGTGTGTGACAGATGCGAGCCTGGACTGGGACACGATAGAGCAGTACTTCCTGTGGCAGCTCATTGCCACACACAACATCCCCATTGAGCACATCATGCCCATCCTGCCCAAGCTCGACTTCACAGGTGGGTCTGTCCACTGTCACCTTGTCATCATTGTTGCTGGTGACTTACAGTGACGTAACTCGACATAAAGTTGTAGAATGTTTTAGCACTGACAGGACCGTTGTGATACCAGCAGTTGTATGTCAAAAATAATTTATGACCATTAATTGCCAGGCAACTTTTTATACGGGGAATTAGATGAGTAATGAAATGGTGTGCACATTGTCAGTTAGAATATATCATTTTGAAATATATTTGATGAATTGAAATAGAATGCTCAGGACATAGTATTGTTTGAATATATATATATATATATATATATATATATATATATATATATATATATATATATATATATATATATATATATATATATATATATATATATATATATATATATATATATATATAGATTAAAGCAATATGACCATTCTGATGAGTTATTTGCCAGCCATATAAAGTTTTTATTTGCCAGATTGCCATATTAGTATTATATGAGAAATGAAATGATATGACCCATATGTATGACTCGTATATATGACCCATATGTATGAGTGTTGTCACCGAGTGTCTTTCATTGTCAGCTCATGCAGAAGCCCTCAGCAGCATCCTGATACAACTGAAACAGGACTGGTGAGTTGTCTTTGTCTTCACAAGTACTAAACACACGCAATAGTTTCTCTACTTAACAGCTAGCACATTCAATAAACAGCACACACCTTGCAAGGATATAAAATTGTGTGTAATTTGACCGGAATGTTAGCCTCCAATTACGTGACTCATGTCCCTGGATTCCAGTCCGAGTATTGACGTTGTGCAGAAATTGCATGTAGGATGGGGCGCAGGATGACATCGTAGTACATAGGAATTTACCTGTGGTAGAAGAATCTAACTATATTATTTTCTATAGTTTAAGTTTTCGGACAGGTAATTATTTAGTTAAGTATTTTTAAGTGACCGAATACATTCAGTATTCAGACTGTCACTGTAACACTGTGACAGTGTTATGTTGCTCCAGTCATTGCAGTATTTGTCACCGTGACAGTGTTATGTTGTGTTGCTCCAGTCATTGCGGTACTTGTCACCGTGACAGTGTTGTGTTGTGTTGCTCCAGTCATTGCGGTACTTGTCACCGTGACAGTGTTGTGTTGTGTTGCTCCAGTCATTGCGGTACTTGTCACCGTGACAGTGTTGTGTTGTGTTGCTCCAGTCATTGCGGTACTTGTCACCGTGACAGTGTTGTGTTGTGTTGCTCCAGTCATTGCGGTACTTGTCACCGTGACAGTGTTGTGTTGTGTTGCTCCAGTCATTGCGGTACTTGTCACCGTGACAGTGTTGTGTTGTGTTGCTCCAGTCATTGCGGTACTTGTCACCGTGACAGTGTTGTGTTGCTCCAGTCATTGCGGTACTTGTCACCGTGACAGTGTTGTGTTGTGTTGCTCCAGTCATTGCGGTACTTGTCACCGTGACAGTGTTGTGTTGCTCCAGTCATTGCGGTACTTGTCACCGTGACAGTGTTGTGTTGTGTGTACTCCAGTCATCACGTACTTGTCACAGTGACAGTGACAGTGTTGTGTTGCTCCAGTCATTGCTGTACTTGTCACCGTGACAGTGTTATGTTGTGTTGCTCCAGTCCAACGGAGGAGCTTCTCCGACCCATTCTCCGGCGTGAGTGCAAGAAGAATGACTTCTTCACTGTGTCCATACTCAAGTTCTGGGCCCAAGAATACGAGGACAAACTCGCAGACTTGCTCCAGTCGCAGCTCACGCGCTGCGGACCCTCGCCAAACAAGAAACGACAAAAGTAGGTCATTCAATTCTGTGTTAACTTTGGTGCCTTGTATGTGTACCTGGTAGTCTGTTGTAATATGCTAATTTTGGAGCAATGCAAGTGTATCCCAAAAGTAAGTCATTCAGGTATTAGTTTGTGTAATACGCTAACTTTGAAGATTTGTAAATGTATCTCAAATATGGTCATTCAACTATTAGTATGTGTTAATGTGCTAACTTTGGAACATTGTAAATGCATCTCCTCTCAGGCAATAATAGAGCAGAACAAACCAAACAAATCGCAGCAAATCTAGAATCAAACTGTAAAAACGATTTCAGCCACTTGTCTAGCACACTGAGTAACGCACATGCACGCACACATGCATGCACACATGCACACACACATGCACGCACACATGCATCCACCCAATGTTAAACCACTAATTAGTGGCGGCTTCTAATGTTGTCACTCGTCACATCCAGATGACACTGAATGAGTTCTGTGTGTCACTGTCTGTTTATATTTATATGTTGTCTGCAGACATCAACTTCAGGCAGCGAACAGGGCCAAAGACAAAGACCACTCAATGATTGAGCCCATCTTGGCCCATCTGGAGCACATGCGACAGTGTTGTCGGAACATCCAGTGTAAGCATTGTGTCAGCAGTGTCAGCATTGTCAACAGTGTCAGCAGTGTCAACAGTGTATGCCACTGTAAACAGTGATTTCATGAACAGCTGAAGGATGGTGTCTAAATGTGTCCTGTAGTTTATTGTTATTGGTAGACCATTGTAGCGGGAACTCGCACTGAAATGGTTGATATAATGGTCGAATATACTGCTGCTGTTAGCTGCAAGTTTGCCTCCGTAATGTTTGTAAAGACTCTTTTTACGATCGTCACTGGCAGTGTCTGACATAATACAATACTAATGCTATAAAACAATCCGTCAAAGTAAGCTATTACTTGGTAAATTGCTGTCGTTGATATAAGGAACATTGTCCGCCAAAATGAAATGTACCTTACGACTTGAGCCATTGTAATCTGCCACGTATCATTGTTATAAGATGTCTCTTGTTGTTATAAGAAGATGTCTCTTGTTGTCATAAGAAGATGTCTCTTGTTGTCATAAAAAGATCTCTTGTTGTTATAAGAAGATGTCTCTTGTTGGCATAAGAAGATGTTCTTGTTGTCATAAGAAGATGTCTCCTGTTGTCGTAAGAAGATGTCTCTTGTTGTCATAAGAAGACGTCTCCTGTTGTCATAAGAAGATGTCTATTGTTGTCTTAAGAAGATGTCTCTTGTTGTCATAAGAAGATGTCTCTTGTTGTCATAAGAAGATTTCTCTTGTTGTCATAAGAAGATTTCTCTTGTCATAAGAAGATGTCTCTTGTTGTCACAAGAACATGTCTCTTGTTGTCATAAGAAGATTTCTCTTGTTGTCATAAGAACATGTCTCTTGTTGTCATAAGAAGATTTCTCTTGTTGTTATAAGAACATGTCTCTTGTTGTTATAAGAACATGTCTCTTGTTGTTATAAGAACATGTCTCTTGTTGTTATAAGAACATGTCTCTTGTTGTTATAAGAAGATTTCTCTTGTTGTTATAAGAACATGTCTCTTGTTGTCATAAGAAGATTTCTCTTGTTGTTATAAGAACATGTCTCTTGTTGTTATAAGAACACATCTCTTGTTGTCATAAGAAGTTTTCTCTTGTTGTTATAAGAACATGTCTGTTGTTGTTATAAGAACATGTCTCTTGTTGTTATAAGAACATGTCTCTTGTTGTCATAAGAACACGTCTCTTGTTGTTATAAGAAGACTTCTCTTGTTCTAGTTCTCATGCATGAGCTGGTACAACAAGGGCTACAACATGTACAGAACACCTGCCCAGAGACGCTCAAGTCAAAGTAAGGCACAGGTTCTCAAATGCACATTTGTTGAAACTATGGTTTACATTCTATATCAAATCCTTCCCGACTGTAATCGTCACAAAAGGTACAGGAATGTCTCATTGTGAATACTTTAAAAATTATTGGCATTTGGAATGGATGGTGATTAATATGGCTAAACAGAGACAGGTGATTGTTAGGTATAGAGACCCACTGGCCTGGGGATTATGTAGACATTCTGGATATGTTTCGTGTTCTGAATAGATTTTAACCATTTGAGTCCTGCAGCCCTAATCTGCTGTGACCACTGAGTATGGCCTTCCCAGTGAATGTGCAGCAAAGTTGATAACCTCATTTCAAGTGAAGATTTGAGCAGCATATATACATTTTATGAATAGGGATGTTATATATTTTCGGAAAGTACTATAATCAGAGAGTAACATGAGCTGTACTATACACCACTGACAACACAATACGCTGCACTTCCTCCAGTTTCATGATGTAACTGTTTTAATCATTGACATCCGAGTATCAATCAAAATACTCCCGCTGTCACAATCAGTTTCGTTGCTAAGTTCGGCAATGTCATCGTAATTTCGAACGCCGTCGTCATCCGAATTAGTTTATATGCCAAAACTATCAAATCGCTGGTTGAAATATTGCCTACCACGATTGTTGCCACTGCAGGTTTGGATAATCTATCTTCAAAAACTGAAAGAACCTGTAAACAATTAGATACATAATTTATTCAGCTTGCCCACCGTATAGAAGTGGCTCCATGTAGTGGGTCATTAGGAGATAAACGCTTTGAATGGCAAAGCTGACTAGGGACCTGCCGTACATAAGTGTCACCAGAGTGATGGTGATGCCGTGTAGAGATGACTAAACTGTTGTGTTGTGTCCAGGTACAGTGACCTGCTGGCATTGGTGGAGGACATAGATGAGATGAAGACGACGCGAGTGTTGCGGGCTGTCCCCAGTCGCCGTGCGTCCGCCGCCGCGGCCATCGCCAAGCGACAGGGCAACAAGAAGTCACAGATGAATGACGACAGCGACAACAGCTTGTCCGACTCGAGCGAGGTGAGACAGCGTCCATACTGGTATGTGGCTCTGTGTCACAAAGTCAGTAATGTCACTCCTGATCATCAGATGTCGTTACTGTGTTATCGAGACACTGATTTATTACACTGTCATTAATGTGGCAGGTATGTTACTGATCGATCACGCTTTCTAATATGTCGCAATGGTACAAATTTGTCAAAATGTTAATATGTCATTGTCACTGATGTCACAGTGTCATTGATGTTATTAATATGTCAACGGGTCACTGATGTGTCATAGTGTCACCACCGTGTCATTGTTATGTCAAGATGTCACTAATATGTTATTAATATGTCACAAACTAAATGTGTCACTACTTGTGATTGTGTCAAACTAAACGTGTCACCACATGTGATTGTGTCAGTAACTAAATGTGTCACTAATATGTTATTAATGCATCACTAACTAAATGTGTTTGTACATGTGATTGTGTTATCAACGTAATGTGTCACTACATATAATTGTGTCACTAACTAAATGTGTCACTACATGTGCTTGTGTCGGTCGATAGGAGGACGACGTGAAGCCACCTAGGAACAAGAAGGCACGCAAGTCGGCGCCAGTCATCCTGGACGAGGACGATTGAGACCCGAGACACACGCAGTAAGGTTGTGTTTGTGACAGAAAGGAGCGGGTCACCTAACGATGCGTCGCTGTCACGAAGTACCACTCACCGACATGTCCTGTAATGACAGTGTCATCGTCGGCATCAACACTGCGCGGCACGCATCAAGGTGTACGTCGACCACGAATGTGTGACGCTGCCTGGAGCTGGAGTCACTGACAGACACACGTGATACGGACGTCGTATAGGAGCTCTTCATGCTGTCCAGGAGCTCTTCGCAGAGTGTAGGAGCTCTCCACACAGTCCGGTGTTCAGGCTCGCTGTGAGCAAGACATGCTTGAATTGGTTGTGTGTGTGTTTGTGTGTAGAATGACAGGGCCGCTACAGTGTAGAATGACAGGGCCGCTACAGTGTAGAATGACAGGGCCGCTACAGTGTAGAATGACAGGGCCGCTACAGTGTAGAATGACAGGGCCGCTACAGTGTAGAATGACAGGGCCGCTACAGTGTAGAATGACAGGGCCGCTACAGTAGCTCCTGCTGCTACCGGCCCGAATGAACAAGGATCGACTGCCATGGGTTGGGGCCACAGGCTGGCGTAGACATGTGCCACAGGCTGGCATGGACCACGGCCACAGGCTGGTGTAGTCATGTGCCACAGGCTGACATGGACGTGTGCCACAATTGTGTCTTTGTACAGGTGTAGATTGAGAGAAGTGGTGTTTGCTAGGACTCGAGTCTCGTAGGAGTGGACGTGACATGACAGTGACACTTTCACTGTGTCGCTAGACGCAAGACAAGTGTCCTGCGTGAATCGGAGCGCGTGCAAGGGTGTCCTTTGGCTGAATGCAGGCTATGTCGACAAGACAAACTTGATCAGATTGTACAATATCTCAGCCAGTGCTTGTCGCCAACAGCGGAAATAGTGCTTACTTCACAAAGAGGTTTTACGAATGAAGTGAAAAGCGGCGTGGGCAAGTTTCTTGAATGTCGCGTCAGTTCGTCCGTCATTTGGTTGGGTATTTCAGCCACACAACGCAGCATGTTCAGTTATGAAACATCACCAAAAATATGCGTACCGATATACATGTGATCTACTTACTGATCTGTCTCGTTGTCTGCAATTGCTGTTTGAAATGCCACAATAGCTAGCAAGATTTTTGGGATTTGTTTATATTTGGATCGATTTTCCATGCTTGTAGGCAGTAGAAAGCCTGAAAAAATTACTTTGTTGCAATATGATAATGAAAGTTAGCAAAACGAACTTCCCCGTTTCAATAAAGGTTTTATTCTATATATAATTCAGAAAGACGTGGTGAATTTATTCAACTGAATGGTTCGTTGTGTGATGGTACATGGTGTTTTGTGACCTTTAGTTAAGAAATTAAACAGCAGATAACTTTAAACAAGAACTAATGAGCTTACTACAGTGTATAAAACTGTCGAGGAGACATGTAATGTTGATAAGCGGTTTTGTATAATGTTTATTTATATATTTAAAAGCAGAAGTAATTGATAGTTTTATACAGAGAAATTCAAAGTTGCAACACTGATTGTCATTTTGAAAGATCAAGTAAGATATTGTGGATCACTCATTGCCTCCACCAATTAATGTATTCCTTGACTGCTGTTTTAGGAAGACATTTGGATACGAACAATGCTTGTAGATAACAGGTTCATACAACTCGCGTGCTTGCTGAGAGCTAGACGGTCTTGCCATATTTCAGTTGATGTTTGCATTTACAGTCTACATCAATTAGCACGTGCATTACGATGAATGCTGAATTATGTTCAGGTGCATACGAGGCAGGGAGGATGTAAACGTATGTATTTTTTACAAAACTGAAAATCCTAAATAAATGAAAGACTGAAATACTAGCTGTGGTTTTGTGATGAATTTGTAAGTAACAATTTGTAAGTTAAATCACCAGAGAAATGTATAACAACATGTAGAAAAGCAAGGTAAATTGCACCCTTGTCGGCTTGATTCATTTGACAGAGAACATACGGAATAAAAGGCAGTTGTAACAAGTGGTATATATGAGCTACCACCAACTGGGGCCCATGGGAAGAATAGAAAAACAAACTCCGTTTAATGGGCCTATACAATGACACATTTCACTTGCTCTTCCCTCCAGTGGCAGATTCGTGGGCCTTAGACTTAGTAGACATTAAACTGTCATGGGCTCTAGGTAGACACGGCCTTAAAGGAGCGCTATATGCGACCAGCTGATCCAGTCTAGACAATAAAATTTGGCCGACGTGCGTGGGTGAGGCTATTTTATTGCGCAGGCCAACTCTCGACCAGCAATGCAGTCCCGTTTTTACGAACGACTTAGGAACTTATTAGGGCCACTGTTTTGTATAAAATATCATAGGTAACGATGGGTTACAAGTTTTGTTTGGTAAATGTTATTTTCTCGAAACCGTCGCGATACGAATATTCGGAAATGACCTGTGAAATGTGGCGTATATTTCATTATGGTCTGAAGACTGAAGTCAACGGCAATATGGAAGGTCTATTTGCCAAATAGAGAATATTAGCGTAACGAGTATTTAAGATTGAGATTTCTCCATCACCAACACACATTAATAAATAGTATATAATTCGCTGACACTTATGGGCATTTGTCAATTTTATTTGATCATTGTAAATGCATGCAAATTATCAACAAACAAGTCGACCAATCCCCCAATGAAACGAGTCGCATTAGTAATTTACCGTAATACTAGTAATTTATTAATTGGTAGATTGACTGCATGCAATTATTATTAATTTTTATGCATGCAGGTTTAACTTCACTAGCATCAGATACATTTTATCATCAAAGTAAAGGGAGAACGGAATAGAAAAATAAGGTACAGGAAAAAATTTCACAAAGGAAGATATAAGGACATGAGGGAATATTTAGCAAAGATGGAATAACACTGAAGAATAAGACAGCAACAGAATGCTGGAATATTTTAAAGAGTGAAATTGACTGCGTCGTTGACAAATTTGTCCCCTTGAAAAAACAGGGGAAATGGTCAAAGAAGAAACACTTATCGAAGGAAGCCTTTAGAAAAATGAAGTACAAGCAAATGATGTGGAAGACATATAGACATACCGGAAGTGAAGAAGACTACAGTGTATAGCATTTATAAAGAAGCACTTAATCAAGCTACAGCTGAAATTAGAAATTCAAAGAGAAGCTACGAACAAAAAATAGCTTTTAATATAAAACATGACAGCAAGAGTTTTTATGCGTATGTTCGAAGTAAACAGAAAGTTCAGGATAAGGTCGGTCCTCTAGAAGGTAGTGATGGAAACATAATAACAGAGGGATTCTTAATGGCAGAAAACCTAAATGAGTACTTTAGTTCGGTGTTTACCAGGGAAGATATTAGTATATTACCAGTACTTGAGACTAAGTTCGAAGGGAGAGAGTTTGACTATTTAGGACAACTAATTGTAACCCCAACAATGGTAGCTATGAAAATAAGAGATATGAAGGATAATAAATCACCTGGAGTGGATGGTATTCCTCCCAAATTACTATTGGAAATTGTAGAACAAATCAGCATACCGCTTGCAACAGTGTTCAATTTGTCATTAGAGGAGGGAATAGTTCCGTTAGAATGGAAAGAAGCAAACATTATAACATTATTTAAAAAAGGTTCGAGAAACAAGTCAGAGAACTATAGACCAGTGAGTTTAACATCGGTGCTTTGCAAACTATTAGAAAGACTAATTAAAGATCACCTGGTTGATTTTCTTGTTAAAAATAAATTGATAAACCCATCTCAACATGGGTTTTTAAAAGCGAGGTCATGCTTAACAAATATGTTATGTTTTTTGGAAGATGTCACAAAGTGGCTAGATGAGGGATCACCAGTAGATATAATCTACTTAGATTTTAAAAAAGCCTTTGACAAAGTGCCACACCAAAGACTACTACTTAAACTAAAGGCCCATGGCATAGGAAATGGAATGATCAACTGGATAGAAAAATGGCTTATTGATAGAAGACAAAGAGTAGTAGTTGATGGGGAGGTTTCAAACTGGAAAGCGGTTTTGAGTGGAGTACACCGCAGGGATCAGTACTGGGACCTATTTTATTCTTAATATATATATCAATGATTTGGATGATGACATAACAAGCAAGGTGTTGAAGTTTGCGGACGACACAAAAGTGTTTAGGAAAATTAAAAGTGATGCAGATAGACAGCATTTACAAGATGATCTTAATAAGTTGATAGAATGGTCTGAGAAGTGGCAAATGCTGTTTAATTTTGGAAAGTGTAAGTGCCTTCACACAGGACATGGGAATGAAGATGCACAATATACAATGGGTGATACTGTACTAAATACTACCTTAAAGGAAAAGGACTTAGGGTTAACTATTAGTGCTGACATGAAGGTATCAGAGCAGTGTGGAATTGCAGCAGCGAAGGGAAACCAAATTCTTGGATTAATTAGGCGAAATATAGTGTACAAAGAAAAAGAACTAATAATACCGCTGTATAAAACAATAGTTAGGCCTCACTTAGAATATTGTATACAAGCATGGAGGCCATATCGCAAGAAGGATATTGATATGCTAGAAAGAGTACAAAGGAGAGCAACCAAAATGATACCAAAACTCAGGAATATTAGTTATGAAATGCGTCTAAAAGAATGTGGTTTAACAACACTAGAAACCAGAAGATTGAGAGGAGATCAGATTGAGGTGTTTAAAATATTGATGGATATGAAAATATTGACAGAAATATTTTTTTCACAGTCAAGGAAGAGAGAAGGACTAGAGGACATGGAGTTACATTAGCAAAGAAGCAGTGTAGACTAGATATTAGAAAATTTTCATTTTCACAAAGAACAGTAAACGAATGGAACAGATTATCAGCTGATTGTGTAGGTGCTAGTAGTGTTAATATATTTAAAAATAAAATCGACATATACCTAAGACGGGCGGGGTATACTTAGATAGATAGGTTGGACTCTCGATAAGCCAAATGGCTGCCTAGTCCACCTGCCATCTAGAGTTGAATCTCTAGGTGGCAATCTTGTTAAATCTTGTTAAATCTTGTTAAATCATATTTTCAATTTTATAATAACACTGTATGATACAGTTGAATGCAATACCAATGGCGTGACAATCTATTCGGCCATGATATCTTAAAAAATCTTATCTTTTTTATATAAACCATGCATTTCAAACATCCTGGATATGATTATAAAATTTATATTATTATGCGAGTTGGATATGTGGATGGTTGCTTAATGGTAATATAAGAGACATTTGGAATGCCTTTCAAAATGAGTTTTCATACAATCTACCATCCATCATATGTGGCTTGTTTAGAGAGAGGAGAAATGTATATACATCCGATACTAAAGGTAAGTTCTTCAGTACTCAAGATTTTTCAAAACGTCAGTGGTGGATATCTTGAATTGAACACTACTTTGGTTTCTCCGGGAAGTATCCAGCCATGCTGAAATTATTGTGCAAAGACTATTCGTAAACAAATATGCATCAAAATATGCACCACTGTCTATAGCCATGTACTAATTGATACAGCTGAATGAACTGGAGCAATATAAAGAAAAACAATTGCCCAAGGTTAGACACGGCAGCACAGGATTCGAGTGCGGGTTCTCGTAGTCGAGAGTCCGAAGCTTTATGCTACCATTAGTACCACTGTGCTACCATTAGTACCACTGTGCTACCATTAGTACCACTGTGCTACCATTAGCACCACCGTGCTACAATTAGCACCACTGTGCTACCATTAGCACCAATGTGCTACCATTAGCACCACTATGCTACCATAATTAAGCACCACTGTGCTAGCATTAGCACCACTGTGCTACCATTAGCATCACTGTGCTACCATTAGCACCACTGTGCTACCATTAGCACCCCTGTGCTACCATTAGTATCACTGTGTTACCATTAGCACCAATGTGCTACCATTAGCACCACTGTGCTACCATTAGCACATGTTTGCATACAAATATAAACATGATGGGTAACAACACTTGGCTCCATTTTTGAGATACGGTTCTTGGGTATACTATATCAGAAAATTCTCATTGACTGCATCTTTTTAAATTTATGAATGCTTTATCATCAAAACATTGCCAAAAAATAACATACTCGATAGTGTGGTATACCTCGTTGAGGGCGGATCTTAATTTCTCCAGTTGGTCCTGTGCTTGTCGTCCACCCATGCCATGCGACAGTCTGGTCTCTGCACGTCCACGCCTCTCGTCTTGAGTAGGAACTGGACATTACGAGTGCATTTGACGAGGTCTGCTCTCACGACAGCTTATTATGCCACATTTAAGGTACGTTCTGACAGCGTGTGTCACCTCCACACCTGTGTGGTCTGGACACGGAGACGTTGACAGAACAACCACAACATTAGAAACGGCAAGACAGCGAAGAAAGGAAACTTGCAAATAGAACCGATGCGGAACTACACCAATGACACAGTCTAAGGGAAGGCCACAGCCGAGATGGGAGGACTGTGTGAGGAAGGACTTGAGACAATCAGGGAAGGAGACAGCAGGGCGCAATGAGGAGTACCATGGCCAGGGAATGGTAGAGATTTTCCAACATGGAGCTAGATAGAACAGTCACATGTCCTGATAATGGGAACAAATACAAAGGCGCACAAAATATCAAACCAATAATTTTTTTTGTTTTGAAATATGAATAACGAACTTAACATATTAGGTGACTGGTTTTATGCAAATAAGCTATCCCTAAATATTTACAAGTCAAAATGCATGTTATTCAATAGATCCCGTTCCCCAGAAATTAGAATTTTCTATAACAATGTCTAACATAGTAATCCAGCGTGTAAAATGTGTACAATTTCTTGGTCATCTTATAGATGGAAGACTGGCTAGAACACATAAACGCATGTAAACAATAAACTAACCAGTGCTCTAAATGCAATCAACAGAGTTAACACCTTTCTTCCTGTTTCAGCCCTTAAACAACCTATTACACTCTAGTTTACCCATAATTGACACACGGAATCATTTAGTGGGGATCCACATATAAATCCCATTTTACCAAATTATTCATTATACAAAAGAAAATCGTTCGTTCCATACTTAAAAGAACTTACATGGAACAATCCCACGCCCTTTGAATATACATACACTCAGGGGCGTCGATCCGGTTTAAAAAATGGGGGGACGGGGGACCAATTTATAAATACATAATATATGTATGTATTTTTATGTATGTATATAACATTTTAATATATATATATATATATATATATATATATATATATATATATATATATATATATATATATATATATGCTAATTCTAAAACAAACAAAGGCCTTTATGTTATGCTATTTATAATAGTTATGTTGGCTACATATATTTGAAGAGGGGAAATGGCGCTCACCCCAATCCCTGAAAATGTGGGGGCTAGACTTTGGGCCCATAACTGCTTGTCTGATTCATAGAGTGACAACACGGACTTATGTGCATATAAGTCCGTGGCACTAAGTCCATGGTATTACTCTTTCCCCAATAATTCTACTAAAGTGTTCTATTTATATCTATGGTCCGCGGTGACAAAATGCAAATGTTACACGGGTGCCTGTGTAGGACTTCCCAATCCAACCATTTGGCAAAGAAATTTGTCATCACTCAAATGGGATCAAAGTATACAAAGTGCAGGAATCCGATGGTTCCGCCGTAGGCGATATAAGTATCCACCAGGGCGACCAGGCTGCAATCCAAGGGGTGGCAGGGCAATGATAGGAATGACTTTCGAAATGCTGGCAACATTACCGAGTACCAAACATCATGAATGCACGCAGCATCATGGTGAAAGGACCATACCTCTATGTCAGAGACAAGTCCTGTTATAAAGGCTGCTGTTACGATACAACACAAACACATTTTTGGGCCAAATGTCAAACACACTTGAATCCCAAAGCCCAGTCACGCACTTGCGGTGGTGGGCGTGGACAGAGGAATGCACGTGCACGCAAACATTAATCAACAGCCGTGAAAACATGCCTGCCCTTTAAAAAGACGCATTAAGTACACATTACTTTATAATAATAACACACGTTTTATTAGCAACTCAACTGAATTGGATTGACATTATACAATAAAATAAAATTCACGCATCAAAACATCATATAATATAAACAGATGTTATACCGCAAATCATACCGTATTAATATACTTGTTTACTGGCAGTTGTATAAAGCCCACGGTATAAAGGAGTTACGGAATCTATTCGTTCTAGTAACTGGTAACGGGTACACATTTTCTCTTCTAATATTATAATCTGTATGTCTTTTGTCAGGAAGCAGATAATTTAATCTATGTGTGCCGACTTTAATTTTATCCAAATATTTTTTGACAAATGCTGTCCCGTATTCAACATATCCAGGTTAACACATCCAAGTATCTCTGGGTAACCCAATCCAGGAACAATACATTTTAATACCCTTTTTGTATAACTTCAATAGTGTCAGACAAATATTGGGGCAAGTTAGTGTGCCATACAGGTAATGCATATTCTAAGACTGGTCTCACCACACTAAAGTATACACTGACCAGATCTTTCTGTGTAATCCCTGCACGTTTTAACTAATATAACATGTACAATCTTTTATCGGCCGTTTTCACAATATTTTCCATGTGTTTGTTCCATGTCAGATCCTGAGAAATGGTCACACCTAACAGTTTGGCATGGCAAACTTGTCCTATATCCCTCCCATCAATCTTTATATTCGGGATAGTGCTTCTGAAATTGCCATCTTATGTAAAACTAATGATTATTTCTCTTGATTTTTCCGAATACATTTTCATGTCATTCTGTTCTGTCCATCTAGCAGCAATATCAACCGACTCTTGTATAACAGATACACCCTTTCTGTCGCATATTTCAAATAACATACTATCATCTACATACTTATATAATAGAACAGTCGTTCTTAAATCATTTATGTAAACAAGGAAACATTTAGGTCAAGACGATGTTCCTTGCGGTTCTCCCCCATTGGGATGACCAGAATGGGAATATTCATTTCTTATTTTTACTCGTTGAGCTCTGTCTAATAGAAATGTTGCCATCCATCTTAAAATATATGTGCGCGCAACCCATACGACTGTAGCTTATCTAGTAACAAATGATGATTAATAAGATCAAACGCTTTGCTTAAAGTCTATCATTACAACTCTGACATAAGAATTCAATTTATCTGTCGCCTTATACCACATATGAACCAATTCGACAAAAACGTCTGTTGTGGACGTTCCACTAATTCCTCCAAATTGTTTAGCATCAATTTCACCTTCAATTGTTTCATCCACCCATTTCATTATTATTGATTCAAACACCTTGGCAGCTATTGGAGTTAGTGAAATTGGTCTAATGTCTTTTTTAGTCGACACAGGGGGTTTGTTTTTTGGCAACGGTATTACATTCCATGGCCGTTTTCCATTCCACAGGGAGCACATCTTCTCTCAGTGAATTGTTAGAAATAGCAATTAATGGAGGGGCGAGAACATTTGCATGGTTTCTTAACATCCATGCAGGAATGTTGTCAGGCCCAGTAGCCTTGTTGGCTTTAGCACTCTCCAAGGCTTTAAAAGTAGTACATATGCTTATCAGAGACTGATCCGGCAGTTCCTCGTTAACGTCGAACACCTTGTAACTGTTATTTAACCGAGGCAAATGGTAACTCACAGACACACATAAATCATTCATTTTATGGGCCAGTAAGCCACAATCACCATCCGTTGTTTTTGTTTTGTTAGCTAGACCTTGCATGCATGAGTTGCCATTTGTTGTAAGTCCCATTATTGTTTTCATATGCTTCCACCAATCGTGGGATCCCGATTCATGCATTGCTGCAATTTGTGTTTGGTAAAAATTATACTTAAGTTTCGAAGCGGCTCCATTGACCTTATTACGCAATATTTTTGCTTGATTCAAATCACCACTCATGTGAGCTCGCTGTCTTTTACGTACTATGTTTCTGAACCAGTCTGTGACCCATGGTTTATCATGCCTCGTAACAATCTTACTAAGAAGGCATATTTTCACCAGGTTACAAATAACCGTTTGATAATATTAATACTGATCTGCACATAAATCAAGTCTAAATAGGGGTTCCCATTTAATGGCTGATAAAGCCATATTGAATGTGGCTTTTTTCATTTGACCCCATACACCTTACGGTTAACCGTGTCACGCATCCAGTATCAATGGATTTTTTCGTTTTGGGTTTAAGAAAAACCATGTTATGGTCCGATGACCCCAGTTCGGAAATAGTAACAGGCGGGGTTTGCGAACATATACATTTGTTGTTGCCGAATTATCGTACGATTGTTACGCCCGATACCAAACTATGACGATTATTGTTACGCCCGATACCAAACTTTTATGTAACCGAGGCAACAGCGGAAAAATCATATCATTACCGCTGGAATATATGATATATGCGACATAAGTGTGCGGTTGTGCGTAATTTAGTTTTATGTTGTTGGCCATTTACAGGGTTTGTCATAATCATGACAAGTACAACCTCTAGCCGTATGGAATCACATTCCATGAACACAACCACATTTTCAGGGTTTACACGTTAAAAAATTTAATTCATCATTTGCATGAAGAAGAACAACATACATATCGAACAAAAGCATCACGTTTCAAATATATGTTTTAAATATTTATATATGACGCTTAAACGACCATGAAACCTTGGTACCGGGCGGCGAGGGCGTAACACGCGATAATTAAATTGTGTAATTATATAGCTGCCATTTGGTCAATTCTCGGATTCAAATGAAAATATTTTGACAATTCATCCATCAGAGCATACATGTTATAGCTACCAAGTTTAACGGAAATCGAAGACTATGAAGGAAATTGCATTTCCAGACTTATTTTAGAGAATGGCCCTTTAATCTCGACCCCCACCCCGATCGTGCCATGCACTGATTTCCGCAGAATGGGAAGAAATCTAAAGTCACTCTCCGATCACACCAATATAACTCATAGAACGCTCTAATTTACACAATAACCGCTCACACAACCTTTGTATAAACACACGCCATCACCGACAGTATCCAATTTTCTTTCACAGTCACAACAAAATCGTTATTCACATAGGATTAAGTTAAGAATTGTCCACTTCTGTCGCTGGCTGCCGCATAAGAGATGACAGAGCAGTGAAAATCTCATTATTCTCAATGTGCATGATGACTAATTGCTTTTCCAACATAAATTGTCGGCGGTTCCATGCTCCAACGAAAACTTTTGCCTGTCCCTGTGTATGTCTAGCCAAATGATTTTGTTTGTTGCACCTCTGAGCTTGAACTTTTTTAAAGGAAATAGGCCCTATAGAAGTGTTACAATTATTGTTATTATTAAGGATTCAAAATAATAGTTGCCCGGTTACTAGACTAGGACCAAGTTGCATTTTATTGTTATTATTTTCTTGGCATCACTGTCGTCAGTGGACTATGATTTCGTTTTCTTTTTTCTTCCTCTCACTTTTCTCTTTCAGGAGTCTCCAATTCATTCTATCTATCTTTGTTTCCATTCTTCTCCCACTCTTTCTAGGTCCCTTTAAATGCAATTTCAGTTTTCTTCCTCGCCTCCATTTCCCCTCCACTTTCTGGGCATCCGCTCTCTTTGCCAGTTTTCCTCTCCCATTTCTCTCGCAAACCTGGACCTTATCTTGTTGTTTCTCTGTTAGTGCCATCGTCTCTAGTATATTCATGTATGCCGGAGTAACACACGACATGAGCACATGATTTTCTTTTACGTTTATGTGATATGCGTCTATCTCCCATCACCTCTTCGACTTTCCTCTAAGCGTTTGCCCCGACTATAATTCTCATTGTAACGAAAGTGATTAATCTAGTGGATTTTGCACTGGGAAATTGACACTTCATATCGTGAATTTATGAATTGTAATACGCAATGGTACATGTGAAGTTACTGGTTGAACGCAAACACGACATCATCTATGTTAAGGTAGGGATGTTTACTTATTATTTCATCAGAGCAAGTGACTACATACATGTTGGTATTTGTTATGGTCTTTGTCATTAGGTTTGGGAGAGTGTTGTGAAGAATGTGGTGTGGTGGCCGGCTATAGGCTGATGTTTCGTAGGGACTTTGGGTTCGTGTCTCTATGAATGGTTTTGCTGAACTGCCGGCTACATTGGTCAGTGAAATTGGTTGTCATGTCGGTATTCATTTTAAGCGAGTTGGGTTTGATATATATATATATATATATATATATATATATATATATATATATATATATATATATATATATGTGTGTGTGTGTGTGTGTGTGTGGTGTATATATATATATATATATATATATATATATATATGTGTGTGTGTGTGTGTGTGTTGTGTGTGTGTGTGTGCGTGCGTGCGTGTGTGTGTGCGTGTGTGTGTGTGTGTGTGTGTGTGTGTGTGTGTGTGTGTGTGTGTGTGTGTGTTATGTGTGTATGTTGTGTGTGTGTGTGTGTGTGTGTGTGTGCGTGCGTGCGTGTGTGTGTATGTGTGTGTGTGTGTGTGTGTGTGTGTGTGTGTGTGTGTGTGTGTGTGTGTGTGTGTGTGTTGTGTGTGTGTGTGTGTGTGTGTGTGTGTGTGTGTGTGGTGTGTGTTGTATATATATATATATATATATATATATATATATATATATATATATATATATATATGTGTGTGTGTGCGTGCGTGTGTGTGTGTGTGTGTGTGTGTCGTGTGTGTGTGTGCTGTGTGTGTGTGTGTGTGTTGTGTGTGTGTGTGTGTGTGTGTGTGTGTGTGTGTGTGTGTGTGTGTGTGTGTGTGTGTGTGTGTGTGTGTGTGTGTGTGTGTGTGTGTGTGTGTGTGTGTGTGTGTGTGTGTGTGACTGCGTGTTTGTGTTCGTGTGTCGGTGGGTGTGCGTGCGTGCGTGCGTACGTGCGTGCGCGCGCGTGCGTGTGTGTGTGTGCATACGTGCATACGTCCATGTAGAGTGTGTACGTGTGAGACAGAAAGAACGAGGGAGTACGTGCATGCGTGTGCACGAGTGTGGGTGGGTGTTGTATGTTTGGATGTGTGTGTTCATGCGCGTGTGCCTTGTGGCATGTGTGCATTTGTATGCGTCACTGGGTAAGATTGTTGTCAGCATCACCACGCTAACGCAAGCACAGTGTGGACAAATTCAAAGGAAACATGCCACTCAGCCCCTCCCCCATACATGTCCCCATCGGGTCCCCCGTGAATACAACTCTGAAGGTAATACACCTGGCGCCAAAAGGCCGTCGAATGAACCTGCGTGAACATTGATAGTGTGAATGATTTTCCCAAACAACGACTCGTTTCGTCTATGTGGTTCCCGAATTCTTGACACGTGACGTCATAAATTTACGTCCACTAATCACGTGGTTTCGTCAACAATCACTATGACGCCATTCGTTTGGAATTTAAAATCGTGGGTGCCTGGCTAAAGACACTGCGGCAGGGATCAGCGTTATTTGGACATACACCATTAAGTTATAGGCCTATAGAAACTATTGTTTGTAGTTTTTTGGGCTCGTTGGAATTGGCGCGGAACTCACGATTAAGAGTTCACCCAGGCAAACTTAACTATAAATACAACATAGGCGTTATTAATATTTGTCACCGTTTTATTGAATGGAATGAAGTGTAGACACATGAAGTACAGTACTAGGCATAATGATTCATTGTAATGTTCGTTCCTTTTTATTTCTGCAGTTTAACGCTCCAGATTATTTTATATCGTCCATAATCCTGTCAAGTGTTCGTTTGCGAAATGACACTTGAATTTCGTTTCGGAGGTTTTGGTGACTTCGGTGACTTTCTCCGCAAATCGAACATAACACAGTACATACACACAACAGACACGTAAATCGAACAGACAAGCAACACTTGTCCCGTCCACAAACCGCCATAAGCACCAAGTCTGGATACACAAACAGGGGAATCCAATCAACAGTGCGAACTTTTTCAGGACACTCAGTCGATTGGCCCTGGATCTCATCCGGGAATTGCAACGGTCCCCCGTAACAACCCCCTCGTCACAAAACTAAACAACACTGAACATAGAATCGGGCGTTGACACTAATACGTCGTAGTGGCCCACAGAGAAAGAGACAAGACACGGACAGGACGTACGATGCGGAGTTACTTCATACCGGCTGCTGTCGTGGCAACATTGGATGCTCGGGTTTTTGAAAGAAGCAGTCTCATGGCGCCGACTTCGGCCTGTTGCCCTTGTAACGCTTTGGCGATGTCGCGTTTCGATGCGAGTTGAACGGCGATCGTGGCGGCGCCGGCGGATGTGTGAATGCGTGAAGTTGCCGCCGAAAGATTTGGCTCGTCTGTGATTGTGACGTCACGCGGCATTCCGGACCGGTTTTGCGATGGCGGTAGCGAAGGTGGAGAACATCAACGCGTTTTGGCGATGCCGCGTTTGGATGCGGGTTGAACGGCGATCGTGACGCATGGCGCCACCGGATGTGTGAATTAATGCGTGATGTGTCGCCGACAGATTTTGCTCGTCTGTGATCGTGACGACACGCGGCATTCAGGATTTGCGGTGGCGATGGCGAAGCTGAAGAACACCAACGCGATTCACGACTGCGCACATCTGAAAACGCAATAACATAATCTTATTAACCATAATGTTTTAAAGTAAACGCATCATATAAATATCGCAAGCAGCATTAAGTTAGGTTTGAATTCAGACTGTTTCATGTAAAAAAAATGCCTACCTTTTTACCCGAGAGCGGTGGTAACCATGGCATGGCGGCGACGTTGGCAGCGACAACTTAATGCAGGGAAGACGGCGATGAAATGGTGTTCAATCGCACAGAGCATAGTCGTGTCTTCAGACTTGCGCGCGTTGCCGCTAACGTTCGACCGCTTCTGTTGTTGTAGCGCAAATGTTCAGGCTCGACAAACGATACATCCGAAGTCCTTTTCGCGTTGGCTTCACTGTTTGAGCGTCTGAACGTCTTCCTAGCTCGAGGAGTTGCACTCAACTGATTTCCTTAACGATCAAATCCACGTATAACGTTACTCAGTCGAAAGTTTTGATTGGCTAATATCGAACCCCTGTTTAACTGGCCAATCAGAAGGAATTACTGGAACATCCGGTAGAACGTTCTCGAAGGAAAGACTGTTCAACAAACCAATGAGAACACTCGTTTCAAAAACGGTTGTCATAGCCTAAACGGGAATTCCAGGGTATGCTTTTCGGATATGACACAAACAAAGCGATGTGTTTGAAGACGAAACTGGTAGTTTCTACGCAATTTTGCATTTCTTGAAATAGGCCTATCTTAGAGTTTGAAAGTTTTTGCGTTGGTGGTTGATTTATAAACGTGAGGTTGTTTGCATTTAACATCTACCCCATCATGATCAATGGACTGGCCCGTGAAAGTCAGAATGCGAGGCGTTTAATTACGTACACGCTCGCGGTGACGTCTTTGATTTTATATAGCGGGAAAACGGACTTCATCTCCTTGCCGATAACACGCGGGTCTATATTTACTTAACCTGTAAAACTTTAAATTCCAACGCTGATAACTACAGAGAAATGTATAACTTATTTCTGCATAAGTAAAAACAGTGTTTGTGAATAACGCAAAATATGCAACTCGCGTCTCTGACTCAGCGTCCATTTGCGTGTCATTCTCTGTCTCCCTCTATATTCCCCTCCTCCTCTCCCCCTCCCTGGTTTTTGACGCCTACTGAATCTGAAACATTGTGCATGTCGGCGCAATAGTGTAACGCTGACAATAGCGTGTGTGCACAGGGGCGACTACTGTTTGTTAGTTTCTATCAGTGCTGTAACACGTACTCCAGAGAAGTAACTAAGTAAAAGTAAAAGTAATCTCCCAAAAAACTACTTAAGTAAAAGTAAAAGTACCCCCGGAATAAACTACTTAAGTAAAAGTACCGCTCCACAAAACTACTTAAATAAAAGTACAAACGTATTCGGTCAGTGCCAATATATATATATATATATATATATATATATATATATATATATATATATATATATATATACGATATACGATGATGATGACATGTATAAACTTATATAAGATCTTCTGATGCCACCAGTTCAATTATGCTGTTGATGTTTGACTTATATGATATATATATATAATTATCTTAGCTTAAGATAATGACTAAATTGAAGGTGTTTTGATATTTAGATTTAGCGTTCATATTTACTACGATTCCATTCTGTATCTACTAACAACGGCATTTTAAAGAAGACCAATGCAGCCACTGCACCACAAACCTCGTAGGTACAGGAAGGTACTGTGTGTCGACCGCGCAGTCTATACGATGTTCAGAAAACATTGTTACACACTGTTGAATGTTGAACTAAATAAAATAAAATTGTATAGTTTTGAAATAAATTATGCACCAACAGACCACGATGTATGGAGATGAGCGATAATATGAGATCTAGAATAATAACCTGGCTCTCAGTCGCTGAACGCGCATAAAGATTCAAAACTAAAACAAATACGCTCATTATTGGCACAACTTCCTTCGTCTTTCAGTTATCGTTAAAATGCCGATTTATAACGCGCATTTACCACGCCAAAACGACTACGACTCCCCATTTTATAGGCGGTTGATGAATTCATAAGTTTATGCATCAGTAGCATGTTTTGCGTGGCGAAGTGTTACGCCTAATATTTGTAAACAAGATTTATAAACAAGAAGTGTCAATGAATCTCGATTGCAATTTTCAAGCCATTGACTCGCGGCATAGTCGATGCGCCGGTCCTACGTAAAACACCGATGTGCGAAGCCATGACTGGCAGCAGGGAAATGCTACTGATCATTGATGTCTGCACAAAACAAACAATGCCTTGCTCCACATTTACTCTTTAATTGACCTTAATCATAAAGACTCTTCATGGGTTTTAACACACGCTGGGATGTCTCGGAAACCAAGCGCCAGTTATATAATAGATCAGCGTGAAAACGATTGATGCCATGATGTCGGCCCGACCGCAAAGCAAACAACGACTACACAATCAGGGTTCGATGGTAATTTTAAAATTGGTGGTAGACTATAGTAACGCAAAATTTAGAAGTAAAAAAGTAAGAAAGTAAACAAAAAAGTACTTCGTTACAAGTAAAAGTAATTCCCCAAAAAATGTACTTCGTTACAAATAGATTTCAAAATAAACTACTTAAGTAATGTAACGAAGTAAATGTACTTCGTTACATCCCACCACTGGTTTCTATATACCCTGAAGAAGTTATTCAGTGTTGCAAAAAGTATAGAATTGTCATAATTGGTACAGGTATGAAGAACTAATTAATTAATTAATGCACCCACCTCATAAATAAGGTCACCCTGTTAATACACACACCTCATAATTAAGGTCACCATGTTAATACACCAACCTCATAATTAAGGTCACCTCTGTTAATACAACCACCTCATAATTAAGGTCACCATGTTAATGCAACCACCTCATAATTAAGGTCGCCCTGTTAATACAACCACCTCATCATTAAGGTCACCATAGAATAGTCCCAAATGATTTCTATACCAGTAAAGTATACAACAGTTGTTTCACTAATTAATTTGTTCCCATTGCCTTTGACGATGATTCATCCACTTTTCACCAATGGACATTTTGTCAGCTCGTGAGGAATGGGACGTTTCACAGTGAAATTGTGATAATAAATTACCCCCATCACTGATTAGTAAAATGTGCACTGACATGATTTGCACTGTCAAAGTGACTGGTAAAATGTGACAGCTACACTTTTTCCTAACACGTCTCTCTGCCGCCGTGGTCTGGTTTGTTCACCTTCTCTGGTTACATACACATTATAGACACATGGTGCAATGTTTTCTTTGGTTACATATAAATTATAGACACATGGTACAATGTTTTCTTTGGTTACATATAAATTATAGACACATGGTGCAATGTTTTCTTTGGTTACATATAAATTATAGACACATGGTGCAATGTTTTCTTTGGTTACATATAAATTATAGACACATGGTACAATGTTTTTTTTGGTTACATATAAATTATAGACACATGGTGCAATGTTTTCTTTGGTTACATATAAATTATAGACACATGGTGCAATGATTTCTTTGGTTACATATAAATTATAAACACATGGTGCAATGTTTTCTTTGGTTACATATAAATTATAGACACATGGTACAATGTTTTCTTTGGTTACATATAAATTATAGACACATGGTACAATGTTTTCTTTGGTTACATATAAATTATAGACACATGGTACAATGTTTTCTTTGGTTACATACAAATTATAGACACATGGTACAATGTTTTCTTTGGTTACATATACATTATACACATGGTACAATGTTTTCTTTGGTTACATATAAATTATACACACATGGTACAATGTTTTCTTTGGTTACATATAAATTATACACACATGGTACAATGTTTTCTTTGGGTACATATAAATTATAGACACATGGTACAATGTCTTCTTTGGTTACATGTAAATTATAGACACATGGTACAATGTCTTCTTTGGTTACATATAAATTATAGACACATGGTACAATGTCTTCTTTGGTTACATATAAATTATAGACTCATGGTACAATATCTTCTTTGGTTACATATAAATTATAGAAACGTGGTACAATGTTTTCTCTGGTTACATATAAATTATAGACACATGGTACAATGTCTTCTTTGGTTACATATAATTTATAGACACATGGTACAATGTCTTCTTTGGTTATCTTCTCACATTGACGCACTGTCTGTCAAACGTACGCACACATGGCTAGTTCGTTTATTATTTATTATCGTTCCCACACATAACCTGATTCTACTCGGGCAATACGAAACAAGACCCCTTGGATCGGGATGTGACGAATGTTGCAGACATATAGGGGCTGGGGCTCTCGAAAACCCATATTTGCTCACCTCTTGAGACACACAAAAGTCTTACTTTTACTTTTAATTTTACTTAAACAGTAATTTTCTCCCCAGAACAGATGCCTACGAATGACGCTCGATAAAAGTTGACCAAACACCATCTCGAACGTTCGATTATACAAGAGGACAGCTCCCAACACATCATCAAAGAAGTCCGGCTGGATGTATCGGTACAAGTAATGTGCATGCCACTTACAGACATACTCAAATTTGTCTTCAGATGCTTTTGAAGGTTCATTTGATGGTATATATATATATATATATATATATATATATATATATATATATATATATATATATATATATATATATATATATATATATATATATATATATATATATATATATATACATATATATATATATATAGTATCCATATGATTATATATATATATATATATATATATATATATATATATAAATCGACTAGAGGATCCCCAGAAAGATAATAATAAATAACATAATAATAACTTCCTGTAAACACCACCACATCCGGAGTTGATGTTGTGTACAACATAAATCTAAAACATAGAATCTCACATACGACAGCTAAATAAAATAATTAGTAAATTAAGAGTTGTAAAGTAAAAGATAATAAGACAAAATCTTAGTTCACGCACACTAAATAAAGTATTGTAAAAATTACTCTACGTAGATATTACAAATAATGCGAAGATAAATACAATCAATTAATTATTTATAATATAAGATATATATTTCACGAAGATATTAGATATTTTCAAGAAAAGAAGAATAAGAAATAACTACCTGCATTCAGATTGGATTTAAGTAATGCTGCAGCAGACTAACAAGTCCACATATAATAACGATAGTAATAATAATAATGATGATAATAATAATTATTACCTGTACTGGACATGCTATAAACAATACATGCACTGATCACTTTAATATCAATATTCGTATCAATACTCGAGTCTAAGGTCGCCATAAAGCCAGGAAATCGACCGCGGTCCTTTTGAAGTTGAATGAGCAGACGACGCCCGACCGATCTTGTTAAATCTTATCAGTCTTGCTTTCCAGTTAAACGTGACTGCAATAGGGCGTGCAAGTCTCGCACGCGAAAACGAGGCTGGGGGCAGTTGGGGGCAGGAGGTCCATTTACTCCATGTTAACATATAGGACTTAGTTTAGTTTTGGTCGTAATAATCGAACTGTCCGGAAATAGCGTATTTCAGTTATATTGTCCAAAGGATTATTACAAGCAGAAGCAGTGGAACATTTTGCCGGTGACAATGATCACGGAAATCATGAATTTTAATCGATTATTATGGTGGTTGCCATGGCAATAGCGGCAAGTACTTGTGTTTGGCGATCTTGACTAATAATGAACAGTGCCAGTTTTCGCGCAGTAAAACCTGTTTGGGCCAAACGTATACATATGTTATGATTATGGGCATTTAGACAACTTGTCAGATATAAGTGCTTATCGAAACCACAACGTACAGCAATGTAAAACGCAAATCCCGTAAAAGACACATACAGCTTAGCATCGTGTCGATTATCTGCACTACGTAAATCGCTATGTGCCTATGATAGTGTGATA
>JAODUO010000202.1:42500-45000 GCA_025642075.2 Ridgeia piscesae | reverse complement strand
CCACACACTGTAGGCCTTCTGTTTCAACGTTACGTATACATTACACTTTGTCTCTCATTGCCTGGTACCACACACTGTAGGCCTTTTGTTTCAACGTTACGTTTACATTACACTTTGTCTCTCATTGCCTGGTATCCCACACACTGTAGGCCTTCTGTTTCAACGTTACGTTTACAATACACCTTGTCTCTCATTGCCTGGTACCCCACACACTGTAGGCCTTCTGTTTCAACGTTACGTTTACATTACACTTTGTCTCTCATTGCCTGGTATCCCACACACTGTAGGCCTTCTGTTTCAACGTTACGTTTACATTACACTTTGTCTCTCATTGCCTGGTACCCCACACACTGTAGGCCTTCTGTTTCAACGTTACGTTTACATTACACTTTGTCTCTCATTGCCTGGTACCCCACACCCTGTAGGCCTTCTGTTTCAACGTTACGTTTACAATACACTTTGTCTCTCATTGCCTGGTACCCCACACACTGTAGGCCTTCTGTTTCTACGTTACGTTTACAATACACTTTGTCTCTCATTGCCTGGTACCCCACACCCTGTAGGCCTTCTGTTTCAACGTTACGTATACAATACACGCACAATGTAGGCAGCCAAGCTCTCGTGATTACTGTGTTGTACCGTTACATCCCTTACAAAAAAGGGCCAATGGTATACCACTGATTACCACTAGATACCATTCAGTATCATTCAGTACCATTGGACCATTCAATGATATTTCAGCAGGACTCAGTAGTACCATTCAATATCACTGAAAGGTACAAAGAATCCAAAATATCATTCAAAAACAATTTACATACCATTCAAATACCCTTGGCCATAATACCCCCTAGGACGATTCACGTACCATTCAAATACCAATGGTATTTTGATTATATTTGAATGGTATTTGAATGCTATTTTTGGTAAGGAATGCCATAATTTGTGCAGTCATGTTGCAAAAGATAAATTCCGATCGCATACTTGGCACGGGCAGTGATGAACCGATTAACACTCAAGTCGGGCATTGACGTCAGCACGAATCTCCTCAGGTCGGCCATAGCCGGCCAGCGAATACACACAACTTTTGAATTCAGTTTACATGGTTACATCTAGTGATTAAGCGATGCAATAAATGCTCCACCTATCTAGACATATAAATACACTGATGAATACCGATCGCATGCTTGGCATTGGCAGTCATTAATAACATCATAATCATTGATCGTTTGAACACAGTCGGATGTGAAGACAACGTCGCATATACATATAATGTAATGTAATGTAATGTAATGTAATGTAATGTAATGTAATGTAATGTAGTGTAGTGTAGTGTAGTGTAGTGTAGTGTAGTGTAACGTAACGTAACGTAACGTAACATAACATAACATAACATATTATCTAACATAACATAACTAAATAAATAACATACATAACTAACATATATATATATATATATATATATATATATATATATATATATATATATATATATATATATATATATATATATAATGTTGGCATCATACGGTTAGTAGAGCATTAGTTTGAACACAATGTTATACAATGGTTATATAATTCCAAAAATATTATATAAATATGACACTGTTTAAAAGTATACAATAGTCGTGGCATTCACGCATACAGATCGATGACTTCACGCCTCATAAACACCGCGGTGTGAGGTCTCTTTATCTCATGGTAAACACTTCAACAGACGCAACAAAATTTTCACACGACTAGGCGAAAACGAGCCGTCAAAATTATTCATTCGCCTGAATATCATAATTCCAACAATACATAATTATGTATTCCGTGCTTCATGGGCGACCACCACCAAGTTATTGTTGTAATCTATAAGAATATAGTACGTACTGTACGAACACACAATGTTGTTCTCGCAAGAGTTATTCTTCAGCGCTAACCGTAATCTCGTCAGTAAAATAAACACTTACACCTAACACTAAAAGAAAGACGTGTTGAACAATTTCGATTAATGTAGCCAGGCGTAACAGCTGGGATAAAACACCGATTAGTACATAAGTCTATTACACATTACATTCGAATAGAGCGTTGTTTTGTAGACGTCTTAGGCTAATCGCTGCTTACAGCTTTGAGCGTTAATGTACAATGTGCGTTGCTATAATGCATATATATATATATATATATATATATATATATATATATATATATATATATATATATATATATATATATATATATATATATATATATATATATATATATATATATATATATATTATATTAAGACGGGAAATTACCTAATTTTAATAATAGTGCACAAAGATCCGATCTTAATCACCAATGGCGCTCATGTTCACACTGGCCGTCCTTCGGATCATTTTTTGGGCGGGAGAAGCGCTTTGAAGAGTTTCACGATGGGCTGCCCTTGCTCCTTGTCGAACGGGTAGCCGAGTTGACTAGCTCGTTCTACGGCCCACGCGCTGTCCAGGCCGTGCTGCCGGGCGGCCGACACCAGGGC
>JAODUO010000202.1:0-37500 GCA_025642075.2 Ridgeia piscesae | reverse complement strand
GTGGCGAATGTTGTTTGCCATATTAACCAGAGAATCTTAAGCATGTTCACTCTCTGGTTAGCGTGGCGAATGTTGGTTGCCATATTAACCTGGTTAGCGTGGCGAATGTTGGTTGCCATATTAACCAGAGTATTTTAAGCATGTTCACTCTCTGGTTAGCGGGGCGAATGTTGGTTGCCATATTAACCAGAGTATTTTAAGCATGTTCACTCTCTGGTTAGCGTGGCGAATGTTGGTTGCCATATTAACCAGAGTATTTTAAGGATGTTCACTCTCTGGTTAGCGGGGCGAATGTTGGTTGCCATATTAACCAGAGTATTTTAAGCATGTTCACTCTCTGGTTAGCGGGGCGAATGTTGGTTGCCATATTAACCAGAGTATTTTAAGCATGTTCACTCTCTGGTTAGCGGGGCGAATGTTGGTTGCCATATTAACCAGAGTATTTTAAGCATGTTCACTCTCTGGTTAGCGTGGCGAATGTTGGTTGCCATATTAACCAGAGTATTTTAAGCACGTTCACTCTCTGGTTAGCGTGGCGAATGTTGGTTGCCATATTAACCAGACTATCTTAAGCAGAAATCACTCCAAATCCTTTCTTCAGCGTAGAATTCCGTTTATACATCGTCGTTATATACAGTAAGTCGAGAGTAGTCATGAATGAATTGCTGAGTCTGAAATGCTCTCCTATTTATACTAACCCGGAGACCCTACCCTTGCTGGGCGTAACGTACACACTTACGACATAGATTTCCTTTGATGTCACTAGTTTAGATTTATAGTGGCACACCGTATTGTGCGAAAGCTAAGTTTGGTTTCTCAAATGAGATATCATTTTGACCCAAATGAGACACACGGTTTGAATATCGCCCAGGGTCGAGATGACTGGCATGTTTGAACTGGGTGTGAGGAGGATCGACCAGCGCAGGAACATTAATCTAACTACTCAATAGAAAATGTGACTCTTCTACGAAGTGTAAACTAAAAGGTGACCTGTGTGGGAGCATCGTGACCTGTGTGCTTCACACCGTTAACCGTTAATTACCTTATAGTTTATATAAGTATATCTATACGCTGTAAGGTATATAATATGTAATAGTACTACTAATTATGTCTAATAATTAACCACACGACGGCTGTACGTTACACCAACATGGTAGCCACACAGGAACATATCTGGATTTCGTTGTAACATTCGTTCTAAATACAATATACCGAAAAAAAAAAAAAAATAAAAAAAAATAATTAAAAAAAAATAAAAAAATAATAATAATAATAATAATAATAAACGTAATCTGTTTGTTTCGTATCAAACTACACGTGCCAAAACGACCATTGTTTGTACACCTACGTGACATTTACTATTACATAAATGTATGCATTACCATATATTAAACAACATTATACAATTAGTTACTTTGTTGACCTCGTACAAATACAGGTGCCGCGAGCTCGGTGGCTGCGACCAGGAATTAATGATGCCGTCAATCTATTGACTAGAAACAGGTTAGTGAGATTTATGTACTGTTATCAGGACGTGTCAACGGGTGAAAACGTGCAATCAGATACGATACCATGCTCAGAGAAGGTATGTTGCCTGAAGCGGTAGTACCGGATTCTTCGGAGAATTGTCGCGGTGTTATCAACATGTCACATCAAAAACATCTGTCCGACATCGTTAAGTAGGACCGAATTACGGCAAATATTGATTTGTAATGCAATGTAAACTATGTATAATCTTGGTTACAAGGGCTGGCCTGAAGCTACCGGGGTCACTGCCTCTATCTTGACGTGTCATTTATGGCAAGTAACATGTATTTCTGATATCACGTACTATCACTAAAATGTACTTGATTGGTATCTGGCATGATATTGACCCTGTGTGATAGTAGCAATATATTTTATTTGTTCTACGCACACACACGGACACATGCTACCATACAAATACGCAAATGAGCACACGCATGCACATGTACACTCACGCATATATGCACACAAGCACGCAAAGACAAAGACAAAGACAAAGACAAAGATAAAGACAAAGACAAAGACAAAGACAAAGACAAAGACAAAGACAAAGACAAAGACAAAGACAAAGACATAGACAAAGACAAGACAAAGACAAGACATAGACAAAGACAAGACAAAGACAAAGACAAAGACAAAGACAAAGACATAGACAAACACAAAGACAAACACAACACACACACACACACACACACACACACACACACACACACACACACACACACACACACACACACACACACATCCACCCATCCACCCAAACAAACACGCAAACGCGCACACGCACGCACATGTACACACGCGCATACATGTACACACTCACGCATGCACACACACACGCACGCACGCACATTCACACACGCACGCACGTACACACACTTTTGCTTCCAACAACCGTCACTGGTGATAACATAAAGTCCTTGAACAATAAACCTGAAGAAATACACGCGAAAGTGCAATATCGTGAACGAATATGCCATTTGATGTGTTTGTTTTTTAGCAACTTTGTTCGTGGTAGTGTGACTGTCAACGACTATAAACCCTTTAGAGCAGACAGATGGAAACAGTCGGAAAATAAACACGTGGAGGACTTGGTATTTATTGAAACAACTAACAGTCGTCGTCCAAACAACACGACAGTAATATACACACTTTGCTCGCCAGATGTGGAAACGCTGAAGTGCGCGCACACCCACATTATGTAACAGTGAATTCCCGTACGTGTTTGTACGTGACCAATGTATACGTGCCACCAACAGCCCACACAAAAGAGGCGGAGAACATGATCGCTGACCTCGGAAAAAAACTGTGGCTCCTGGCTCAGGCGAGATCGTCATGGGTGACTTCAGCCAGTTGGTCTCAACAAAGCCGAGCCGGTGTTACGGCCCGTGGTTCATTCGTGCCTAGATTCACCGTCTACTGCGTGCCCCTTGACGGAAGTAGGTGCAGGACAGCAGCGCGCCAGAATTCCGCGTTGTTACTAATGTGGTTTGCGTTAGTAAAACGAAATATGTTACACAGTAAGTGTTATTACGTGATTTAACAATAAAATGGCACAGCTTGCATAATTATTGTCACGCACACAGACGTATTGCGTGATTTAGAACGGTATTTGTGTTATACGTGAAGCTAAAGGACAAACGTGCCCCTTATATCCAACAGTGCCAGTTATTGGACGGTGCCAGATATCGGACACTTTATCTTAAAGTGATTGTAATAGTATATCGTGTACTCTCATGTTCCAACAAACTTAACAATAAAGTGTCCGATATCTTAACATTTGCGTCAAGTAGTTTCAAAGTTATCATCGGTTCTGTAATTCAATACATTGGCCTCACTATTCGACGAGATATACTATTGGTGTCTTTATGACATCACGCCAACCGCACCTGTCAAAAGTTTTTTATACCGTGAAATTGGTAATTTGTCCTGCAAATGTGTCTGGCCACAACATTTCTTATTAAAGGTTGATTAAAGTTTCAGCGTAAACATGGAGACTTTGCCGATATATAAATATTAAACATTAAAGGGAGGGAAGGAGGGAGGGAGGGAGGGAGGGAGGGAAGGAGGGTGGGAGGGAGGGGGAGAGGGAGGGGGAGTTCTCGCAGATTCAACACATTTCGCATTGTATCAGTATACGAATTCTAGGTACCAATGCCAACGACCTGCATCTCATCATTAGCATAACGACGATAGATCGAGAGTACAAAAACATTTATTGCTCACCTTTTCGAAGTGGCGTCGTCGATCGCCATTTTCTTGCGAACTGTATAAGTCAAGAGTTATCCGATATGTGGCGCTACGATATGTTCGGACTGCAAGATTTTATTTCAGAAGTGTGGTTCAATTTAGCGGATGGTCCAACGTATCGGAATTCGGAACCTCCCCTATTTGTTTTCACGCTACGTGTAATTAATTATAAATGACACAAAACCTCTCTTGAATCCGACCATTTGTACTGTTTGTCACATGCAAACGCGAAAACACTTTACAACGCAAACACAGTTCTGTCACCATACGACTAAATAAACACGCTTTCTCTATATATTGCATGCAAGGTATTTTAATACATTATAAACTGTATATATGTATCCACTACAAATGACACAAGACACATATTGATTCCGATCATTGAAATTGTTTGTGACATGCAAATACGAAGGCATGGTGATAAAAAACATCGCACTTTCAACCGTGAGATTCCAGATCCGAAATCTCTTATGTATCTTTTTTTTTCTTTGTTCCTTCACAAATTTCGATAAAGCAAACAAGTTCGTTTTTCTTTTTCAGAGAAACAAACATCGATACAACAAACCCTTTTTTCGTTGCAGCAGAATGGAAAAGGAATACAAATTATGTTCGTCTTTCGCATTTTTCTTACACTCTTACGGTGTTTCAGCCGTGTTATCTGTTCTGCTAGGCGGCGAAATGTATCGCTTCTTCGGGATAAATTGGCGACATTGGCAGAGCTTTGGAAACACATTCGCTGAATATGTTTTATCGCCGAACTGGGCAATGCTGCCTTTGGATGTTTTGGCGCCGTTGTTTTCTGTAACCAATTAGTTCTACTCACATTTCTGTGACAAACTACCAGCATTAGTTATAATTAATCCATAGTTGCTTGGAGTACTCGACTGGCTAGTGTGTCTATATTGTGGTTACAAAGTTATGATCTTATGACATCTCATCCAACTAGTCAGCCGTTTACAGAACCTTATCGCCAAGCCGATTAGTACTCAGGGTGATCACTGTCAAGGATCTTATCGTTCTCAGTGGTATATATATATCTATCTATATATATATATCTATATATATATATAAATATAATGGCTCATGACGAATGTGCACGAGCTGTGACGTATTCACCTTGCTGACGGCCTCTACTTCCTCTATGCATATGTCCCAATTTTGAGACGGGACCGAAATTACTTGTTAACGACCTGCAAAGCACCTCCAGTATCTGGGGAAGAAGAAGAAGAAGAAGACGAAGACGAAGACGAAGACGAAGACGAAGACGAAGACGAAGACGAAGACGAAGACGAAGACGAAGACGAAGACGAAGACGAAGACGAAGACGAAGACGAAGACGAAGACGAAGACGAAGGAGGAGGAGGAGGAGGAGGAGAGGCGGAGGCGGAGGCGGAGGCGGAGGAGGAGAGGAGGAGGAGGAGGAGGAGGAGGAGGAGGAGGAGAAGGAGAAGGAGGAGGAGAAGAAGAAGAAGAAGAAGAAGAAGAAAGGCATATTTTGAAACGTTACGGAGAATGGGATATCTATTCGGGCAGTTCATTGTACTGTGTAAATAACAGCAAGGTACACCCTACACCAACGCACACAGCAGATCTTTAGGATTGCATCGAAATAACACGTGTCAAATGACACGAACAAATATGTCAAACTTGTCCTGGGGTTAGAAAAACAGATCACGCGTGTCATGTCAACTCAGCCACACACGTCTGACCTGATTAAGGACAGATTCGGATTTCTTGGAAAACACACATGCCAATTGTGTTGACATCAGCAAACAGGTCATGCGTGACGCGAAGTTATGTAGCAAAGCCGGTGTCTGCCTGTGATCGTGCAGCGGCAGCCGCGTGGAACGGTCTGCCGTCAGCTGCTGTCAGCAGAACATCACTGGACGCTTTGAAATCGGCGTTAACTGCTCATTCTGAACATTCCTTTACACTAGCTTATTGACGTATTAAATATGCTGATGTATTTGTCTGATAGTTTTTAGTTTCTACGCGTATTTGGATTCATTAATATTTTAAAATAATACTAGTCTTCAATATTTTAGTATATGCTATTATCACAAGTCATGTTTTTATAATTTCCAGTCACAATGTTACTATATACCGTCCATATTAAACAATTAATGTACCAGTTGTTACTTTTAGTATTATTTCATTATACATATTTTATTTATGATATAATTGGTGTTGTTTTTATTGCAGCATATTATTAGTTTTTTAGCACAATATTATTTTCTGTGTATATAAGGCGCTATGAAGTGTTGGATGTTGCACCACTACAAGTTAATTTTATAACAATAATAATACATTTTATTTGACAAAGTGTCAGATCCAAGTGTACATTGTTCGTGGCATTTTACAACGTATACAATAAAAGAAAATATTTCGCCAAACATATACATAAACACGCATTCTGTATCAATAGTAAAATATAAACAATGTACATATATTTTCCAATTAACATAATGATAATCACATATATAATTTTAATATAGTTAATTAAAAAAATTCTAGTGAGTTTGGAATATTTCAAAAAAAATTAATTAGCATTAGACAAATATAAACAATACAGTCATTAAATACATATATTACAATACCAATTTTAATTAGAGCTCTACAGAGTTAATTATTTAGAAATGAGGCAATGTAAATGTATTCATACTGAGAAAACTAGATTATTGCAGAAACCACCAGGTGAATCTAAACAAGAAAATCGACAAGTTTATAGACCGCCGTCGAAAATTGAGATACTGTCTGACAAAGCGTTCCACAAAGTGACAGTAGCGACCGAAAAGGAACTGGCGCCAGCGATGACCTGGGTTCGCCGGACAATTACGTCTTACTGCTTCTCTCAGTGCTCTGGGCTCTTGTTACTGAGTGTGGGCACACGATGGATCGGATATTTACTTCGGTGCATCGCCGGGGACAACGTTATATTTATAATTATATCAATACGAACAGCTGAAAGTCGATTATGCGTGCTACAGGCAGCCAGTGAAGTGTTCCCAACAGAGGCAGGCACAGTCACCCGTGGACGGCCTAGGATCAGCCTAGCTGCCGAATTATGCATTCTCTGAAGTAGAGCGACACAGTTAATGCCGCATTGAGGTGAGTTCAGTAATGGAGCGGCGATGTAATGTTGACTATTAAGACTTTTCATCATCATCATCATCTTTATTGGTGTAATAATAATAATACACATTATTTATTGACGAAAATCATCGTCATCATCAACTTTGCTATTGTTATAATTATCATCATCATCATCACCATCATCTTTCCTGTTATTTTTATTAATCGTTATCATCATCATCATCATATAATTATTGTTATTGTTATTATTATTTTGCGTGCCTGCACCCTTCCCCTCTGAGGTGTGTCCCAACAAACTCTAATTAACTACAGCTTTTACTTTGTCTTTTGTTACGGTAGAAAAGATGACACCAAATACCTTGTGATGGAAACGTCGCAATCCAGACCGTTATTAAAACTGGATTGCCAGGCGCTCACCTGTGGGGTGCGCCCGGCTGATTGCACAGGTCATTACGACAATACAACATAGTAAGCGTGTAACACAACTAAAAACCTGGCTGCTTGAATACAACAATAGCAAATTTAATTTTATATTAACGAAAACGTAAATGGGAGGAAAGTGGAGCCTACCCACCAGGCACAGTGTAGCCTAACCACCAGGCACAGTGGAGCCTACCCACCAGGCACAGTGTAGCATACCCACCAGGTACAGTGGAGCCTACACCCACCAGACACAGTGGCCTACCCACCAGGCACAGTGTAGCATACCCACCAGGTACAGTGGAGCCTACCCACCAGACACAGTGGCCTACCCACCAGACATAGTGGCCTACCCACCAGGCACAGTGTAGCCTACCCACCAGGCACAGTGGAGCATACCCACCAGGCACAGTGGAGCATACCCACCAGGCACAGTGGAGCATACCCACTAGACACAGTGGAGCCTACCCACCAGGCACAGTGGAGCCTACCCACTAGACACAGTGGAGCCTACCCACCAGGCACAATAGAGCCTACCCACCAGACACAGTGGAGCCTACCCACCAGGCACAATGGAGCCTACCCACCAGACACAATGGAGCCTACCCACCAGGCACAGTGGAGCCTACCCACCAGGCACAGTGGAGCCTACCCATCAGGCACAATGGAGCCTACCCACCAGACACAATGGAGCCTACCCACCAGGCACAGTGGAGCCTACCCACCAGGCACAGTGGAGCCTACCCACCAGGCACAGTGGAGCCTACCCACCAGGCACAATGGAGCCTACCCACCAGACACAGTTTTAATATTATATTCATATATAAGGGTGGGTCAACGTGCCCAAGATTAGGTCGGCGGTCATCTTGGGCCCGTTGTGGATATTTGACGACCTCCTACAATCTCTGATGTTGATATTTAGTTTCGTTTTATGCTCGTAGGGAGGTCTATCTTCTTGTTTAATCTTGTTTTATATGAAAAATGGAAATAACTTGATTTCAGTATAAACTAATGTTTAAATGCATTGTTGCAGTGCGCGAGGGAGGTATAGTCTGGCACAGAAAGTTTATTATAGTGACGACGGGCAATGTCGATACTTCGGAATAATTCAATATAAAAATTGACATCTTCTTCCTTTATCCCAATTGATATGTTTTACCCATTTGCGACTTCCTTTGATGTATTCGCACACTAAGTTCGGTTAAACTTCTGTCCTTGCCCAGCAGTACCTCCATTCGCCTTGGACCCATTTGCAACAGTGACGGATGACTCACGCTACCATTCTAGGTTGATATTTGACCCGACTACATAATCGCACACGGTAATTGTTTTTGTAGAGTGAAATGCCAATGTAGGTAACGTTCTCGGTATGTGAACATAATTTGAATCACGCGAAAACGAATTATATGGATGGGAAATGAACAAAGAGAAGGGCTGAATAAAACGTTTGTGTAAAACTTATAGGTCATGATGTAAGTCCTCATGTCATAAACGCACACGTGCACGCATGCATGCACGTGCATTTGTATCTGGCTATAGACAACGTGGTTGGTATCATGCAGAAATAGACAACTTCGATTATATATGTAGGAAAGCACAATTAATTATAATTACACTTCCTCGTCAAAGATAATCTTTCAAATATGTGCGAAACCACAAATCAACCGCGAATACGACTACTACCATAGACAATTTTGTTTTTGTTAGGCAACAAAATGACCCCGCTAAAACTTTGTTTACGCTGAACGACGCTGCTGTACGTGTGATGGCGAACGTCTCGTAAATGAAACGTTGACGAATTCTACCTGAATCAAGACATCGGACTTGTACCTGTCTGAGTGTAGCTGCCAACAGTTCGGCGGGTTGTTTTGTGACAAAACCTATCGGTAAATTATATGTTTCTTCTGTATTTCTGGAAAATGTTTTGTGACGTCAGACATTGCTGCGATGTTTGATTAAATAACAAGTGTAAGTTACATTGCTAAACACCTTTAAACTGTGGAGAAAATGTATGACAAGTCCATTTCGTCATAAAGGTAGAACGACTGAAACAATCAGGACGCTTAATTACGAAACTTATTATTAAAACACAGGCCAACTGGCAGTGCACAACTAAACGCAACAATTGCTCCAGGACAGTAATTTTATAGTAAATTATGAATCGTGTATATAGTAGAGTTGAAAACGCGTTGTACTTTGCTCCCTGGCAGACCTGTTCAATGAAATGTCTCAACTTTATATATTACTCCCTTGCAGACATGTTTAATGAAATATCTCAAGTTTATATATTACTCCCTGGTAGACCTGATCAATGAAATGTCTTAACTTTATATATTACTCCCTGACAGACACGTTCAATAAAATGTCTCCTCTTTATATACTACTCACTTGCAGACATGTTTAACGAAATGTCTCAAGTTTATATATTACTCCCTGGCAGACATGTTCACTTACATGTCTCACCTTTATATATTACTCCCTGGTAGACCTGTTCAATGAAATGTCTCAACTTTATACATTACTCCCTGGCAGACATGTTTAATGAAATGTCTCAACTTTATACATTACTCACTGGCAGACTTGTTCAATGAAATGTCTCAACTTTATACATTACTCCCAGGTAGGCCTGTTCAATGAAATGTCTCAACTTTATATATTACTCCCTGGTAGACCTGATCAATGAAATGTCTTAACTTTATATATTACTCCCTGACAGACACGTTCAATAAAATGTCTCCTCTTTATATACTACTCACTTGCAGACATGTTTAACGAAATGTCTCAAGTTTATATATTGCTCCCTGGCAGACCTGTTCAATGAAATGTCTCAAGTTTGTACATTACTCCATGACAGACATGTTCAATGAAATGTGTTAACTTTATATATTATTCCCAGGCAGACCTGTTCAATGAAATGTCTCAACTTTATATATTACTCACTGGCAGACATGTTCAATGAAATGTCTCAAGTTTGTACAATACTCGCTGGCAGACATGTTCAATGAATGAAACTACACGAAACATTATGCCTTCGTTATTGAATGCCCAAAACAACTGATATTCTACTTAAAGAAATCGGAACATAAATCATTGATTTAATATATCAAAATAAACGATTGTCGTCTAAATATGGTCACTCAGCGGCCGGCGTAGGATGAAGCTCTTACAGCAGAGAAGAATCACTCCCGAAGTAGAGACCTATCGTAAAACTCATGCATATCTTTCAATACCCGGGCCACTTGATATACTCTGATTGGATGGTTTTCAAGACCAGGACCATTTTATATATTCTGATTGGATGGCACGTCAACTCTAACCAGTGGAGAAACCTTCCAATCAGAATAAAGTACCCATAACGCCTGTCTTAGTTCGCCACTGACAAGCCACCCGTACTGCTTTGAACTCACCTGATACTTCATTCACAATTGATCGGCATCGGTAATATTTTAACAGGTCACTGATCCGCTGAACATTTCCAAATGAGATTAATTTGCAAAGTCATTCCTATATTTAAGTCAGGAGATCGTATGCATTTTGTTCAGTATAGACCTATTTCGGTTTTAAAAGATTTCAAAACAAAATACTAGACAATATATTAAAAACAATCTGACGTCTTCCATTAAAGTACGACAGTTATTGCTATGGCTTCAGGAGTAATCGTATACATTCACCAGCTTTAACATAATATGTTGAAAATATTACTTCCTCATTGGATAAATATAACAGCGTATTTATCTAAACCAAAACGTTTGAAGCTACACAACAAACTACTAAGTAAATTGCAATACTACGAAGAATTTTGCCATAACAACACTAACTCAGAACGAAAATAAATTAAATGTAGAGTCCCGCAAGGTTTCAATCCTTGACCCATTTTATTTATTTTTACATAACTGACACGTGAGAAGTATCAACGTGGCTTCGTGTTATTGTGTTTTACTCGGCGAGTCGATGTAGGCAATGTGAACCAAACAACTAGGCCATTCTATGTGAATAAAACGAATGATATAACGTTTAACAACACAATGTAACCTAGAACACATGTGAATATGCTGCTGAATGGGACGCATATTGAGACGGTGTCATATAAACAATTCGCAGGAATAATCACTAATGGAAATGTAGATTGCAGAGAATACATAAACATTTCTGAATAAGTATATAAAAAAGCAAAGCAACGGTGAATAAAACTGTCGCTGTTATTGATTATCATACTATATATAGAACTATGAATCACCTGTTGAATCACATATGATACACAACTGTGAAATGTGAGGGAAAACAGATCAATCTAGCATCAGAAAACTGTCTCTTTTACAGACAAAAACCTGTAAGGATTATTTATAACCTTAATTATTATGATCACATATCTGTATTTTTGCATCGATCAAACATGCTTAAATTTAATGATTTGGTTAAATACAAGATTACTGGTCGTGTCCAGGCAGTCTTTGTTCTAATCGTTGCGACACACACACACACACACACACACACACACACACACACACACACACACACACACACACACACACACACACACACACACACACACACACACACACACACACACACACACACACACACACACATACATACACACACAGACACACACATCCACACACACATACACACACACACACACACACCACACACACACACACACACACACACACACACAAACACACACACACACACACACACAAATACACACACACAAATACACACACAAACACACACACAAACACACACAAACACACACACAAACACACACACACCCACACACACACACACACACACACACACACACACACACACACACACACACACACACACACACACACACACACACACACACACACACACACACACACACACACACACACACACACACACACACACACACACACACACACACACACACACGTTCCATATATGATTCTGCTGGATATATAATTAACCATAATTGAAATATTGCAAATTGTTCTATAAACACCGCCGCTATAAACTGATTTCACCCACTCAACACACAAAGTCGAACATGGAATAATTTAGTAAATACATTGACTCAGCTTCCAAATGTATTGACTCAGTTTTCAAGTTTAACACAATTAAACGTATTCAAGTTGTCCTTACTTTCTACCTGATTGTGAATTAACTGAAGAAGATATTTAATTAAATCAATGTAGTAGTACACATCATTACAGTAACACATCTACGCATGATTTATGTACATTATTGTGTAATTTATTTATAATTTCTAATACTAAGATTTATTTAGTTTTGAGAAAGGTATGACACCATATACGTGTTTGGCTGTGTCCTTTCACGAGCCCGCGACAGTACACCACAGCGTGCGTGTGTTATGCTGTAGTTGCTAAATACGTCCTCACTCACACGTGCGGTCAGACACGTGTGCCGGAGCGCATCTGACCCGCAGTAGCGGACATGTCACTGTGCACTATGCATTGACTCCGTGCATCGAACCGTGACCACACGACACGATCCAATTACGACGTTTATGTCACAGTCACAGTGACTTAGAACATGGGCCCACATCGTAAGATTGCGATCTCCTATTGTCGCTACCCCAACGTTGGCCTCCTTTTACATGTAGGGACAACTGAGGTAAGTTGACGAAGTGGACTATCAGCAGTTTTATTGCAACTGAGTTATTTATTAACATCAAGCAACTGATAAACGGCCTTTCTCAAGTTAATAGCAGTTAACACAGAATTAAAGGGAATCCGAATAATAATTGTTCCAACAAGTCACTTTCGTTATCTGCTCAGCTGTTTCGGTAGGATTATTTACATACGTTTAACAAATGAAATTGCAAACGTGGCCAGTTACACGATATATACATTATGATATATATATATATATATATATATATATATATATATATATATATATATATATATATATATATTCACTGAACGTTACTTGTGTCTTTCGTAGATAAAACAACTGTCCTGTCATTATTCGATGCGTTGGCGACATTTGGTCCAGACGTTATTTGGAGGATGTTCAGTCAAGAATACAAGTTATAATAACTGACAAGTTAAGAATAGTTGAGAACAATGCGCACTATTCCTGCAGCATTAATTCATTAATGAGATTTGTAACTTCCCCGATCATTAATTTAGCCCGCGTGTCCCTACCAAACACAGCTCACGAGAGTGAAACCTCTCCACCTTGGGCACGGTGTCCAATGTCGCTGCAACGGAGAATAGTCGGAGATACTGATCGCAAGACACGGACTCACTGAGCAGTGGCGAGACGACACCGCCCCGACACCACTCACTGTCACCCGGGGCCAGCCAGTAGGGGAGATGTATTATCAACTCAGATCGTACGATTTGGATGTTTGCAACCAATAGCGTTGACTCTGCTGAGTAGTTTTTACATTTTGCATTTTCTGGATGCGTTTCCACACTGTTTATTCCGTTATTCCGAACTTATCTTTGTAACAATCGTTATAAAATACGACCTGCAGATCGAACGAAAACATCTAATGTTCGACGACCGTAGCGGTCGACACTATGGCCTAGCCAATAACACTTGCTCACGTGACCATTCTTGACCTAGATTAACAAGGTGAATTTTCAAGGCCCGAGGGAATTGCGGTTTGAAGAGGATTCTCTCGGGTAACAGACAACATTGTGATTAGCAGTGACAACCAATATAGGTGTTTTCTTGCCCCAAAAAGGTTTCCTTTGTTACACAATAACAATGCATTTTTTAACTGACAAATGTTTGCGGAAATGTGTGATGTAGACGTCACGCCGCCCTAGTTACACATGTCGCATGCATCACCACTATAAATGATATAGCTGACAAATGAAATGTTTCACATGTGTAACGTATACTATTTGACATAGACACACCGCTACGTACTGAAAACTACCAGCAGACGCATCGTTTGTAACTCACTGGAATGTGAAAAACACCCCGCAGCGGTGAGCTACATCAAAGAAAGTCCCACGGCCACGACATCATTGTTAGACTGACGCAGCTCTTCGTCGTGACCTCAATCGCTTCCGGTGTCTCAGAAAGTCGGAACAACATGACTATATTCGGACACACAATCTGACTAGGTCAGGGCAGCTCGAGACCATGGCATGGCGACAGCGGAAAAGAACAGATGCGAATCTTTCCCGATGGTTGCACACAGACGAGTTGAACATTCGGTCCCGGCGCACGATCTAGAAGACCGTGCGTGAACACACACACATACCGGCCAATGTACGACAGTTTACTTGTTGAAATCTGATTAGAAGGGCAAATTGATGTTTACTTACGATGCAAGATAGATTATATATGCAGTAGGTGCCCCCCTGGGGGATAGTAGGCAAAGGTATTGTCAATTTGACATCCTGATGCTGTCAAGCGAAAACAGTGTGGCTGTCACCAAATTATACTTTAAAGTATCTGAATCGTACACAAAACGCAACTGCTGACAACTGGGTTGTTAATTACGAAAGACGACCCGCTGCTTACAACCTGACAACGATATTCGGAAAGCAAGATTGTTGTCAAATATCACTTATAGTTTATAAGTGATATTTGACAACAATCTTGCTTTCCGAATATCGTTGTCAGGTTGTAAGCAGCGGGTCGTCTTTCGTAATTAACAACCCAGTTGTCAGCAGTTGCGTTTTGTGTACGATTCAGATACTTTAAAGTATAATTTGGTCGTGACTATATATTGAACAATTGACGTTGTATTTTTCACCAGAAACATACATCAATCGTGTGCAGTTTTGTACAGTGTACACACAAGGGACTTCTTACCCCGACTGGGGTCCATGCCCCACCCTACCCTATTCGACGTTCTCATCACACGGACAGTAGCTCCTGATTCTTATTCAAAACATCTTAAATGTACACCCGCAAATTCCCCACAATCAATCTTGAAAAAACCTGCGCATCTGTACATGCCAAGGTTATTTTTTGCCTCATTTTGCTAAGGGGCTTGGTAAATAAATAAATCCAATAATCCACAAAACATGTGGGTGAGTGGGTGAAGGGTTGGGCGAAGGTTCCATTTAGAATAATTGTGTGAACAAAGTTTATTACTGTCCGGTGTATAAAAACTATTTATAAACATGTCAGCTGTTCCTATAGACGTGTAATGTTGATGTTCCTATAGACGTGTAATGTTGATGTTCCTATAGACGTGTAATGTTGATGTTCCTATAGACGTGTAATGTTGATGTTCCTATAGACGTGTAATGTTGATGTTCCTATAGACGTGTAATGTTGATGTTCCTATAGACGTGTAATGTTGATGTTCCTATAGACGTGTAATGTTGATGTTCCTATAGACGTGTAATGTTGATGTTCCTATAGACGTGTAATGTTGATGTTCCTATAGACGTGTAATGTTGATGTTCCTATAGACGTGTAATGTTGATGTTCCTATAGACGTGTAATGTTGATGTTCCTATAGACGTGTAATGTTGATGTTCCTATAGACGTGTAATGTTGATGTTCCTATAGACGTGTAATGTTGACGTTCCTACAGACGTGTAATGTTGATGTTCCTATAGACGTGTAATGTTGATGTTCCTATAGACGTGTAATGTTGATGTTCCTATAGACGTGTAATGTTGATGTTCCTATAGACGTGTAATGTTGATGTTCCTATAGACGTGTAATGTTGATGTTCCTATAGACGTGTAATGTTGATGTTCCTATAGACGTGTAATGTTGACGTTCCTACAGACGTGTAATGTTGATGTTCCTATAGACGTGTAATGTTGACGTTCCTACAGACGTGTAATGTTGACGTTCCTACAGACGTGTAATGTTGACGTTCCTATAGACGTGTAATGTTGATGTTCCTATAGACGTGTAATGTTGATGTTCCTATAGACGTGTAATGTTGACGTTCCTACAGACGTGTAATGTTGACGTTCCTACAGACGTGTAATGTTGACGTTCCTACAGACGTGTAATGTTGATGTTCCTACATACGTGTAATGTTGATGTTCCTACAGACGTGTAATGTTGACGTTCCTACAGACGTGTAATGTTGACGTTCCTACAGACGTGTAATGTTGATGTTCCTACAGACGTGTAATGTTGATGTTCCTACAGACGTGTAATGTTGATGTTCTTACAGACGTGTAATGTTGATGTTCCTACAGACGTGTAATGTTGATGTTCCTACAGACGTGTAATGTTGATGTTCCTACAGACGTGTAATGTTGATGTTCCTACAGACGTGTAATGTTGATGTTCCTACAGACGTGTAATGTTGATGTTCTTACAGACGTGTAATGTTGATGTATTAAGCCTGTTGCAGTCCACTGTCATTCTTTTTGTTAGCAACTGCGGCATTTAAAGACATATATGTATATCAACGAATCGCTGCAATTTTAAACCCTTACCAATTGTAATTGATGGGTTTCATCGGTCATAGTCAAATCTTTAGACTTTTACTGTAAATCCTGTCTTGTGCGGCGTCTGATATGAGCGACCATTCGTCTTAGACGACCGTTTTCCTAGGCACCGACCACTTGTGATTAAAATGTACCTGCAATTAACGACTACCTGACAAATGCGACCAGCGATCACACACATGTTCACACGGTCTTTGTTGTCACCTGTTAGCAGCTACCGGATTTGAAGATAAACTGTGACATCTCATCGATCAAACAGTCTTTATGGCTTTATTCAACTTTAAATACTACATATTTAATATAGCTAAAACGACTACATAGTATACTTTACAATGGTGTCAATCTTGAAATGGGTCGTAATTATTTGGTGAACTATCTAGTAGAATTGCAGTTTCGTGACAATTGTCTGGCTATTAAGGTTTGACGATAAAAAAGATTTAGCCCCCAGGGCTCTCTTTGTGCTCATCGATGCCTTTGTTCGCTACGTCATTCGAAGGGCTAGAACTAGTACTGCGCGTTGGCAAAGCTGGATCTGTCATACGAATCATGACGGTATATCGACCTCCTTCGACCGGCCGGAAATCAGTATCATTTCAAACTATCATCGATGAGTTTAGTATTGTGCTAGATCACCACGTTATCCGATGCGATCTGGTTACAGGAAAACAAAAACGACCGAGAAGACAGATCAGATATAGAAAATATACGACCATTGACAACGCCAAACTAGTGTCTGACCTCAGAAACTCGGAACTCTTCAATAACCCCAAAGATGGCGTCGATGAACTCTCAACGCAGTACAACTTTACCATTGCTGGGTTTATTGACTCTCACGCACGACTTATCACTCGTGTTATCAACATCCGACCCAAGACATCGTCGTACAACAGTGAATTTTCAGATGCGAAGCGACAACTCCGGCGATGTGAAAGGCGGTGGCGACAGACACGGTTACTAGTGCATAGAGACATTTACACGAGTTTGCAAGACGTCTACAGATAAAAGTTAGTAGCTGCTAAATCTTCATTTTTCTGTGAGAAAATAAGCGAGTCTGCCTGTGATATGAAGGCCATGTACCGAGTAACAATTCTCTGGCTACTAAGGTTTGACGATAGATTTGACTTCTATGGCAGGATTTTTAATGAAAGTACAAATCTCTTGTTTAGCACAATGAAGGCCCGGTATGAGTTGTTTTAACCAAGCACACTTGCCTTTTAGGTTAATTAATTGTTCTTTTTTTAATTTCATATCACACACATCTGGTACTGCTTTGTTTCCAGGTATTGGTACGAACGTACGAGACGGCGTATGAAGTCGTGGTGTCGGCGGCTCATGACGTGAATAGAGAAAATAGTGTAGCGAAAATGTGTCAGCATCGCTACGCAATGGTACGACTGTCGCCGATATAGGTGGCAGCAAATCGAAGATCCCACATTTGTAAACATATTTCTATAGCCTACTAATGGTTTCTAGTCAGTAACACATGTATTGGTTTACACTGCAGATGTAGCAGTACATTTGTGTCACAAAGGAAAGGAAAGTTTCAACGACTGTTGTGACTAAAGCGTGTTGATTCACTCCTATTATCTCACAAAATATAAATACTAGCGTCCTGCAATAACGAGGCCATTTTGACGTTTAAACATATTCGTCAAGTACGGAAATTAAGTTTTATTCGGCGGTGTGGCTTTTTTTAAACACAATTTATTGCAAAAATCAGCCTTCGATCCTGCAAGTTTAGACTACGTAAACGCTTTTCTCCGCGCATTGCCTTGGCGTCTGCAGAGTTTTACGTGTTGTTTTAACTGATAAATTAAAGTTACTGTGGTTTAAAATAACAATCTAATGTGTTTCAAAATAACATAAAATCAAACTCGTGTCATTTCTAATATAAATAATGATGTGTACAAGTACAACAACACAATCCATACCTCAATTAATTCCAGATTGGAATGTAATAGCCTGTTTTAAAATTCGCAAGTTGCAATGATATGTGTGTACATTTACATAAACTTTTTTTATTTGCAAGACATTGTGTTAGTATCTTAGTAGTTAGTAAAACACGTATATATCGGTAATTATGCCGACATGTTTATATAACCTGTTATGGAAGACTATATGTCTTGGAAGACCGGTTTTGCTGCGCAGAAGGTGTGGTCGCCAAAACGGATTTTACTGTAGATAGATATTTAAAATATTTACTGAGTGCTGATTACTCCGCAATGAGTCGCCACCGTCGGTCGTTCCTACGACAATGTTATCCGCTTGGTGAATAAGTAATGCAGAGGTCGATCAGCGTCTACGAGATCGTCTTTACTACCCGCAATAGTGTCGTTGTTGTTCAGTATTACTAATTCGCTCTTAATCACGTGCGTTTTACTGTTGTTGCCTTTGTTCAGTGTTGTCTGTATCGCTATGCGTATTTATCGTATATATATATATATATATATATATATATATATATATATATATATATATATATATATATATATATATATATATATATATATATATATATATATGCAGTATAGCGGGTTCTAATGTTTTGTCTGTAATGTATATGTTTAATATTCATTTTTTTAAAGAATTATATAATTTATACATAGCCAATTTTACACGGTTTTTTTATCATAGTGTCTCATTACTTTATATTATTATCATTATTACTGTCACCATTATTTTAATCAGTGTACGCAAATTTACATGTATGTACACACCCGTGAACGGGACAGCCGTCCCGGATTTGATGGTGTCAAAATAAAGTTATTATTATTATTATATACATATACATATACATATTCAAAATACTGTTCTCTCGTTTTCTTAAATAAAACGTTTAGCAGGTTCCTGCTTTTTGTCCGTTGGCACATAACAGTTCACAATACAGGGCTTCGTGAGTGGATTTCAACGCCGTATCTATTTCTTTCACCGGTACTACACCATACGCCACGACGAGGTCTGTTGTGTGCACGTTACTTCGCATAAGGCCGTAATCAGATACTATTTAAACACAGAGTTCAGTTTGTCAAATGGTCCGTGAATGGGGCGTAATGCCTAGGGTGTTGTTAAAAGGTGTCCACTGAATGTCTGAACAATATCACATAGATGTAATACACGCGCACGCGCACGCGCACGCGCACGCGCACGCGCACGCGCACGCGCACGCGCACGCGCACGCGCACGCGCACGCGCACGCGCACGCGCACGCGCACGCGCACGCGCACGCGCACGCGCACGCGCACGCGCACGCGCACGCGCACGCGCACGCGCACGCGCACGCGCACGCGCACGCGCACGAAAACATGCACCACATACACACGCGTGCACACACGCACACACACACACACATACATACACACATGCATCCAGCCACATACACACGCACATAGACACGCACATAGACACATACACACCCGAACACACGCATACACACGCATGCAAACGCACGCACACACACACGCACACGCACACGCACACGCACACGCACACGCACACGCACACGCACACGCACACGCACACGCACACGCACACGCACACGCACACGCACACGCACACGCACACGCACACGCACACACCATTTTCCATTACTAGCTGAATATTCTTCCTCGCCAAGAGTAAAAATATTTCCTAATTTTAGAAACAGAGGCTCTCGATCTGATGGTCTCTGCCTTTGGCTTACTGGCTTATATGAATGTTATACCACTTTTTGTAGACCTAACGGCCTAACCTAAGGCTATGTCAACATTTTTTTTGTATAAAAAATATCGGAGTTTGCTGTCACATGACCATCACAGGGGTAGACACATATAAGTGTTTCACTTCATGTCTACTCCTTTTCAAAACATATTTCTTAATTGTATTTCATTCGTACCATTTGACTTATTATTATTTGTATTGGTATTGCTTGCTTTTTAATGTTGTGTGTTTTGAAATGAATTGAATTGAATTGAATTGAATTGAATTGAATTGAATTGAATTGAATTGAATTGAATTGAATTGAATTGAATTGAATTGAATTGAATTGAATCGAATTGAATTGAATACCTCGAAACTTATCGCAAAGCTTCTATGGTTATAAACACCACTCTGACGGGAAGGGAGCCAGAGGCGACCAATATCAAAAGCAGGCCTATGGTTTGTGGCCGCAATGAATTTCAAGAAGGTAACAGCTGGCGTTCTTCCATTTATCTCTTACATTTTTATTGCGATGCGCATTTCCTGCAAATACCAACAAAAATCGTCAAAATGTTAAAGTTGATTGGTTAAATGGGAGAAGAAACACATCCGTCGCGCCGATCAAACACAACATTCTCCTCACATACACGAACCGCTGATTTGCATACGAAAAAAAATTACGAGATCTGTTCAAACCACATTGAGCGTTCATGCCCACGGAAATAGTACGCATTGAAACGGTTCTATATTCATCTTTATGCACAGACAATGTCACACTTATAACCGATCAAATAGGAGGTTTTAACTGCAATGTTTGCGTACCCAACGTGTCGTCTGCCTTGGCCTGGCGCTGATGTCGGTGACAGAGCTCGTGATATGTGGATTACTCGTAAGTCATAGCTTGAACCAAGCCCAGGATATACAGGTACCATATTTAATATAACGAATGTTGTGATGTATGTGTGTGTATTTGAGTTGTGTTGCTTAACGGCGTTGCACACGCGGCAAAAACAAAAAGTTCCCCATCTAAACTGGTGTATCCAGCTTGCTTTTTTGGGGCAGGCAAGCAAACGCCGACATCAAGCAATCCAAAAAATGGCTGCCCAACATGTGCTTGTCGGAGTCAAACGGTCAGGTCGTCGTATATTCTGTTGAAATTCTGGTTTCAGAAGATTATCTTTATGACCGAAACCTAAGGGAAAGTTGTTAAAGTATCAAATGTATGCAGTCATATTTGTTCTAGGCACAGGGCAATTCCACGGTAACGGAATTACAATTCACAACATTGTTTGGTTTATAATGGTAGGGTGGTCGGACCAAATTTTTCTTTCGAACCAAAAAATTATTTTTTGCTCTTCCCTGAAAGTAGTCACCATAAGAAGTATCATGGTAGTTGTTTCATGTATTTAAGTGAAATATTAAGCAAACTACAGACGTGTGAAGTTACGAATTTCATAACTTTTTCTGACGGCTTGCTAATATATGATTTTTTTTATATAAACCACACATATTGTAATTTTTTTTCCTTAGTCAGATTCACTAACAGAAGTGCAATGGTGCTTGTTTCATGTATGTAGATGAAATATTAAGGAAACCGCAATTTTTTTGAAATTTCAAATTTTTCACCATTTTCCGACAAATTTCTGACAGATTCTTGCCAATAAACCTTTAGAAATGCTAATTTTTTTCTTCTGATATTAGTAATTAATTAAAATGCAATGATGCTTCCTTCAAGTACACATATGAAATAATAATGAAAATGCTATTTAAAAAAAAACAATGTTTTATTGTTTTCCAAACATTCTCCTATTTGATTTTGTACATCAATCACAAGATCATTAAAAAAATTACACTGCTCTGACTGAAAGATTAACAACAGAAAGTTAATCACCTTGTCATAATCTTTTACATTTTTATTTACACATGTTTTCATTCATTTAATATGTGTCATAATTTGTCAACATTACACAAATTACATAATTTGTATACTCAAAACTAAATATTAATTTTCATCAAAGAGTACCCCAGTAACAACATAATAAGTCATGTGTAATATAATTTGAAAAAATTGATTAAAATTCATAATCAATTTTTTTATATAATTAATCAATTAAATGTAGCCTAACCAATACATAAACGTGCAAACGATATGCTAAACATATAAAACAATACAATACAAATAAACAATTTAATATAAATTTGCTCCATTAAACACGGCAGTAATTAATTAGTTTGCCCAGCCACCCCTGCAGCCGTCAGAACCTGTCATCTATAAATGTTAATACTATTAATAAAAAACATCCGCTGTCAACCACGTCGGGATCCGAGTGCTTTGTATACCACAATGCATTGCGTGCACCGCGCGTAGGGTGAAGAAGGCAAAATGGCGACGTAGTTTGAGACAGGGGCTCCATAAACGGACTTTGTGGCAGTTTGTGCTATCGATTGGCAAGCCATCACTGTGACCACGTTATCGTCCAGACAATTCTTTACACTACTGCATATGAAGCAACTTGAAGCATATTAAATAAGTACCCATAAAACATCGCCAATGATAGGTCATTTTAACTGCCTAATTACTACAACTTTTTATCGACGGATTACGATTTTGAAAGATGGGGCCTGTCAACGTGATCCAATATGGCCGCGGGCGTAAACAATGAAAACCGAAATACGACACCGAGAGGGAAACAATCATTAACACCTTTTAAACACCGCCAAAAAATCAGTTATCGGCGCAGAATCATAGAATGACATTATAGCAACATAAGAAAAATTATACAAGAACAGGTATGTTGCGTGATAATAAATTACGGCCACTAAACTCGGGCCCCTGTCTCCCCATGTTGTCAGAAGGGGCGTCAAATTGGTCTGACCTCCCTAATAATGGTTAGATTTTCCCATTCAGCAGGTGCCTATAACAGAATCTGAAACATGGTTTGAAGTACACACTACTCCCAATAAGAACAAGTGGTACCTGTTAAGAAATGTAAAATAATTATGAAATTATGGCTGTTTTAATTTTGGTAACGGAATTACACAGAAAATTTGAACATCAAGTTTTAATAAATTAAATGTTATGACATATCGTCTGAAATCTGCAATCTACCAGGGCCAACAGCTAGCATTAATAAATAGACATATAAAATGACCTTGTATTGGATAACATTATACCGTTCTTTTGTAGTGAACATATTATAGTGAACAGGTTTTGGGCGGTAATGGAATTACATCCTATGGCCTATGGTTATGCCTATGGCCTATGCCTATGGTAACGGAATTACGAGTCTGACTATTTTTGGAATAAAACATCAAATAATAATTGATTCTCATTTTTTCTTTTCTGCAAAGTTACAGAACACCATAACTCCATGTTCTACTAAAAAAAATTGTACTGGCCAATAATTGTACACACAGTACAGCGATGCACTTCACATTTAATTCAAGATCAGTTGAAAGCAGTTATTGGACTCCTGCCCATCTGTGGGTCAGGGAGGATGTTAATTAATGTCAGTCTTTATCAGTTGAGGCAGTCAGTATATCTTAACATCAGGACACACAAATTTACAGAGTTCAACACACTTCAAATAAGTTGTCATCTTATTTTAAAAAAACAGGAAAACAAATTTATTGTTTTGTTTTTCACAACCATACAATTTAAGTGCAGATTTATTTGCAAGGTCTTTTCTGTATTCTCAAGGTTGATAACCCATACTGTTGTCTTCTTTGTCATCTTCACTATTTCAGTCTTACTTTTGAAGAAGTTCCTTGTGGATTATTATTTGACATGGTTCTGTATAACAGTCACAAACAATGTAACCAACTACCATCTGTGACCTGCAACTGCTTAATGTTGGAAATTAGACTGATCTCATTCCAGTCATATGAACTTTATCATTTGTAATTCATCCATGGCTTAGTTGATACATCCATGTAGAATATTCTGACAGGTCCTGGCAGCAGCTTTGGTAATCTTGTTGGATGAAATCACGTAATATAACGTCAGAGAACACATGGAATCATAGTTTTGGACAATAAACCTTAGCCATGTGGAAAAGAAATACTGTATAGAATTTCTTTGAAAGTCCATGAAAAATTCTGCAACTGATCTTTGGTAGATAATCTAGCCTATGTTGTAGATTTATATGGATCACTGCCATTTATATGGATCGCTGCCATTCTGTGTAGTATCACATGTTACATATGGTACACGTTGCAAATGGTACGTTTCTGAATCCATAGACAGTTTTCAAAAGTATTGTCCAAAGATTCCATTCATATGTAACTGAAACATTGTCCCAGTGCCTGTGCTGACCTCTAATGTACTTAGGTCCCATTATTAATTTCTTACTGTGATTTATGGTGTTTATTGCATGCACTAACATTTATGAAACTAGTTTAATAATAATATTATTAATATAAATTATTTGAGCGTGATGCGCAAGCTTTGTTTATTCGGGTTCCGTTTGGTGGCGCTGTTATGCTGTTTGGTGGTGCCACTGTTTGCCGTATACGACTCTCTCAACAAAGACGAATGACAACATCTTACAACGTTCATCGCAAATTTTGCATTTTTTCAACAAAAAGTGTCTGCTATGCCAGAAGCGCCCCAAAGATGGGTTGAATTTGACGAAACATGTCACTGTCCATCATTCAAGAAACTATCAAAACGTGATGATCAACTTTCATCGAAGGACACGCCGACGTCGTCGTGGACAGCGTCGCAATGACTCGAGAACATGTTCTATCGAAATATTGGACAGTGGACATCTAGTTATACTCGAAGCGACTTGCCATCGGTTGCCGAATCTACTACTGTGGCCACAGCGTCAAGAAGTGACATACATGATGTGATTGACGATGACGATACGCTTGCTACATCTACTGTCACTGGTACTGGCCAAACAGGTTCACCACTGGCAGAGGTAGAGGAAGAAACTGACATTTTCTTGAAAACAGTTGCAAAAACATTATGGGGCTTGTTATGTGCACTTGATAATGTGGTAATTTAAGTTTTATATTCACAAATATTGGTGTGAACTGGGAAGTACAATTGTAATTTTAATTAATATTTTTTCTAATATTATTAATTGGTGTTATTTTATTATAATCGTTTATACAGTTTTGAAGCTAAAATCACAATTATCTTTACAATACAATTAATAAATAAAACATTTATAAATGTGAGTGTTCAGCTGTGCTGGCACTATTATAAGTGATAGTTGTTTAACAATAGCATATTATTTGTATGTTATGTTTCAGCTGTACTTGTTGATGGTAACATTAGAGGACACGTTGACTTGAAATTAAGCTGCTATATAGTGTATTTTGCAAACAGCTGGGGTGAAGTACTGTTATTAAAATAATTCAGTGCAATTAATTAATTTATTTGTCACTAGACCTTATTTTATTGCAGTTATCTTTATTGTTACAATTATGTTTTTATTTTTACAGCAGTAATCAATTATATTGAAACAGTTACAAGTGTTTTATTTGTTTACTTAAATAAAATAAAAATTGCATGTTAATCAATGTTTGCATGACTATAAAATTATCACCTACTCCCAGTATTTCCCTACACATGAAAAATTGTGTGTTTCGGTCCTATTAGTCTAAGTGGATAGTGTGTTTCTTTGGAGATCTCAACTGTACAAAATTTGATTTACAACGTAAATTTCGAGTTTCGCATATACAAATCTGGTAACGATTGATATCGAAGAATTCTGGTTTCGAACCAGCAATATATCGATTGATATCGAAGAATTCTGGTATCGAACCAGATACGTCTGTTGCATACTGTTCTTCTACTGGGAACTGTGTTCTATATGAATATTAGCCTTACAACGTAGAAAGTATCGAGTATCGGGTATCGAGTATCGAACAAAATTCATGTATCGACTGGTATCAAACAAAACCTGGTATCGAACCAGCACTAGTTAAGTATACTATGTTTTGAGCAGTCCTAAGAAGGGAATACCGTGCTATAAAAATCATAATAACATACCTAAATCTGAAAAGATAAGATACGGTGTACTTACCAAAATGCAAAGTAATATTTGTTGTATTACACAGTTGTAGCTGTTTTATCACAGACCTCCAAAACAACAACCATGCCTCAATTGACCTATGTATTCAGGAATCCAATGCTATAATCTTAAATATAAACAATAATGCAAACGATTGATGATGGTTCCAACAGTTTGCAGAAGGTATTCTTTTCTGTCGGCTGACCAAAGGTGTAACAGTCTGGGTAAACTGCTCAGTCTGCTGTCTACTGTCATCATTCCCAGGTGTTTCATGGCTGTGTCAAGAACATGGCAGCCTCTTGCAACTTTGGTCACCACATTTCTCCTGTTGATGAGGTTACGCAGCTGACTTAAAGTTCCTCCTTCTAATTGTTTATTGCTTTGTGGACATGGAGCCATATAGCAGCAGGGCATTTCCACGTGACCCGCGTTACATATTTTGACCATTCCTTGAACACTATTTCGACACGTCTCTTATAATAATATATTAAAAAGTTCAACTTATGCATAGAGGAACTTAATTGTATAAGGTATTAAATGATATGAACAAATGAAAATTTGATTACATAGTATGATTTTTATTTGTATCTAATCATAGCGTGACTCGCGTTACTGCAAACGGAAAGCACAAAAACATCACTTGGTACATGACAAGTTTCTCCTTAAAGTATAAATGATATCAAACAATGAATATCCTTGTTTGAAACACAAATAAATAGGGTTTCAAAAAATGTCATTATTGATTTGAAATTTTGTTAATAACATACAAATATATTAGATAATCAGCGTGACTCGCATTACTGTGACTTGTGTTGCATGAAATCCATTATCACAGATAAGTCATTATGCATATTTTATCTTGAGCAAAATTAATTATTCAGTCTGTAATTGAGATAACACAATATTGTATTTTAAAACATACATAAACCTTCTAAAATAATAATTGTATAGGAAATAATGCACACTTGAACATGGTGTTTTATATCCAGAAATATATTATTGTTTTAAAAGAAATACATCAGGTGATTGTTTTTCATAAAAGTTGCCATTACAATTATTTTGCAAGACCATTTACATGCAAGTTTTATTATAAAAAACAACTAAACATATTATCTCTAGCGTAAAACAACTTGACCGCTTCAGTGTGGACCACAGGAATAGCACCTTTGTGTTCATCTGGCTTTGTCATAGATATGATTGTTCATGTTCTGTACAGTTTTCACATTACAACTTTCCTCCCTTTCAGAGTTGGTGGGAGTGACTGATCCAAAATCGTCTTTGCTTTTGTTGTTGCCTTTGCCAACTGGCATTGTTATTTACTCTTGCCTTCTTCAGGGCTCGGCATTTGGCTACTCAATTCCTCACACTCTCTTGCCTCTTTTTCTTCATATTCTTTTGTTTAGACAAAGACAGGTTCTGTTCCCTTGCTTTCTTTGCATCGTGGATCTTTGTACACATTTCATTCTGCTGTTGACAGTAATCTTTATATTTACCTTGAGTACAGAGCTTCAGATGTCTCTTTCACTGTCTTTCAACGACTGTGAATGTTGTGATAAAATCTAAAGTCAGTTCCAGTGAATATGTCAAATGTTTATGAATAAACATACAAGACATAATTCTGAATGTTGTTTTATTTATGAGCAACAATAAGTATCTTAAAGTTCTTATAAAAACATTATCACTGCCAATTTAACATCTTTCGTTAATTCCTGCTGATATGTTAACCTACCTGGTATACAGGTATGTAATTAATCTTACTCAATAATTCCTACACTGACTGCTATCTAGCAAAGCAAAACTAAATATTTTAGTATGCAAAAACTGAATGGAAATGAAACATGTACACATTTATCTGAATAGTAGAAAATCTTGTATGCATGAGTCTGGCATGCATTCAGCCCATTTCCATGTGTGGGATAAAGTACACAGCTAACTAGTCAATTTTAACCCTTTTGTTTTTTTTTAATTTCTTTTTCTTTGGAAAACAAGTATGATCTATTGTTTCTTATTATTCAATATAATGTTTGAAAATAATATTTTGTAACTGGTGATAGATGAAATCAGATTCAAATTCTTTTTTATAATATTTATTAACAAACAGGAAATGTAAAGGCTTATGGGATATATTAGTAAACACATTTATTTTGGTGGTAGAATTATCATCAATGAAAACATTCATACTGTCATCTATAATATTATGTTTTAGCAACACATTGTTATATGTCTTAGAAGGGGAGAAAAATCTAACAAATGGATTATGACTCACGTTACAATACCTTATTTTTCGTGACCACGTTACACGTGACTCGTGTTACACATATTCAGTGTCCAATATCACATAGATTCACTAGATATGGATATAGTTTGTGTCATTTAATAAAGTATAAAAAGAAGGAGGAGATTTATAATGGGCAGTCTTAGACTACCAAAGGCTGCTGTATAAAATTAAAAATCTATAATTTTGTGACTCGCGTTACGCAAAAATGACCACCTCAGTGTAGAAGCATCTCTTAAAAAATACAGAACAGACTCAGAAATATTATTGTCATAATACATGAGACTAAGGCTTTAAAAAATAACAGCAACTGAGCAAACCATGAGAGTAACAGAAAACAGGGATATAAAGGGCTACTAATTATTTACACTTCAGATGAGTGAAATGTTGTCATTTCAGTGCTAATGGTTGGATGTACAGTAGTCCCCCTCATGAGTGGACCCCCGGATGAGTGGACACCCCGCATGTCGGGACAGTTTGTTGATGTACGGATCGTTTTGCCATGTTAATGTCCCCCTGATGAGTGGACACTCCGTGGACGCGGACAGCGGACAGCGGACAGCGGACAGCGGACAGCGGACAGCGGACAGCGGACAGCGGACAGCGGACAGAAAATAACAGCGAAAAATATAAATAAAATATTTTTTCCAAGATGGCGGCGAACAGGAAGCCGCGCAAGCCGCGATCCGCGCGGTGTGTAATGGGACAAATAAAATTTGCGTCACACGAGAGCGAGATCTTAGCATGTATATAAAGGGAAGTTTGCCGCGTAAATGCGTAGTTGGATTTGGAAATTTAGATACACCGATCATGACGAGTTCACCAAAGCGAAAAATTCTTAGTTTAGAGCAGCGAGTCGACGTCCTGCGGAGACTCGATAGCGGTGAGTCATGCCGAGCAATTGCGGTTTCCTGCGGAGTGGCAGTCGGGTGGTCGTAGCGACCTAAGGTATCTCAAACGGCGGAAGACTGTCTACGAGGATCTGAGCGGCATCGTTTGGGAGTGGTTTGTACTGCCCGATCGAAATAATTACCGATGAGCGGCAAACTGATCCAGGTGCGTTTTATTTAACGGTTTATAATTAGGTCATCGCCTCGACGGTTGTTGGCGAACATGTCCGAGAGATAATAGGCTATTTAATCGACATACTTGTGTTCTTCAGGATTTCTTTAACTATTTTAGCTAAACTAATTACATTGTGGGCTTATGTGCCAAGTAACATGTAGCCTAGACGATTAGGTTACCGACGATTATGATCTAAATTTGTTTAAAGGTTCTATTAGTGGATAATTTGTGTGGATAATTTCCAGTCATTCATGGACATGGGTCTTCCTTCTTAAACGTTACTTATGATCTTTTTGGGTTACATCATCCACAAGTTATGGGGACATTACTATTCAGCCGCTTTGGTTGCCAGTGAATAAACTTTTATTTAAAAACTTTGGACATAACGTCAATAACTGCCCATTTTGCTTGAATTGTTTATTATGCAGTCAACTAAATTTGTTTGTTCAACTGTGCTTCAGGAGAAGGCTGTGATGCTAGCTTTGGAGATGGGGCACGACGAATTCACGGCCTCAAACGGATGGCTGTGACGTTGGCAGATACGCTACAACGTGAAGCTGGCTGTGTTGTGTGGGGGGCAGCCGAAGTGCCCCAGGGAGCAGTCGATGACTGGGCAAAGTGCTTGATGGCCCTGCTTGATGGCTACTGTCACAAAGATAGGCCCTGCTTGATGGCTACTGTCACAAGGATAGGCCCTGCTTGATGGCTACTGTCACAAAGATAGGCCCTGCTTGATGGCTACTGTCACAAGGATAGGCCCTGCTTGATGGCTACTGTCACAAAGATAGGCCCTGCTTGATGGCTACTGTCACAAAGATAGGCCCTGCTTGATGGCTACTGTCACAAGGATAGGCCGTGCTTGATGGCTACTGTCACAAAGATAGGCCCTGCTTGATGGCTACTGTCACAAAGATAGGCCCTGCTTGATGGCTACTGCACAAAGATAGGCCCTGCTTGATGGCTACTGTCACAAGGATAGGCCCTGCTTGATGGCTACTGCACAAGGATAGGCCCTGCTTGATGGCTACTGTCACAAGGATAGGCCCTGCTTATGGCTACTGTCACAAGGTAGGCCCTGCTTGATGGCTACTGTCACAAGGGTAGGCCCTGCTTGATGGCTACTGTCACAAAGATAGGCCCTGCTTGATGGCTACTGTCACAAGGGTAGGCCTGCTTGTGGCTACTGTCACAAAGATAGGCCCTCTTGATGGCTACTGTCACAAAGATAGGCCCTGCTTGATGGCTACTGTCACAAGGATAGGCCCTGCTTGATGGCTACTGTCACAAAGATAGGCCCTGCTTGATGGCTACTGTCACAAAGATAGGCCCTGCTTGATGGCTACTGTCACAAAGATAGGCCCTGCTTGTGGCTACTGTCACAAAGATAGGCCCTGCTTGATGGCTACTGTACAAGGATAGGCCCTGCTTGATGGCTACTGTCACAAAGATAGGCCCTGCTTGATGGCTACTGTCACAAAGATAGGCCCTGCTTGATGGCTATGTCACAAGGATAGGCCCTGCTTGATGGCTACTGTCACAAGATAGGCCCTGCTTGATGGCTACTGTCACAGGATAGGCCCTGCTTGATGGCTACTGTCACAAAGATAGGCCCTGCTTGATGGCTACTGTCACAAGATAGGCCCTGCTTGATGGCACGTCACAAGGATATCTTCAACGGGACGAGACAGGACTGTACTACCGGGCACTGCCAACAGATCCTTGGTGATCAAGGGTGATCCCCGGAAAGGGATCAAAACCTCGAAGGAGCGAATGACCGTGTTGTTGGGGTGTTCGGGTGCTGGCGGAAGCTGACTCCCCCCGTCATTGGCAAGGCACCAACCCACGGTGTTTTCGCGGCGTCGATAAAGGACTGCTTCCGGTCACCTACAGGGCAAACAGGAAGGCGGGGTGACGGGCCTGTTTAAGGAGTGGCTGCAGTGTCTCGACGGCAAGATGCGGTCACAGAAGCGTAAGATCCTGCTGCTTCTGGGCAACTGTGGAGCGCACCCTGACGTCCAGCTCGCAAATGTGAAACTTGTGTTTCTGCCGCCCAACACAACGTCGCGTCTTCAAACTTGCTACGCCGGAATAATCGCAACACTGAAGGCGCATTACAGGAAGCGACTGATGCGTCACATACTTGCGGAGATGGACACCGCCAACACAGCCACTGAACTCAGCAAACGAGTGGACGTGCTGGACACCATTGGTTGGCTGTGGTGCAGCGTCACTCCAGACACGATCACCAAGTGCTTCGCCAAGTGTGGCATCGTAGAAGATGATGTGGTAGCAGCACTGACCTACACGAACCCGGGGAAGGGGCAGAGCGCCTGTTGTGTGATGTTTCGTGGGAAACATACGTCGGCGTGGACGAAGCGACCGTCACGATGGAAGTCATGACTGATGATGATGACTGGGAGGCGGCACTTGTTGCCAAGGCCAGTGGTGAGATCGTGCAGGATGACGAAGACAGTGATGACGACGACAACGAACCAGAGGGCCGTCCACTCATCACTGCAAAGGACGGCTTACTGCAGATAAAGGACGTCATGAACTTTGCACTGAGTGAGAATGACACAGCAATGTTTGAGGCTGCATCGACAGTGCGAGACCTGCTGCAAGGACATTCTATCAGACAGGCTGCCCTTGCTGAGCAGAAGAGCATCACTGACTATTTTCAGCGGCAGTGACGCAGTGGTGTAGACATGGTAGTGTAGCTTGTGACTGTTGTTGGGGTGGTGGTGCTGTTGAATTTTGTTCTTTTTTTGTAAGTTGTGGGAGTGTTGATTTTTTGTAATAAAATTGTGATTTATAAAATGTCTTTGTTACTTATTACAGGTGTATAACTTGTATTAAACAGTTGTAGAACAATGCATGCAGATATGTATAGTGTATGGCATTTGAGGGTTATTATTGTTCAAGTTCACTACATTATGCACATAACTGACACCACCCATCCCGGAATATCTGTCCCCCTGATGAGGGGACACCCCCAATGTAGGGACACTTGCTTGGAACCAGTAGTGTCCGCTGAAGAGGGGGAGTATACTGTAGCATTTTCACATAAAGCATTGTGCAATGATTGAAAGTTATTTCTTTCCTATAACTTTAAGTTATGTCCTATCAAAAACATGTAATATGCCATTGAAATTCAATGAATAAAATTTCAAACCATTTTCCAAATTTTCATGGAAATGCCCAGCATGTATTATAATATTGATTCAAGCAATAGGTGATTTATTTCCATTAACTGTAAGATTATTCAGAGCTGTGCTTAAATTGTTGTGGTAAGTGCTAAATGTGTGTTAGTTATAATTTCAGATTGTCATGGACAAGTTTTATACAAAAAAGTTCACGGAAAAAAACAATGAATTAGAAATTCCACTTTTTGTGCTATGCCAGTGAACATTTTTGAATATGCAGATTTGTTGCCGCACTATCTGGATGCCCAGTTGAAATGGCAGAAAACACACATTGGTATTAGACAGACCCTTTCGTTGCATTCAGAGCATATTTACAAGGATAAGTTTTGGGGTGAAATGAGCATCAAAGTGAATTATTTGTTCGATATTCCAATATACTAGACACACTGGTCATGACATTGTAGGGCCTTGTCTAGACACCTGTCATTAGACAGGCTGATATCAGTTTGGCAGGAATGTGAGCTGAAAGAGGCTGCCCTATCCTCTGACATGGTCATCATAAAACAACAGGGCCCTGGGATTTAACCCATTTTATCCTGAAGCTAGTGCAGACGAGTTGCAGCCAGTTCCTGATCATTTCCTCAAACCAATCTGTCAGCATTAAAAAATGACAGGCCTTCATTTAAAATGGACATAACTTTATTATTTGTCAATCAATTTATACTATACAGTCGCATCAACAAACTCATAGTTTTATCATATATATTATGTGTGGCATATGGCAAAACATGCCCAATAAATTCATACCTATGTTGAGGTTTGTAACATTACTTTTCACCCGACATTTTTGCCATGAAGGAGGCAACATGTCAAAGAGCAAGTTGAGTTTATTTTATGCATTAGTCTCCACTGAAAATAACTTGTCCACACATCTTGGATAATAATCTCATTATGTAAATTTTTTTGTAATACCCCCATGTCAGTCGATTGAATCGCCATTCGCCAACGTGTGGTGCCGCTGAACGGAATTATGCAAATTTATGAAATATTTACTGTCAACGATGTATAATTCTGTGGCTCATTTCTTATAACTAATACAAAAGTACTCTAAAGTAACAACTTTGGTCAACATTTCAACGTCACTTTATTTATGAAGTAGTTACCATCGTTGGAAATAATCTTAACTTTGTTTGGCGCCAAAAATACGGCGTGGAGCGAGGTGGGCGAAAATTGATGCCGTTGTTGGTTGACCCACGTCGATGGCTTCAAAGTATATCTTCATTATATGGTGGTGGAAATATCATTCATAAGTAGAAAAATAGCTTGAGTGAGTAATATTTTCTTATGCATAATGTGTGTGTGCTGAATGAAAATTATTGTGACATTGTAACTATTTTACCATTTTAATTATTTGTTACTATTAACTATACCTTTACATTCATTTATCACTATTGTTGTTATTGAATTTGTATGGTATTTTTATCAAAACAATAAATCATTGAAATTAAGCAGAATATGAATATATGTGAAATATATGGTGGTAGAAAAAGGTTTTGGTGCATTTAAAAATAATATTGTTATTTTAATTATTATTGTTAAAAACATTGCTTATATAATATAAGCTTGCGTATTCGCAGCATACGTGGGATGTGACAATGTGACATCATCGAACAACACGTAATTTCCATACCTATTTTATGACTACCTATTTTATAGTTAATTATAATACACACACCATATAGTCCCTAATAGATGTGCACTACTTAATAGACGCCCACCCCCTTTTTTAGATGTGAAACAATCAATAAACTTGTATTTGAGTGACGTAAAAATGCAACAGAATTAGCACAGACGGCGGCGAAATTAATGCTATTCGTAAATAGCAATTGTGGGAAGGACAACCGAACCGTTACTAATGATACTTTTGTAAGTAAATATATGATAAATGTAAATGCTTACCACAAAGAGGGCTTTATTATATATTTTATGATACTATCAGAGAGAGGCCATTATGTGCATCAAACAAATGGCAGATTTGTTTATGTTGGATTAAACGTTGACTATTCGTGTAAATACGGTGCCACTTGCGTATTTTATTGCATCAGTCAAGACACAATTATAACAAATTGTGCAAACAAATTTTAGTAGAAACAAAGTTGAGATTGTCATCCGTTTCAATCGCCCGCGGGCACGCAGTGCAGTGCGACTGGCATCAACCAACTTCGATAAGAAGAATAAGTCAGAGTAATTGTCATATAAATTCATATTCAAATGTATGTGTTTCAATTAATAAGCTTTGCTTCTGTCGATAAATCAGAGGGTTGACAATTTGAATAATTGCGTCTGTTACTGACTCATGGTTCTATACATGGTTCTAGTCAGGACCACATACATCGTTATCGACATCGATGTACGTGTGTCGACACTGATTTGCCATTTCTGATGCACCTGGTCAATGCAGCTTTTACTTGCAGTAAATCCACTCTATGTTCATATTACTACATTTATTAAACATTATTAAAGCAACTTGAAGAACACGTAGATTGTCCTGGAAGCATTACGCAGTAAAAATGTTCATTTAAAAAGAAGTATATCTCCGGTCATTCACTTGGAGGCACTGTACATATGCGTACTTCAGTGACGCCACGTTGCGGATTACCGGGTAGTTATCTATTCTGTTTAGAAGCCGATATAGCAGGTGACCACATTCGTCCCACTTTTGAGAAATTAATAGACGCGCAGCCAAGCCTTCCCACTCGCGCACTGCGCGTCTATTAGGGACTATACGGTATGTATTTTATTATTTATTTTAAAATATTATCTGTGGGTAGTTTTCTTCTTAATTGTATATTGTGTTAACAGTTGTGAAGTGCCACAAGCAATTATGGATGTGGCACTATATCATATAAAATATTATATTATAATAAATACTTATAAATAATTAAACTACTTCTCGTATACAAATGCAGTAAGTAAAGTTTATAATTATTCGCGTGCACAAACATGCCATTTTTATAATATAGTGTAAGTATATGTATGTAGGATACGTGAAGAGAGGTTTGGCGGCTGTTGGCGGTCCTTTTCATAGTTAGGTCAATTAAACCTGGTCGTCTGGCATCCTCACTCATTCAGTCATTGTGTCTGTGACTGTTCCAAAGAATTCACCGGACCACTGTTTCAGTTCTGGTTGATTCAAAGGGTATCAAAAAGACAGCTTACTGATACTGTCTTTCCCTGTACTGTTGCTACAGGTATATGAGGTACAGTGTGGCATATTGCTCTCGCGATTTAATTGTAAATCGACGTAAGGCAGTTTTAACGAACTGCTTGGCTCTCTGTTATGACAGCTGGACCAGCAGATGGCACCGTGATGGATTACTTTTCCAAAGTGCAGATAGAAGCTGAGTTTTGATTAGTTGCATTGAACAAGATGGTCCCGTTCATGGTGTCAGTTGTTTTGCTAAATTTTACCAATTTAAGACCACTTACTGAATAAACCACTGATGTGAACATTTTGATTGTAGATGCAAATGGTTAGTTTGTGTAAACTGTTTTAGGTGCATAAGACCAAATTTTTTACTTTTTTGCTCCTTAGTCTTTTAACTTGCATGGCCTAAATATGTTGTTCCCCTACTGTTCAAAGCCAACCCTCACCCCAGGGAAAACCTAGTAATTTTGCCCAAACCAAGGTTTGCATGCATGTGTGCATACATGTGGGCCTGTGAACACCCAACTACCACAACTTTATGGACTGGCAAACATTTTATTCTGCATAAAAGTCTGGTGTGTTTTGGTTAATTATGACTACAGATATATCAGTTGTGAGAGAAATATATTAATGCAAATTGACACTTACATTATTGTAATAGTTTTGGACCCTAAACATTACATGTCCCAGAACATATTGAAATATTGGTCAGTGTGAAGGTAATTTAAACCATCACCAAAGCCATGCAAGGTGTTTAGGGACTTTTGAGATCAACCCTATGTTGGATTGTCATTTGTCAAAGCACATTCGTGCATCATCAGTAAAATTATGTTTGTATGGTTTCAGCACAATGTGTCACCAGTGACGTTGGTGACACTAAGTGACAACACGACTGGGGATGACTTTGGATATTCAGATGGTCTTCACCACACGGACAACATGAGAGAACTCCACAGATAAAGATAAATTTGGGCTGGTGGATGGACAAATCCTTATGACGGCACAAGACAGCAAATATTTTCAACATCTGATTTTAATGATGTAGTCAGATTTATACGGTGTGTGCACTCTTGGGTATTTAGATCATACTGTAGTTCTAGTGCAATTAGATGTGCGATCCAGAAAAGGCTTAAATTGTTATCCACTCTCAGTGAACTTGCTGGAACATATACAGGGAACCAAGTCAGGACCTTAGAGGCCTGTATCTTCAACTTGCGGACACAATATCGAGCCAACTCCATACAGTAGCAGATGTTTGATGTCACTCGATTCCAAGATATGTTACTCCAGTTCCACGACCAACCACCCTGCAGATTACTTTGTGGATAAAACGCAAATCACTATTCTAGAAATTCACAACATACTGGCAATTGGATATTACAATACAGTCACCAGGTGGCGTGGCAGATCCACA
>JAODUO010000201.1:495000-501536 GCA_025642075.2 Ridgeia piscesae | reverse complement strand
TGGCTATTGAATAGTGTCTGATGACTATTGAATGATGTCTGATGACTTTTGAATGGAGTCTGATGACTATTGAATGATGTCTGATGACCATTGAATGATGTCTGATGACAATTGAATTATGTCTGATCACTATTGAATGATGTCGGATGACAATTGAATGATGTCTGATCACTATTGAATGATGTCTGATGACTATTGAATAATGTCTGATGACAATTGAATGATGTCTGATGACTATTGAATGGAGTCTGATGACTATTGAATGATGTCTGATGACAATTGAATGATGTGTGATGATTATTGAATGGTGTCTGGTGACTATTGATTGATGTCTGTTGACTATTTAATGATGTCTGATGACAATTGAATCATGTCTGATGACTAATGAATGATGTCGGATGACAATTGAATGATGTCTGATGACTACTGAATGGTGTCTGATGACTATTGAACGATGTCTGATGACAATTGAATGATGTCTTATGACAATTAAATGGTGTCTGATGGCTATTGAATGATGTCTGATGACAATTGAATGATGTCTGATCACTATTGAATGATGTCTGATGACTATTGAATGATGTCTGATGCCTATTGAATGGAGTCTGATGACTATTGAATGATGTCTGATGACCATTGAATGATGCCTGATGACTATTGAATGATGTCTGATGACTATTGAATAATGTCTGATGACAATTGAATCATGTCTGATGCCTATTGAATGATGTCGGATGACAATTGAATCACGTCTGATAACAATTGAATGGTGTCTGATGACAATTGAATGATGTCTGATGACTATTGAATTGTGTCTGATGACTATTAAATGATGTCTGATGACTATTGAATGATGTCGGATGACAATTGAATGATGTCTGATGACTACTGAATGGTGTCTGATGACTATTGAACGATGTCTGATGACAATTGAATGATGTCTTATGACAATTAAATGGTGTCTGATGGCTATTGAATGATGTCTGATGACAATTGAATGATGTCTGATCACTCTTGAAAGGTGTCTGATGACTATTGAATGATGTCTGATGACAATTGAGTGATGTCTGATGACTATTGAATGGTGTCTGATGACTATTGAATGATGTTTGATGACAATTGAATGATGTCTGATGACAATTGAATGGTGTCTGAAGACCATTGAATGATGTCTGATGACTATTGAATGGTGTCTGATGACTATTGAATGGTGTCTGATGACTATTGAATGATGTCTGATGACAATTGAATGATGTCTGATGATTATTGAATGGTGTCTGGTGACTATTGAATGATGTCTGTTGACTATTTAATGATGTCTGATGACAATTGAATCATGTCTGATGACTATTGAATGATGTCGGATGACAATTGAATCATGTCTGATCACTATTGAATGATGTCGGATGACAATTGAATGATGTCTGATCACTATTGAATGATGTCTGATGACTATTGAATGATGTCTGATGGCTATTGAATGGTGTCTGATGACTATTGAATTATGTCTGATGACTATTGAAAGGAGCCGGATGACTATTGAATAATATCTGATGGCTATTGAATGGTGTCTGATGACTATTGAATGATGTCTGATGACAATTGAATGGTGTCTGAAGACCATTGAATTATGTCTGATGACAATTGAGTGATGTCTGATGACTATTGAATGGTGTCTGATGACTATTGAATGATGTCTGGTGACAATTGAATGATGTCTGATGACAATTGAATGGTGTCTGAAGACCATTGAATGATGTCTGATGACAATTGAATGATGTCTGATGGCTATTGAATAGTGTCTGATGACTATTGAATGATGTCTGATGACTTTTGAATGGAGTCTGATGACTATTGAATGATGTCTGATGACCATTGAATGATGTCTGATGACAATTGAATTATGTCTGATCACTATTGAATGATGTCGGATGACAATTGAATGATGTCTGATCACTATTGAATGATGTCTGATGACTATTGAATAATGTCTGATGACAATTGAATGATGTCTGTTGACTATTGAATGGAGTCTGATGACTATTGAATGATGTCTGATGACAATTGAATGATGTGTGATGATTATTGAATGGTGTCTGGTGACTATTGATTGATGTCTGTTGACTATTTAATGATGTCTGATGACAATTGAATCATGTCTGATGACTAATGAATGATGTCGGATGACAATTGAATGATGTCTGATGACTACTGAATGGTGTCTGATGACTATTGAACGATGTCTGATGACAATTGAATGATGTCTTATGACAATTAAATGGTGTCTGATGGCTATTGAATGATGTCTGATGACAATTGAATGATGTCTGATCACTATTGAATGGAGTCTGATGACTATTGAATGATGTCTGATGCCTATTGAATGGAGTCTGATGACTATTGAATGATGTCTGATGACCATTGAATGATGCCTGATGACTATTGAATGATGTCTGATGACTATTGAATAATGTCTGATGACAATTGAATCATGTCTGATGCCTATTGAATGATGTCGGATGACAATTGAATCACGTCTGATAACAATTGAATGGTGTCTGATGACAATTGAATGATGTCTGATGACTATTGAATTGTGTCTGATGACTATTAAATGATGTCTGATGACTATTGAATGATGTCGGATGACAATTGAATGATGTCTGATGACTACTGAATGGTGTCTGATGACTATTGAACGATGTCTGATGACAATTGAATGATGTCTTATGACAATTAAATGGTGTCTGATGGCTATTGAATGATGTCTGGTGACAATTGAATGATGTCTGATCACTCTTGAAAGGTGTCTGATGACTATTGAATGATGTCTGATGACAATTGAGTGATGTCTGATGACTATTGAATGGTGTCTGATGACTATTGAATGATGTTTGATGACAATTGAATGATGTCTGATGACAATTGAATGGTGTCTGAAGACCATTGAATGATGTCTGATGACTATTGAATGGTGTCTGATGACTATTGAATGGTGTCTGATGACTATTGAATGATGTCTGGTGACAATTGAATGATGTCTGATGACAATTGAATGGTGTCTGAAGACCATTGAATGATGTCTGATGACAATTGAATGATGTCTGATGGCTATTGAATGGTGTCTGATGACTATTGAATGATGTCTGATGACTATTGAAAGGAGCCGGATGACTATTGAATGATGTCTGATGACAATTGAATCATGTCTGATCACTATTGAATGATGTCTGATGACAACTGAATAATATCTGATGGCTATTGAATGGTGTCTGATGACTATTGAATGATGTCTGATGACTTTTGAATGGAGTCTGATGACTATTGAATGATGTCTGATGACCATTGAATGATACCTGATGACAATTGAATCATGTCTGATCACTATTGAATGATGTCGGATGACAATTGAATGATGTCTGATCACTATTGAATGATGTCTGATGACTATTGAATGATGTCTGATGACAATTGAATCATGTCTGTTCACTATTGAATGATGTCGGATGACAATTGAATGATGTCTGATCACTATTGAATGATGTCTGATGACTATTGAATGATGTCTGATGACAATTGAATCATGTCTGATCACTACTGAATGATGTCTGATGACAACTGAATGATGTCTGATGGCTATTGAATGGTGTCTGATGACTATTGAATGATGTCTGATGACTATTGAATGATGTCTGTTGACTATTTAATGATGTCTGATGACAATTGAATCAATTCTGATGACTATTGAATGGTGTCTGATGGCTATTGAATGATGTCTGATGACAATTGAATGATGTCTGATCACTATTGAATGGAGTCTGATGACTATTTAATGATGTCTGATGACAATTGAATCATGTCTGATCACTATTGAATGATGTCTGATGACAACTGAATAATATCTGATGGCTATTGAATGGTGTCTGATGACTATTGAATGATGTCTGATGACTTTTGAATGGAGTCTGATGACTATTGAATGATGTCTGATGACCATTGAATGATGTCTGATGACAATTGAATCATGTCTGATCACTATTGAATGATGTCGGATGACAATTGAATGATGTCTGATCACTATTGAATGATGTCTGATGACTATTGAATGATGTCTGATGCCTATTAAATGGAGTCTGATGACTATTGAATGATGTCTGATGACCATTGAATGATGCCTGATGACTATTGAATGATGTCTGATGACTATTGAATAATGTCTGATGACAATTGAATCATGTCTGATGCCTATTGAATGAAGTCGGATGACAATTGAATCACGTCTGATAACAATTGAATCACGTCTGATGACAATTGAATGATGTCTGATGACTATTGAATTGTGTCTGATGACTATTAAATGATGTCTGATGACTATTGAATGATGTCGGATGACAATTGAATGATGTCTGATGACTACTGAATGGTGTCTGATGACTATTGAACGATGTCTGATGACAATTGAATGATGTCTTATGACAATTAAATGGTGTCTGATGGCTATTGAATGATGTCTGATGACAATTGAATGATGTCTGATCACTATTGAATGGAGTCTGATGATTATTGAATGATGTCTGATGACAATTGAATGATGTCTGATCACTCTTGAAAGGTGTCTGATGACTATTGAATGATGTCTGATGACAATTGAGTGATGTCTGATGACTATTGAATGGTGTCTGATGACTATTGAATGATGTTTGATGACAATTGAATGATGTCTGATGACAATTGAATGGTGTCTGAAGACCATTGAATGATGTCTGATGACAATTGAATGATGTCTGATGGCTATTGAATGGTGTCTGATGACTATTGAATGATGTCTGATGACTATTGAAAGGAGCCGGATGACTATTGAATGATGTCTGATGACCATTGAATGATGTCTGATGACAATTGAATCATGTCTGATCACTATTGAATGATGTCTGATGACAACTGAATAATATCTGATGGCTATTGAATGGTGTCTGATGACTATTGAATGATGTCTGATGACTTTTGAATGGAGTCTGATGACTATTGAATGATGTCTGATGACCATTGAATGATGTCTGATGACAATTGAATCATGTCTGATCACTATTGAATGATGTCGGATGACAATTGAATGATGTCTGATCACTATTGAATGATGTCTGATGACTATTGAATGATGTCTGATGACAATTGAATCATGTCTGTTCACTATTGAATGATGTCGGATGACAATTGAATGATGTCTGATCACTATTGAATGATGTCTGATGACTATTGAATGATGTCTGATGACAATTGAATGGTGTCTGGTGACTATTGAATGATGTCTGTTGACTATTTAATGATGTCTGATGACAATTGAATCATGTCTGATGACTATTGAATGATGTCTGATGATTATTGAATGGTGTCTGGTGACTATTGAATGATGTCTGTTGACTATTTAATGATGTCTGATGACAATTGAATGATGTCTGATGACTATTGAATGGAGTCTGATGACTACTGAATGATTTCTGATGCCTATTGAATGGAGTCTGATGACTATTGAATGATGTCTGATGACCATTGAATGATGTCTGAAGACTTTTGAATGATGTCTGATGATTATTGAATGAAGTCTGATGACAATAGAATCATGTCTGATGCCTATTGAATGATGTCGGATGACAATTGAATCACGTCTGATAACAATTGAATGGTGTCTGATGACAATTGAATGATGTCTGATGACTATTGAATCAGTCTGTAGTCATGCATGTAATGTCACCTCTAGCAAGAGTGTCACTAGAGCAATATCAGATGAGTAATGATATATCTAGAAAGACTGTTACCATAGCGTCATTATGTTACTACAGTTATTATATGTATACTGACATCTCTGTAGTTATTGTTATCATTATTGATTGGCTGGCTGGCTGGCTGGCTGGCTGGCTGGCTGGCTGGCTGGCTGGCTGGCTGGCTGGCTGGCTGGCTGGCTGGATGGCTGGCTGGCTGGCTGGATGGCTGGCTGGCTGGCTGGCTGGCTGGCTGGCTGGCTGGCTGGCTGGCTGGCTGGCTGGCTGGATGGCTGGCTGGCTGGCTGGATGGCTGGCTGGCTGGCTGGATGGCTGGCTGGCTGGATGGCTGGCTGGCTGGCTGGATGGCTGGCTGGCTGGCTGGATGGCTGGCTGGCTGGCTGGCTGATTGACTGTACGTGTTATTATAGTCACCATCAAAGTGCTATTCTCAGATCTCAGTCTCCTGTGGTTTCCTCCAAACAGCCCAAACTTGGGCTAATGCAGGAGTTTGTAGTCTTAGGTTGTTTACTCCAAACAGCCCAAACTTGGGCTAATGCAGGAGTTTGTAGTCTTAGGTTGTTTACTCCAAAAATTAGGGTAATGCAGGAGTTTGTAGTGCTTCTTGTGCACATGCGTTAGATAGTATGTTTGTTTGTTTGTTTGTTTGTTTGTTTGTTTGTATGTTTGTTTGTTTGTTTGTTTGTTTGTTTGTTTGTTTGTTTGTTTGCTTGCTTGCTTGCTTGCTTGCTTGCTTGCTTGCTTGCTTGCTTGCTT
>JAODUO010000201.1:355000-490000 GCA_025642075.2 Ridgeia piscesae | reverse complement strand
TCTGTCTGTCTGTCTGTCTGTCTGTCTGTCTGTCTGTCTGTCTGTCTGTCTGTCTGTCTGTCTGTCTGGCTGGCTGGCTGCTAGCTAGCTAGCTAGCTAGCTAGCTTCTTCTTCTTCTTCTTCTTCTTCTTCTTCTTCTTCTTCTTCTTCTTCTTCTTCTTCTTCTTCTTCTTCTTCTTCTTCTTCTTCTTCTTCTTCTTCTTCTTCTTCTTCTTCTTCTTCTTCTTCTTCTTCTTCTTCTTCTTCTTCTTCTTCTTCTTCTTCTTCTTCTTCTTCTTCTTCTTCTTCTTCTTCTTCTTCTTCTTCTTCTTGCTAGATCAGTAAAAGTAATGAGTAACTAAAATACATATTTACATGACAGCCAGCCAGCCAGCCAGCCAGCCAGCCAGCCAGCCAGCCAGCCAGCCAGCCAGCCAGCCAGCCAGCCAGCCAGCCAGCCAGCCAATCAATAATTATAACAATAACTACAGAGATGTCAATATACATATAATAACTGTAGTAACATAATGACGCTATGGTAACAGTCTTTCTAGATATATCATTACTCATCAGTGCCACGGTTGTTGATATGACCCTAAATTTTCAGTGTCATGGTGGTTGATATGACCCCTAATGTTCCAGTGTCATGGTGGTTGATATGACCCCTAATGTTCCAGTGTCATGGTGGTTGACATGACCCCTAATGTTGCAGTGCCATGGTGGTTGATATGACTCCTAATGTTGCAGCGCCTTGGTGGTTGACATGACCCCTAATGTTGCAGTGCCTTGACATTTAAAAAAATTAAATAATATAATCAATATCACACATACCTCCACCGGGCCTATTAAAACTATCAAAAAGCCATGCCCATTACATAGCCACCAGGTGCTGCATCAACACTGCAGTGTCTCCTATTATCACTGAGCAATTAGCATCTGGAATATGGTCCTACCACTTATTACTGAAATAGAAAACCCCATAGGTTTTCAAACAGCAATCATGAACCTCCCCTTCACAACACTCAATCACCTAAACTGCCTGTAATGCAAACAAACAAACAAACAAACAAACAAACATACTATCTAACGCATGTGCACAATTTTCAAACCACCTTCAAACACTTGTAATGTCACACCACATCATTATGGTTTTTCTTTTGGAAGAATTTGATTGTGGTGATGTACTGATTCTGTAACAGTGTCACATGTGTTGCAGGCTCTAACAGTGTCAGTGTGTTGCAGGCTCTAACATTGTCAGTGTGTTACCTGCCCTAACAGTGTAAGTGTTTTGCAGGCTCTAACAGTATCAGTGTGTTGCAGGCTCTAACATTGTCAGTGTGTTACCTGCCCTAACAGTGTAAGTGTTTTGCAGGCTCTAACAGTTTCAGTGTGTTGCAGGCTCTAACAGTGTCAGTGTGTTACCTGCCCTAACAGTGTAAGTGTTTTGCAGGCTCTAACAGTTTCAGTGTGTTGCAGGCTCTAACATTGTCAGTGTGTTACCTGCCCTAACAGTGTAAGTGTTTTGCAGGCTCTAACAGTTTCAGTGTGTTGCAGGCTCTAACAGTGTCAGTGTGTTGCATTCTCTAACAGTGTCAGTGTGTTGCAGGCTCTAACAGTGTCAGTGTGTTGCAGGCTCTAACAGTGTCAGTGTGTTGCAGGCTCTAACAGTGTCAGTGTGTTACATGCTCTAACAGTGTAAGTGTTTTGCAGGCTCTAACAGTTTCAGTGTGTTGCAGGCTCTAACAGTGTCAGTGTGTTGCATTCTCTAACAGTGTCAGTGTGTTGCAGGCTCTAACAGTGTCAGTGTGTTGCAGGCTCTAACAGTGTCAGTGTGTTACATGCTCTAACAGTGTCAGTGTGTTGCAGGCTCTAACATTGTCAGTGTGTTACCTGCCCTAACAGTGTAAGTGTTTTGCAGGCTCTAACAGTTTCAGTGTGTTGCAGGCTCTAACAGTGTCAGTGTGTTGCATTCTCTAACAGTGTCAGTGTGTTGCAGGCTCTAACAGTGTCAGTGTGTTGCAGGCTCTAACAGTGTCAGTGTGTTACATGCTCTAACAGTTTCAGTGTGTTGCAGGCTCTAACAGTTTCAGTGTGTTGCAGGCTCTAACAGTGTCAGTGTGTTGCAGGCTCTAACAGTGTCAGTGTGTTATATGCTCTTACAGAGTCAGTGTGTTACAGGTTCTCATAGTGTCAGTGTGTTACAGGCTTTAACAGTGTCAGTGTGTTGCAGGCTCTAACAGTGTCAGTGTGTTGCATGCTCTAACGGTGTCAGTGTGTTGCAGGTTCTAACAGTGTCAGTGTGTTACACTCTCTCACAGTGTCAGCGTGTTACATGCTCTAACAGTGTCAGTGTCTTACTGGTTCTAACAGTGTCAGCATGTTACATGCTCTAACAGTGCCTGTGCTTTACAGGCTCTAACAGTGTCAGTGTCTTACATGCTCTAACAGTGTCAGTGTCTTACAGTTTCTAACAGTGTCAGTGTGTTACAGGCTCTAACAGTGTCAGCGTGTTATATGCTCTAACAGTGTCATTGTGTTACAGGCTCTAACAGTGTCAGTATGTTACAGGCTCTAACAGTGCCAGTGTGTTACAGGCTCTAACAGTGTCAGTGTGTTACAGGCTCTAACAGTGTCAGCGTGTTACATGGTCTAACAGTGCCTGTGCTTTACAGTTTCTAACAGTGTCAGTATGTTACAGGCTCTAACAGTGTCAGCGTGTTATATGCTCTAACAGTGTCACATGTGTTACAGGCTCTAACAGTGTCAGTGTTTTGCAGACTCTAACAGTGTCAGTGTGTTGCATGCTCTAACAGTGTCAGTGTGTTGCAGGCTCTAACAGTGTCAGTGTGTTACAGGCTCTAACAGTGTCAGTGTGTTGCAGGCTCTAACAGTGTCAGTGTGTTACATGCTCTAGCAGTGTCAGCGTGTTACGTGCTCTAACAGTGTCAGTGTGTTGCATGCTCTAACAGTGTCAGTGTGTTGCAGACTCTAACAGTGTCAGAGTGTTGCATGCTCTAACAGTGTCAGTGTCTTACAGGCTCTGACAATGTCACTGTGTTGCAGACTCAAACAGTGTCAGTGCTGATGCAGGCTTTAACAGTGTCAACGTGTTGGAGGCCCTAACAGTGTCAACGTGTTCTTGGGCCTGGGTCTGCCCTGGGTCATCATGGAAGGCCATGTACAAGGTGGTGAAGAAGTTCACAGTGTCCTCCAACAACCTCGTACATTCTGTTGTTGTCTTCGTCATCGTTGACTTCATCTGTCTCATTGTCCTCAAGGTGCGACACAAGGTCAGTCTCTCCCCGGGTCACACATCCCAGCATGCACCAGGGTTTCACATCCCGGCATGCACCAATGATTCACATCCCAGCATGCATCAGGGTAAACACATTAAAAGGGAATCCATATTTAATAAGTTTCTTCCAAATTTGACCTGAGAGCCAAACAGCGTCTCATCCTATTGTGGCGGCTTTCCTAGGTGGATGTGAGGAGATTAAAAGTGCTGCCAGCTCACGGAGCCTGTGTAATCTACACTAAGGCCACTCCTGCTAAGGTCTCTACTCCCAGCATGCACCTGGTAAGGGCAACTCCATCCATCATGCAACAGAGACACACATCCCTGCATGCACCCTGGTCACATCTCCCAGCATGCAACAAGATCTCTCCTCCCAGCATGCACCACAGTCACACCACCATCATGCATCAGTATCATTCCTCTGTTCATACACCTTGTTCAATCTGAACATGTTTGTCTGACCACAGGGATGATGTCTTGTGTATGAATTATGCAATGTAAAGAATTCAGACATTGTGAATTACAGATCTGATAGAAAGATAGTAACACTTCAGACAAGAACCAATTGCAGAAGAGACAATAATTGCAGATCAGACAACAAACAAATGACAGACTCAGAAAGAAACTAACAACAGAGAGCATAAGACAAGTAAATAACAGTTCACACAAACAGGTAATAACAGATCAGGTAACAGCAAATAACATATAAAACACCCAGTTAATAACAGATCAGAACCAGTTCATATCAGCGCAGACAGCAGTATTTTCTGCTATGCTACAAGTAGTCGTGTGTGTGTGTGTGTGTGTGTGTGTGTGTGTGTGTGTGTGTGTGTGTGTGTGTGTGTGTGTGTGTGTGTGTGTGTGTGTGTGTGTGTGTGTGTGTGTGTGTGTGTGTGTGTGTGTGTGTGTGTGTGTGTGTGTGTGTGTGTGTATGTGTGTGTGTGTGTGTGTGTGTGTGTGTGTGTGTGTGTGTGTTGTCTGCTAGAGTTTGTCGGCGGTGAACTGGGCGACAAGAATAAGACAGTGAAGGCGCTTTCAGTCACCTTCGTGGTTTTTCTCTGGGTCATCTACATTGCGCTCTCATCCATCAAGGCTGACATTGTCAGACTCTCTACCAGTTATCATCCTGACCTGTTGACATGGTCACCTACACTGGACCCTCTTCCACCAAGGCCTACTAAGTAACATCTACCATGGTGTTGAATTATGTTTGTACACATTACCATGGCAATCAAACACTGTTGTGTTTATATATATATATATATATATATATATATATATATATATATATATATATATATATATATATAAACATACGGTATCTTCTCTTATTTGCCCTATTCATCTCTAGGTATGCCTTGATTAGCTGTGACAATGTCAGTGATATTTTAATTGAGTAACAACCAAAGCCAATGTCTAATTTGTTCTTAGTCCCTTAGAATGTTTCCTGAATAGTCAAGGATGTAAGTAAGGCCCATATCCCAGGGGTGGACCATGTGCTGAATATATATATATATATATATATATATATATATATATATATATATATATATATATATATATATACGAATATATATATACGAATATATATATACAGATATATATATATATATATATATATATATATATATATATGTGCTCTATCTTAACTATGGTGCAAAGCATTTCCGAGATGTCACAAAAACAGCTATACTTATGAAATGGAATCAATGTGTGTGCACACGACATGTAGTGTTTGCATAAGGAACACCAGCAGGGTGCGAACCCGCCATCCACAACATTGAACCAACATTACCAGAAACTGTGCAAATGAACAAAATGGTTAAACAACTGACAGTGATTTTGCATTACAACACAGTATCTTACACTCAATCAGTCACAGTTGTATGTTATGCAGTTAGAAAAAGTGAATTGATATAATCTGACTGGAATACAAGATTATTAGTACATGATCTGAAGAAAAACACTTGCACATACTCAATTTTACGGATAAGACTGCTAACCGGTTTTCAACTTCTTTTGCTTTTGCGGAAGGACATCTTCCGTCACCATAGCTGCCCCAACACCCTATTTGAACGATAGTTTCTGTCTGGAACATTATACATATATAATATATACAAACCACGAGAAAATATATAACGAGAATATATAGAATATATATATATATATGTATTCTCGTAATATATAACGAGAATATATAGAATATATATATATATATGTATTCTCGTAATATATAACGAGAATATATAGAATATATATATATATGTATTCTCGTAATATATATGTATATGTATTCTCGTAATATATATATATATATATATATATATATATATATATATATATATATATATATATATGCAATAATTTATTATATTGTAGGTGCATTTATTTACTGATTCATTTTTAAAGACAATGTAATGATTGTATATCATAGGATTTTAATGTGTATAGATAGTTCTTATTTCATTATTAAAAACACTGCTTTGTAATTATAATGCTCACCAGAACGGTTATTTGAACGCTACATAAGAAATATATTATCATATATTGAACAAAAATGAATATGTTTTACTGACTACATGAAAGGTTCCAAGTTAAAATTAAATAGTAACTACAACGCAACAAATGCTTAGGGGTGAAATTTCCGCATTTATAACAGATAATAGCTCGAGCGTTTTTATATATTTCAATCATATAGTTTTCCACAAACAAACCTACATCTAGTTAATTAAACCTCATCATGACACCGAGTTGTTATAAATAAAAGCACACACAATATTTGAATAGTGGCACAAGTACATCCATTAAATGTTATATGTAATCATAAAAACATTAGCCTTTAAATATGTGATTGTGAAAATAAAAGAGGGAATCCGGAAGTGGGAGACACTGAGTACATAGCCTATAGTACAATCTAATGCACTACTGGGGCCAGAGATACCACATTGGTTGCTCCTGACAACGCTCCCTGGTGAGGAGAGCGTCACGACCTTCAACCCTAACAACTGAGACGTGCCACGAGAAAGGGAGGAAATGTATCTGCCCCTGGACCCGGTTCACCACACCGGTTGTGACCTACGTAGGATTAGCGTCACTGATACACACCACTGCCACACGGCATCGAGAACACAACAGTTGCAATGAGGGTTGACGTTTTCTTGCTATTTATGCTACCACGACCGTTCTCGGGTGAAATTGTGGTTTCAACTTGTCAGACACTTGAGCTGATACATTTACATCCAGAGACGTTATTTATTAGTTTAAATGGCATTAAAACCTCGACCATATGTTATATTATAGTATACGGTACATTAAACCTGCTAACATGCGAAACTGTAATTACTAATCAATTTTGATATGCATATTGATGTTCAAAGACGGAAGGACGACACGGAAACAATATGGCGCACACTAGGTCCGCACTTAATTTGTATTGATATCTTTAGCAAATGATTAAGTTATGTTGACATTCAGAGCAACAAACACCGGGTTGCAATACTACCAACAATAGTTCATATCGTGCGCGGAATGTAATTTACATCACATGAGTGCGTTGGAAATAATTTTTAAAATGAGTGTCTACTAATACTATTTATACGATAATTAAATTATCTGGGGAGTTTCGTGATTTAATTATTACATGTGGATATCAGTTTCTCACAATGGAGTGGTGATCACTGTAGAAGATACTTTATTAATACAATCCTCCACCAGCAGTGTGTGGAATATAATTATATTGCAAACTTGCTGCTCTTAAAATCTTGTGATGACCAACCTTCCACAGTGCCGTTTTTTAGTCCATCTGATTGTCGCATTTGCACCCTGAACCAGTCCTTACGTAGGTCAGAACGCTTGTTACACAAATCCCGACATCAAGCTTGAAGCATGAAATCTTTGGTGCTAGAACTTGCGTACGTTGTGTGCCGAAACCACAAGGCATACACACACACGAGCAGTGCTGTCTTTCTACGCTATGCCCTCCATTGTGATGCGCACTAAGACTACACTAGCTCGACAGATGTTGTTACGTAAGAGGAACCAAATCCATTCAAACCCTCTGACTGTAGTCAGTGGACGACACGATACTGCATTGTTTGTGTAATACAATGGTGTAATCGTTCGTGTTAAATATTGGAACGTTCAAGTAAAGCCGCTGATACATCTTAATATATTGTTCGTGTCAAAGCAATGAATTACGGATAGAGCTAGCAAACACGGAGGCCACAGGCACAAAACTCCTGCTATAGCGAGATGTTTTACATTTTATACAACGGTATCTCCTTTGAGACGGAAGTACATGGAAGAACGTAGAGAGCGGGTGATCAGACTCGGTAGCGACAGCACGAGCTTTCTTCAAAATTGCATGTTCGATTATTTCGGAGAGCTTTGGTGTAGGTAAACCAATGATCTTGGCAGAAACATGTGAGATTTTCAGAAGCCTGTTACGGTTTTTCACAGAAAGAGCAGGGTAGTAACAAATGCTGCAGTAGGTTAAGAGAGGCTCAATTATGCTACGGTAAAGGCGTAGAAGAAGTAGTGGATCAACATAGAAAGCTCGTAACTGTGCACGGCTGTAACATGCTGTGTAAATGACAATTTTTCATCTAATATAACACCAAGGTATTTGAATGAATCAACCTGTTCCACAGGTTCACCGTTGATGACAATAGGACTAATGACAGTTCTATTACGACGGAAGTCAATGCACATTTCTTTCGTTTTGGAAACATTCAGATGCAGAAATTTTTTACTGCACCAACCAGTTTGCCAGTCCTCGCTACGAACATCTGCAGTGGCAACCATCAGTTTCACGCACTGTCGTCACTACCATGATCATCTGCAGTGTCAACAATCAGTTTCATGCAATATCATCACTATGATCATCTGCAATGTCTACCATCAGTTTATAGCACTTCATCGCTATAATCATTTATAGTGTCAACCATCATAATCATAATCGTGATTTTTATAGCGTTCCATCATTCGTTGCTCACAGCGCTGTACAAAAGGTTTCTGAAAATAGACAAGTTTTTAGTTTTACTTTAAATGCAGCGGTGGTCTTAGCAGTTAAATCGACTGGTCCGTTCGTGGCTTTTTTTTATACAAAATCATGTTATTCGGTATAAGTTATACGTATTATAGCGTAAAGACAGTCAAACTATGTTTTCATGTACCATTTAGGGGTTGAAAATAGACGCAGTAAGGGCGCTTAACTCTGTGTACACATCGACCACGAGGCGTTTTCGAAACCGTTGTAGGCGTGGCTAAAAGCCCAGAAGGAAATGCATGATCACGCGATGCAGTATCACGTGAACACAAGTTGACGCCACTAACGCCACACCCAGCCAGGTGCACGGCTCCCAGTTGGTAAAGGTCAAAGGGTGGGTGTCACTCGCGGCGATTTGAGTGACAGCGTCGGGATTCTTATAAACATTCGACGTTTAACATTACGAAGTCAGTTCTGTTTCGATAAAAAATGTGTTGGCGGTCATGACCATACAATAATTATAACTTATACTGATTAACATGATTTTGCAATAAAAAAAACACGAACTGATCATGTCGCTTTAATGTCAGATGCAGTGGTAGCTCATTACACAGACCTGGGGATGCCACTCTGAAAGTTATGTCATCCCAGTGTGGCATGGTGCGTGGCGCATAATAAATAGTGTTCGCTGGAGCGTAGCGACCTAACCGGCTGGCGTCGGCTTACACATTGTTCAATGTATCCAGGTGCATGGCCAGTGAGTGCTCGATGAGTGAGTAGCAGAATCTTGAATTCCACTCGCGCTGCTATCGGCAGCCAATGCAACTGCATCAGCAGCGGTTTAGCAAGGCTATCTTTCATAGCGCCGTCGATCAAGAGCGCTGCCCAGTTAATTATTTACTACAGCCGTTGTATTTGCTTCAGAGGCAGTCGATATAGCAGTGCATTGCCAACATCGAGTCTGCTTGTAACAAATGCTCAGTCGCTGCTGCTGTCAGATACCGTCTGATCTTCGAGATGTTGCGGAGGTGGAATATTGCTGACTTGCATATTGCAGTCACATGCGACTCCACCGTCATCTCAGCATCAAACTGGACACCAAGATTACGGACACTGTGAGTCACCCTGACCAAAAAGTCACCAACACGCAACGCTTGCAGATTGAATTTCGTTAGCGGTTGAGCTGAACCGACTACTATTACTTCTCTTTTTGAGTCGTTCAACTTCGAGGAGTTTGTTTTCATCCATATCGCGTCAATCATCTCCTAGCGGGGTTTCACTGTGATGTAAATTTGTAAACAAGTAAAACATGTAAAAGGTAAGTTAAAGGTAAATTCTTTTATAGCGCAGTATCCGGTCCTCAGGACTGCTCAAATCGCTTTTACACTTTATTTCCCTTCCCTGTTCAATTAAACACCGTCTCAACTTCTCTGGGAAGCATCTAGCCATGTGCTACAATTAATGCGCCAAGGCTGCTCGTACACATATCCACCACTGCCTATAGCCAGGTACTCATATATACAGCTGAGTGAACTGGAGCAATGTAGTGTGAAAAAACGTGCCCAATGTTTTAGCACCGATGCATAGGATTCGAACGCGGGTTCTCTTAGTCGAGAGTCCGAAGCTATACACCTGAGCCATTGCGCTCTAGCATAAAAATGTGAAATCAAGTTGTTGTTCCGAATGATTTTCGATAACGGTGCTGCATAAATAGAGAACAACTGCGGACCGAGTGCAGAACCTTGAGGGACACCACATGCCAGATGGCAAGTAGGTGACGTACAACCACTAATGTGGACAGATTGAACTATGTCACTCAAATACGACCCATACCAGTCTAGTGCAGTTTGGACCACTCCAACATCACGTGACAGTTTACGTAATATCACATTGTGATCGACAGTACCAAATGCAGCCGACAGGTCCAGAAGCAACATAATCACAATGTTCTGATTGTCCATTGCACGCAGGATATCATTCTGTTCACAGACAAGGGCCATCTCGACGCTGTGATTTGGCTTGTACGCAGATTGGTTGTGTTCGCAGAGATTATACTTAGACATGTGAGCCGACAGTCTCGCCGCAACAACACGTTCTATTGTCTTAGACAAGTATGGCAGATTGGACACAGGTCTGCAGTTGATCAAGATGTTCTTATCTATACTTGGCTTCTTGATTACTTGCCTTACATGTGCTCATTTCAATTGCATTATGCCTGTTCTTAAAGACATGTTAACAATGGTCATGATAGCAGGTATAATGTCATGCACACAGTTCACAGTGGCAGGCTCAAATGCAGTCAGTAGACATGTTTGGGGTTCACCGTCAGTCTAGATGTCTATGGTGTTAACATTTAGAATAAGTTCGGACCGGATTTTCGAGATTGTTTCTGAGAACAAATCTGGCGTCGAAGGCGGTAAGCCAGTCTGTCACGCTCCAGTCCGGTTGTTCTCCATCTTCGTTCCAGCTGACGTCTACCACTTTTGTGATCGTATGCTATCATTATTCTACGGGGTGTGTGGTCGTACAGTCAATGTGCGTGTCGTTACCGGTGCATGCTTGTCAATCATGGCTGCAATGGTTCCATTGTACATGTCAACAGCACAGTTCGTGTCTTCAGGCAGATGCTTTGTTAGTAGCAACGATCGGATATCCTCACATATCGCAGCGATACTGACAAGCTTGTAGCTCCGACGCGTCGTTCTTACTTGGATTTTAGATGGTTTTGCAAACCGCAGTTGCCGAGTGTGTATCCTTATATTGTTCAGAAATGCATCAGATGAACGAGTAATCAGAAGATCGATGGTGTGCCCTGAAACATATGTGCTACGTAAGGTCTCCAGCTTTCAAAAGATCGAGAAAGCGCCTGGTGTCATTGTTTGATTCATCGTCCATGTGCAAGTTAAAATTACCAGCAACCAATAAATTAGAGGTGTCTGTTGCCGTACCGTCCACCAGATGGGCAAATTCTACGAGGAATTCCGAAGTTAAATAAAAAAATTGTTGTTAGGCGGAGGGCGGAAGATGACGATAAGACGTGTAGAATGAAAACCACTGCAGAGATGGAGACCCATCAATTTGAATGTCTTTGAATGTGGTGTACCAAGTTGTCGCGTCGTGAAGGTAGATTTGTAGACGACAGCGACACCACCACCGGTGCCCTGCGCTCTCGGGACATGTAGTAGTTGGTAGCAAGCAGGTGTAATACGACCAGTAGAGATGGAGTCGGCGGTACTCAGCCACGTCTCTGTTATGGCGAGTACGTCGAGGTCATTGTCCTCAATGAGGTCACATATCACGGTCACTTTTCCAGCTCAATTCTGGTCGCATATAAATCTAGCGTTCAACAAGCAAACAGACATTTGGCGTAATAAAATAGTAACAGTAATTTCATATTTAAATACGTTGAAGAAGATACAATAAAGAGTACAATAACTAATTTACCCATTTTTTTACCATCAGTAAAGTTTATGACTGAAACATTCAACGGAATCTGCGGCCTTAGAATTAATGGAACAATAACCCAACCGGATAAGGATGAAATACCTATTATTTAGATCTTTCCAAGGCCTTTGATACCACTGATCACATAATTCTTATGGAAGATCGGATCGGGGGTAGGATGTTTTCCGTTGAAGATGCTGGTAATAGTGTATGCTAGCAGGCCAGTCGCGCATTTGACAAATACGCCCAATTTGCTCTTGTGCCCGCTGCCTCGGCCGCTGTGAACTTAGTATGTCGTCAAATGTAACGGAAGCAAGCTTCTGGCAAATAGTTTTAAATCATCTAAATAGTTTTTGACCCTCAAAACCCATGTTGCCATTTTTTTCAATTTTGTTACATGGTGATTTACGGGCTAAAAAGTCGAATGTTAATAACTGCTTCATCTAGGACAATAATTGCGGTGTGTGGATATATGTTTCAGGGGACAAGGATTTTTAAATACGCCCTGACTATTGCCAAAGCTGTTCTGGCAATAAGCGCGAAAAACATTCTTATTGCCAGAGCAGCTCTGGCAATAAGGGAAGACATATATTTGTTTTATTGCCAGAGCATAACTGGATTGATGGTTATGTGCATCGGCACCCAACTGTGCTGCAATTGCGTCAGCCGATATGTAGCGGAACGTTTTCCCATGGCCAAATGCTATCCACAGTTCACCATCCTGAATGCTATTTGCTGTTGTTATAGCCAGAACAACTACATCTGTGTCCGTGGCCTGAATCATGATTCTGCAATGATCCTGTCCGTGTGCATGCGCTGCATGTAGAAGCATTCTGACATATGCTTCTTCTTGTGCACATGGCGCGATCTGTGATACATCACTCTCTGGGTTGGAGATAACATCCTCTTGGCAAGTTGTGAGAACGACTTTACCTTCTGGTGGGTGAAAGGCTTTCAAGGCAGACGCTAGATAGTTGAAGAGCCCAGTTTTGTTCGAATCAACCCGAAGAAAAGTTTGCCAGTTGGACGGAGTCTTGTATTGGCTGCAACTGTTATAGCATCACCCATTCCACGGCGCTCCCGGGTAGGTGACTTTAAGCTTCCCGCTTTGTAGACGTCCCACACAAAGTCCAAACGTTCAACAGACTGCAGTTGCCTTTCAACATATGGAAGAAACACGAGTTGTGAAAAGTCTCCAAATGTCTTCACAGTGACGTTTGACTTTTTGGGATCAAGTGTGTACATGAGAGCAGCTCCATCAAAAACTTCATGTCGACCTCTGTGCTATCTTTTGGTGTTGGGGCTAACGCCTCCAGACAGCCCATCAGATCTGCCTTGCTCCCTTGGCGCATTGAGTTGTTTTAGCGAGAACAGTTGTACATCATTCTTCACCGCGACAGTTTTCATGCTGGATTTTTTAGTTTTCTTTTTCCCTGAATTGAACAACGGCAAGTTGTTCTTGTGGATTGGATCATACAGTGACTTTTTAACCAGACATTCGTTTGTCAATGAACGATTGATACTGTGTGCTTCCAAGTTGTTCAGCTGTTTGAATGGTGGTCACTACTTCCTCTGACATGATGACTTTAGTGTCCAGTGTCGCCAAGTCTGTGCTGTCATCCGCAAATGGGTTTCCCAACTCCTCGATTGCTTTCACAACAGTCTTTGTGTTCAAGGCACATTTCTTCTGTGTACTCGGGATCTGCTCGTGATGACGGTCATCATCAACACGTCTGTGTGTGTGCTTCTCTTCGTACTCACTGGGAAGTCGGCTCATCTCAGGACCTGCGACCATCCAGCATTTTGGAGCTGCTTCGTTTTATGTGATCCTATGATCCCACCGTCTCCTTTCACAATGGCGTTCTGTTGTTCATGGACCTGATCGTGTGCCAATGAAGACAACTTGTGCGACGTCTTCCTGGTGACAAAGTTCCCTCCTACGAAATCAGCATAGACCTCTGGGCATCGGCTCTGTAATTGCAACAAATCAATCACATGAACTGTGAGCCATCGTGCATAGTGGATGTGGTCCAAGGCAAACATCCAAGGAATGATTTTGCCAAGCGTTTGTACATAGAGTAGGAAGTTGACCTCTCGTTGCCGTCTCAGGAATTGAAGAAGCAGCAGTTCTAGATTGAAAACCTTGTTCCAATAAGCAAAAAGTGGGTGTGCCTCATTCATCTGTTGCCTCCAGTCTTCGAATGTCAGCATGTCGGTGGTGGTCGAATCTTCCTGGTATGTAGTATATGCACGCTTCTGCAATATGTAGAGAGCTGCTGCGGTCACTTGGTGGGCCCATTGAGCTCTTGATGTGTAGGATCCTTTCTGAAGGGCGTCAGCTCGTCCTTCAGTTGTGACATTAGCTGTCGTCATTACAGCTACCCATCCACTGCCATCCAACCAGTATCCCATCGCACTGAGTAGAGCCATTTCAATGTGAAGTCTGCCCATCATCACCACATACTTTTCTTCGCCATATTGCAGGGCCACGACCATTGGATCTTTTTCCCAAAGGCATACAGTGGTTGGTCCATGGCAAAGTGGGCTGACTACGAGATGTTGTCTGTTCCATCCGTTTCGTCCTCTTTCAGTAGCTCACTCAGCTTGTTCAGCCATGTAGTCTGTGCTGTATCGGAACTCAGCAGTGTATCATCTGGTACCAGGAAGCCGACTGTCCTCAATGGGGGAGGGTTCTCGTTGTAATATGCAGCAGGATTTTACCACTGTGTACGTCTCGGATTGTGGCTTGATTGTTTCGTCTCTTAGTGTATCGTCGTGAGTGACGTGTTCATGACGACGAGTAAGTCCCGTGTTTGTTTCTGGTCGATGCTGTGTCAGTGATACCGCTGTACCATGGAATGACGTCTTGGCCGATGTTGAAGAAGGATAGTGGTCAATATTATCAAGGTTACCGGTTGTAAACAAACCATGACGAAGCGAAGTTGGACAAACGACTCCCTCTTTCTCAAACAACTGTACAGCGTTGTTCCCAAGATCTGTTGATAGCTGTATGACACGGTTATATGAAACTGAAAGCCCATTATTGAAATGTTCATCTACCAGCTCTCGTTTCCTTGTTTAAGCATGAAACAAAAGCCCCAAGTAGAGAGGCCTGACTGTTTCGCGATCGTGGTGGGGTCGCATCCCTGTTGTTTCTTTTCTGCCTCGTTTGATGGAATTGAAGATGAGTAGCTGGGTCAAGGACGAAACAGCTCCTTTTATGTCACTCGAATTGTCGTGTTGGTTCTTGATGTTAGTACCATCAAGTATAATTTGTAGCAATGCCACCAGTGACTGTGGTAGTGTCTTATACTGGTCGTCGTCAAGCGATCCATTGAACGTGTCCTTCATCTGAAGGGTTTCATTGCGGACTATCTGTGCTGCTCTCATTAGAACAACAGCATCATTATCGGGATCCTGTTTGGTGGTTAGTAATAGTGCATCCCCTATATCTTTCTTGAATGTGAGTATTATTCCATAATTGCTTTTGTTGGCTTCTAGATGAGGCATGTGTAACAGTAGTTTTTTCTTTCAGTCTCGATGGGTTAACTCTGCTTGATACATCAGCACCAAGTTGTGTAATTGGCATTCAGTCGGTCTTTTTTCCTGCAATATATAACAAAAATATATCTATAATACACAATCTGAAAGATACTAATATAACCATTGCAATGATCTGTAACATGAAATATTCCATGCAGCGATGCTAATATGCTGAGCCGGTAATCAATCATACCCCCAATTTTCGGTCATCACGAAATCGCCACAAATTATGAAAACAACCCCCACTCGATAAAACTTAAAAAAATTTAGCTGCTTATTTTGCTCGGATCAGATGTCACCAGATCTAATTCAATTCAGCATACTTTAAACTGCTTATATGCAAATTGGCATACTTTCTGCCAAAGGTGAACATCTTTTTCACATATCTGCCCCGAGAAACAGGGTCCAGATCCTGTGCTGCTCTATTAAACCTTGGGCAAACTTGTTTTTCACTCTACGTTGCTCCGGTTCACTCCGCTCAGAACGAGTACTTGGCTATAGACAGCGGTGGATGATATTTGAATGCGTATAATCCTTGAGCATTGATTGCAGTGTGGCTGGAAGCTGTCCAGAGAAGTCGGTATGGTGTTCTGTAGAAAAGATCTGGCATAACGTAAGATGTAAAGCACCATAAGCGATCTTGAGGATTGGATACTGCACTGTATAAGAACTTACATTTAGCTTTTGTTCCTTAATTTTTTTTTTTGCTGTTCCAAGCAGTGACACGTACAAGTCTAGAATCGTAATTTTATGGAAGGCCTATTGTATTTATCTGTGTAGAACTGCTATGAGTATGAGAGATCTATGAAAATATGCTACTTTCATGAAGGCTGTATATTTACCGGTGAACATATGCTAATCACACCCCACGGGGGACTGGCACTGCTCTAAGTCTAACTGGCCTAGTCGCAGTTTTTTTATTTTGTGATGACATGTTATACTACTCTTAACAAACTAACATATTTAAGGAGTGTGAATATTTTAAATAGCTATTGAGTAAGATGGCAAAACAGGCAATATAAAGGGACGCAAAGTCTTTGTGGCTTTTTATTTTTATTGCAAAATTATGTTATACATTATAAATTATACCTAGTATAGCATACTGATTCTCCAAAGATGCTTTCGTATCCCATTTTGGTGTTTGAAATAAAAGTGGTAAGTGCACTTATGCATGGTTTAAATAGTTGTTGGGGTAAATACTGTAAACAACCAAGAAGCGATCTACGCTCGTGTTATCGGCCTTCTAGTGAGTCAGCGTGACGTAGAGCTGCAGCAAGTGCTGGCCATGGAGCTGTTCTGCTTTTCTACCATCGATGGCCGGGTGCGAGTTTCTACAAGAAAGTCCAGGCAGTGCTGAAAACCTGCGCCATCAAGGCGCAGTTGAATACGTTCATTTGCGAGCATATCTTTCTTGATGAAAAGTTCCTAAAATGTGACGTAAAACGACAAGTCAATGGTCACTAAGGACGAGGCAATACCCGTTCAGGTTTCTGAGAGATGCAAAGCGGTTCGTCCGGCTCTTGTATCGACACACGAAGAAATGGCCTTTTTATCACGCAGTAAGCCGTCTACCATGCAAAAGAAGATCCAAAATCAGGTGTCCGGGTGGTGTGTGACGACATCGACGTGTTTGCTTCGTTACACGATTTCTATTCGAGGGAGCAACCTCAGTCCTCCCTGACGATGCAGTTGTCAATTCAAGGTCTTTTTTATTGAAATGACGGAAACCGCACGTAAGCATGCCTCCACCATGCCCGAAACATGGCACTCATGCTCTAACTTGTCGTGATTCAGTTGCGGCGACATACGCAGTTGGCAAGACAACAACAACCGCCGTGGCTCGAAATGTCTACACACTGGATATGCTTATTCAAATGACAACATGTATTGTCAAAGTCACCGAGCAAGCGACAACATTTCTGGCCGCGTGCCACGGCTTTAAGACACCCTGCGTTTCTATGACGGAATGCCGGCAGCTCACTGTGGGCGCAGAAGACTACAAGTCAACACCAAAGCTGTGTCGTTTGCTTGCAACAACTGAAGCATCCGAGCATAATGTTCGCAGAGCACGCTCAGTGGTACAATGTCCTGAGTGGAGAACCATCGTCTCTCAATGCGGCAGATTATGGATGGGAAGCGGATGACACAAACATATGCCTAACCCCATGCAACGTGGAAAATGGAGTACCATACCCTCCCGTATGCGTCTTCAAGTTGGTAGGGTGTAGCTGCGGACCAGAGCGACCATGTAGATATTGGAACTGTGGCTGCACGGGGCGTCAACTTGTTTGCATAGTGTTCTGCGCCTGTGGTTGTGGGCTGCCAAGGAGCATTCAACAGAAGACACTAGTTATGCTGACGATCACGATTTGGATATCGATGATGAAGAAGCGAATTGCCAGTTCCGGGAAGGCAGTTGTTTGTTCCTGTGACAGATTTCAAAACTGTCTTTTAGCTCTCATAATTACGGTGGAATGCATATACTCTCATGTGACTTGTCTCATATGCAAATGTAAGTTTTAGTTAGTAGTCAGTGTTAGAGCAAGTATATGGTACCCAATGTGGATTATAATAAACGGATGAGTTTACGATATACATGCATTATTTATATTACAGGCGAAATATCTATAACAGTGGACTATTAATTATCGCCTGAACCTATTAATAGAGAAAACACAATCAATCAATCAGTATTTATTTCAGACAAAACAGCATACAAACAAACATCGTGCTATCACTACACCTCATAGATAGGTTGTGCATAACTATAAATGTTTATAGGTCATTTTATGGTGACGCTGATTGCCATCTTTGATTTACGTCAAAACGATTTCCGCCCAAAATGTATGCTAAACAAAGTTCAAACTGGTATTCCTCCACCGTGTAAACATACCTATAGATGCTAACATCAGCATCCTACTGTATTTATAACATTATATGCGTGTTAAACGTTTATAGGTGTTTACATGGTAAATGTGGCGGCCATCTTGGATTTATACGATGGCCGCATAATGTTTGAATAACTTCAGATTCGTTTTCCTTGACTTCGAAAATATAATTACAGATGCCAACGGCATCATTTTGCATAACTTATAACAACTATTATAATGAAACTTACATAATGGTGCAGTCTGGCGGCCATCTTGGATTATGAAAAAGTGACGACTGGCCACTCAGCCAAATTATAAATGCAAAACATGATTATAAACTTACATTGCAAGGTTCCCTGGCTGGCCCACCGGACTACTGGCTGACCTGTTCAATCGACCACTATCTTATCCTGCCTGGGTAGCATCCAGCCACGCTGCAATTAATGTGAAGGCGGCTGCTCCTAAGTTTTATGTTTTCATTTAATGTTACGTACTTATGACTCAAGTTGTGATAACTTACTTTATTAAGTTTTGAACAATTGTTCAAATTTTGAAAAATTCCGCCTGTATCAAATGATAAACAAAACATCCAGTTTAAAAAAAACGATTAGCAATAACACCGAGGTGAGCAATACCGCAATACCCTATGATGTTTAAATTTCCCACGTTCTAAACAGCAGACGTCCCAATACAAATTACTGCTTTGTCAAATTGTTGCAAATGAGCAGGCACCATCACTTTAATGCACGAAGAACGTTCTACTTTCGTATATAAATATCCATATATATGTGTAGCCAGACACGTATTTCTTCAGCTGAGTGAACTGGAGCAATGTAGTGTGAACGAACTTGCTACAGTTCGACAAGGTTGAGACTCCGATCGTCTAATCACCGGGGTTAACACTCACGCTTATGTGGAGTGGGGTTAGCTCTCACGGTTATATGGAGTGGGGATAGCTCTCACGATTATATGGTGTGGGGTTAGCTGTCACGCTTATATGGATTGGGGTTAGCTCTCACGCTTAAAGGGAGGGAGGTTAACTGTCACGACTATATGGAGGATGGGCTAGCTGTCACGCTTAAATGGAGTGTAGCTAGCTCTCACAGTTGTATGGAGTGGGACTAGCTCTCACACTTGTATATTGAGTGTGGTTAGCTATCACACTTGTATGGAGTGGGGTTAGCTCTCACACTTGTATGGAGTGGTGTTAGCTCTCACACTTATATGGAGTGGGGTAGCTGTCACACTTGTATGGAGTGGGGTTATCTCTCACACTTGTATGGAGTGGGGTAGCTGTCACACTTGTATGGAGTGGCATTAGCTCTCACACTTGTATGAAATGGGGTTAACTCTCACACTTGTATGAAGTGGGGCTAGCTCTCACACTTGTGTGGAGAGGGGTTAGCTCTCACACTTATATGGAGTGGCATTAGCTCTCACACTTGTATGGAGTGGGGTTAGCTCTCACACTTATATGGTGTGGCATTAGCTCTCACACTTGTACGTAGTGTTGTTAGCTCTCACACTTATATGGAGTGGCATTAGCTCTCACACTTGTATATAGTGTTGGTAGCTCTCACACTTATGTGACGTGTTCTAACGAAATGAGTCGTATGTCAGCGAACTTGATTTCGAGCAAACACCGCATAAACATGCAACGATGAATTTCGATGATTTTGACTTTTTGTCACCAAAGTATACTTTGGTATCTTTTTTTGTCAATTGGCAATGCTTATTTATCGTTTATATTATTATTTAGTACATTTGATAGCCTTTTTAGACACACTACGTAACACGCTTGAATTTCGTAAAACAGAACCGATAAATCGCACTAGTTCACGTCGCATTCTTTTGGGTTTTCCTCAACGCATGGCGGACGTATTTGGTACTACAGGAAAGCCCTGGACGCCCTCTTTCGGATTTTTGTAGTAGAAATCCCCACTGACGTAAGTGTAAGCCAATAGCAGCGCTTAATGCGAGAGGCCTATCTGTGAATAAACGTCACTAGATGTCGTGAGGAGCTGGCAGCGGGGCCCTGATTGGCTTAGAGCTGGGCGCGCAGGCGCAGTGCGCTCTCGCTAGCCGTAAACAACGTGGAATTGATCGGGTCGCTGCTACAAAACATTGCTAAATACTCGGATTATGTTGTAATAATTTCAGTAAACAGTTAGCATGATATATCTTCGACAGCGAACATGCCTTGGTAGTTTATTTCGAATGCATCAAATGGAGTAATAGAAGCAAAACGGCCGATTTTGGATCGAAAATGTACTCGACTGTGTGCTTATGTGACCGCGAACTTCAAATGCGTTTTTCTCCGTTTGAAACTTTCTACCCTAGGCATGTTCACGTCCAATAACTTTGGCTGTGTGTGAGATTTTTTTGGACATACGACTCATTTCGTTAGAACACGTCACATATGTAGTGGTGTTAGCTCTCACACTTGTATGTAATGGTGTTGGCTCTCACACTTGTATACAATACAATACAATGCAATACAATACAATACAATACAATACAATACAATACAATACAATACAATACAATACAATACAATACAATACAATACAATACAATAACCTTTAATAGTCCCCCAAAGAGGAAATTCTTGTGGAAAATATTTACATAACACAACGACATTAGTAGTGACAATTAGAAGTGACAGTGCAAAGTTGTAGGAAAGTAGTGCGCCCCATTGTATCCCCCCATCCTCCCCGATCATTTTCCCCTCCCCGATTTCGCGTTTAGTAGCCTAACATAAGTTGGAAGAAATGTGTTTCGATAACGGTTCGTGCGTGTTCTTTCGGAAATGTTCCTACAACCAGATTGTGCAACATAGTAGAATTCGTGCAATGGGTGAGAAGTGTCCTTTAAGACACTTCTCACCCTTCATCATATATGTTTCGATGAGTTCATCCACTGTAGGGAGTGTTTTGCTGGCTGACCGTACTACACGATCTAGCAGCACTCTATTTTTAACTGATAAGCTTTCACCCCAACAAATTAGACAGTAGCATAGGACTGACTGGACCGTAGATTTATAGAAGAGATTAGTTATTGTCCGACACACATTACATTTTCTTAGTTTTCTTACGAAATAGTTCCGTTGACAACACTTCTTTTGAATGCGTTTCGTGTTCAATGACCAATCAAGCTGGTTGGAAATTTCGACGCCTAGGTAGGAGTATGACTACTCTCTGTATTACCTCTCCGTTGATGGATAGTTTAGGCGGGTCATGTTGAAATTTGCGGACGTCAGTGACCATTTCCTTAGTTTTCTTGGTGTTCAGTTGTAGACAGTTCGAATCACACCATGAAACCAAGTTTTGAACTTCTGTCTCATAGATCTGGTGGTTATTTTCTGTTATCAAACCGAGTAAGGCCTTATCATCAGCGTATTTGAAGAGATGGTCCTTGCTGATAGAGCTGCCAACTGGCCTGCAGTCACTTGTGTACACTGAGAACAGTGCTGGTGAACTCACACAGCCCTGGGGGCGCCACTGTTTGTTGTGATGGTAGAAGAAATGGTGTTGTTGATCTTCACCCACTGTTTTCTATCTGTAAGAAAATCCAAAATCCACTTGCGCAATGATGGATTCACAAACATGGCTCTCAGTTTCTGGAGTAGTATATGTGGCTGGATAGTGTTGAAAGCACTTGAAAAGTCCAAGAAGAGAATACGGGCTGACGTTTTGGGTGTATCCAGGTGTTTCTGAGCATGGTGAACAGGTGTGATAATTGCATCTTCGGTACTCCTGTAGGCAAACTGATGAGGATCTTGAAACTGTGACGTTTATGTGAAGATGCGCCGGAGAAGAAGTCGTTCCAGACATTTCATCACTAGGGAGGTGAGGGCCACAGGTCGATAGTCATTGTTCTGGGATGGTCGAGGCTTTTTGGGAATGGGAATAATACAGGATGATTTCCATAAGCACGACACCGTGTGTGTGTCTACCGACTGCTGGAAGAGATAGTGGACGATGGGGGCCAATTCTCTGCTGCACTCTCTCAGACATCTGCCACTGATCTTGTCAGGACCAGGAGCTTTCTTTGGATTAATCTTTGCTAGTTCTTTTCTTACTTCTTCTACCTGTAGTGTTATTGGATGTCCATTTTCGCTGTTTAGAGTTTCTAATTCCAGTGCACGCTTCTGGACGAAATCAGTAGTTTCAAATCGAGCAAAGAAAATGCTCATTTCGTTCGCTACCTGCTTTTCGTTTTCTACACAGATTCTTTTTTCCTTCTCTTTGTAACCAGTTATCATTTGCATACCATGCCACATCTGCTTAGTTTTCCCTGAGGCAAACTGTTTTTTTAGTTTTACTCTGTAGTGGTCTTTCTTTTGCTCTATTGTTGCTTTAACCTTTCTTTTCACATCTTTCCACTGACATTCAGTTCCATTCTTCCAAATATCTCTTTTCTGACACAAGAGATTCTTCATTTCAGAGTCTACCCACGGCTTATTGTTTGGAAAGCACTTATTTTGTTTCACAGGTATACAAAGTTCTTCACAAAAAGTGACATATCCACTAATTACATTTGTTGCTTCATTAACATTTGCACTTGATTTTGTAAAGACATCCCAGTCTGTATACATCCTTTCAACATGTCTACAGAGTCGGCATCCCATTTCTTTACCTAAATTCGTTTAGCCTTCTCGCGCCAAAATTTTTGTCGATATAGGGGAAGCAGCTGCAGCATGCAGTGGTCTGAGCTGCCAAGAGGTGGCAATCTTCTGACGCGGTATGCTTCTGTTACGTTACAGTAGCATTGATCAAGTGTTCTGCTTTTCTTGTTGGAACATTCACAAATTGATGAAAGTTAGGAAGAGATGCGTTGAGCCTGCATTCAATAAAGTCACCCGTGATAATAATCGGCACATCTGGGGAGTTTTTCTGTTCATGAATGTGATTTGTCAGTACACTACACGCATTGTCTACATTTGCTTTGGGATGGCAGTACACCATACGCAGGTAAATCTTTGGGAACTCACGTGGAAGGTAGAAGGGGCGTACACTGACAGTGAGGAATTCAATGTCCGGTAAACACACCTTGGCACTCGCGGTTGCGTTGTTACACCAGCGTTGGTTGATGAAGAGACCACGCCTCCACCATGCCTCTTTCCAGATGCAGAAGTACGGTCTCCTCGGATGCATGTGAATCCAGGCAGATTGATTTCAGTGTCTGTCACGTTGTCATCGAGCCACGTTTCACTCAAGTCTATCACGGCACTTTCTCTGTACTCACTGTTAAAGCGAACGCAAGCTTCGAGTTCGTCCATTTTGTTACGCACTGACTGTGTATTTCCCATCACCATTGTCGGGAGTGGTATTCTGAATTTCATTCTCCTTGATCTTTCTCGCACGCCTCCTTTTCTGCCTCTTTTGCGTCGTTTCGGCACGTCAGTTGACACATTAGGTGGGAGTGACACCCGAGATGACACATTCAAAGCCGTCAGTTCTGCGCGATTGTATTGCAACAATGCCGGCTTCAAACATGGCGGTGACTGAGCCAGTTCATTCAGTTGTGTTGACACGCCTAAAACGTGAGTATGGAGTGGCATTAGCTCTCACACTTGTATGTAGTGGGGTTAGCTCTCACACGTGTATGTAGTGGTGTTAGCTCTCACACTTATGTGGAGTGGCATTAGCTCTCACACTTGCATGGAGTGGCATTAGCTCTCACACTTGTATGTATTGGGGTTAGCTCTCAAACTTATATGGAGTGGGGTCAGCTGTCACGCTGAAATGGAATGGGGTTAACTGTCATGCTTATGTGGAGTGTTGTTAGTTGTCACGCTTATATGTGGGATTAGCTGTCACGCTTAAACGGAGTGGCGTTACCTGTCACGCTTAAATGGAGTGGGGTTAGCTCTCAGCTTAAATGCAGTGGGATTAGCTGTCACGCTTATATGGAGTGGGGTTAGCTGGCGGGGTTCACGCTTAAATGGAGTGGGATTAGCTGTCACGCTTATACGGAGTGGGGTTAGCTGTCACGTTAAATGGAGTGGGGTTAGCTCTCATGCTTAAATGCAGTGGGATTAGCTGTCACGCTTATACGGAGTGGGGTTAGCTGTCACGCTTAAATGGAGTGGGGTTAGCTCTCATGCTTAAATGCAGTGGGATTAGCTGTCACGCTTATACGGAGTGGGGTTAGCTGCCACGCTTAAATGGAGTGCGGTTAAATGTCACGCTTAAATGGAGTGGGGTTAGCTGTCACGTTTAAATAGAGTGGGGTTAGCTCTCATGCTTAAATGCAGTGGGATTAGCTGTCACGCTTATACGGAGTGGGGTTAGCTGTCACGCTATAATAGCTGTCATGGAGTGGGGTTAGCTCTAATGCTTAAATGCAGTGGGATTAGCTGTCACGCTTATACGGAGTGGGGTTAGCTGTCACGCTTAAATGGAGTGGGGTTAAATGTCACGCTTATATGGAATGGGGTTCGTTGTCACGCTTAAATAGGGTGGGATTAACAGTCATGCTTAAATGGAGTGGGGTTAGCTGTAACTCGAATTGAATTACTTAGCCTAGACAGTTGTTAAACACGGACATCAATATGCATGACACGGGAGCCTGCGAGAGACCGATTTGAATTTATTGTTAATATTTTGCAGTATATATATATATACATACATACATACATACATACATACATACATACATACATACATACATACATACATACATACATACATACATACATACATACATACATACATACATACATACATACATACATACATACATACATACATACATACATACATACTACATACATACATAATACTAACATACATACATACATACATACATACTAACATACATACATACAAACATTCATACATACATACATACATACATACATAGTAACATACATACATACATAGTAACATACATACATACATAGTAACATACATACATACATACAAACACCCCCCCACACACACACACACACACACATATACATATATACATGCATACATCATGCATGCATGCATGCATACATACATACATACATACATACATACATACATACATACATACATACATACATACATACATACATACATACATACATACATACATACATACAACAACATACATACATACATACATACATACATACATACATACATACATACATACATACATACATACATACATACATACATACATACACACATACATAACAAAACATAAAATCCCCAGCAGTCAGCAATTAGGAAAAGCAACACGAGACCGTTTCTCGCTACGGCTAACACGTTGTCACACGAAAGTGTGACGTCACGAGACGTTCAATGTTAAAGAGACGGCCGTACGCCATAGCGTATCGTGACGCGTCGTACTTCCAACGTGTGGACAGAAGTACGTTCGCCAGCGACTGGTCGAAAGCGATGACAATCGGCGAACGTGCCATATCTGTCACTGGCGAAGTGGCAGGATAGTTTCTTGAAGGGGGCGATGCAGTCTTCCGTGAGAGCGCAAAGGTAGTACCACCAGAGTACCTCGTCGAAGTTGGAGCGGGTGTTGACGACGAAGGCGGCCGTGGCGCCGAATTGCTGCGTCTGTTTCTGTTTCTCGATGTTTGTCGTCAAGTAGCGGAACATGCCTGGGTGTGTGACGGCGAAGTTGGAGTGACCGGTCGGGCCGAACAATACGAACCCGTCACTATCTCTCGCGCGTTGGTATAGCTGCGTCATATTCGGTGTCATCCAGCGAAACGACGCATCCATCCAGAACACGGCCGGATACTTGCGCAAGACGTCCTACAAGATATCAACTATGCTGAATCGCTCGCAATATTTCATACAACGACATAATACATCAAATATACGGACATTTTCGCTTCCTATGTGCTGTTGTTGTTGTGATTGATTGTTCCTTTCTAACAGGTGCAGCCATAACGCGAAAACAATAAATCACGAACATACATAATACATGCAACGTATTCTCTGACAAGGTTAGTTCTTTTATTTACCACAATAGCCAGTCCTAGCTCAAGGCACTCTACATTTACGTCCTGACAGACATGTTCAATCGGACATCACATCCAATTCTTTGGGGTTTATTCAGCTATGCTGCAATTAATTCGCGAAAGCTACTCGTATACAATATCAATATCAACCACTGCCTATAACCAGGTATTCATGCTAACTGCTGAGTGAACTGGAGCAACTCACGTTAAATAAACGAACATGTCCATGGTGCGATACGTGTTACGAAGGAGAGAGCGTGTGCGATGTACCTGGATGATGAGTGGTTTCCAGGCGTAGTGATGGAGGTTCTTGACAACGGCTGGGTAGCGGGATGTGTTAAACTGACGGTACTCGATGTTGCACCAACTCTTCAACTGCAACATCAAGTTGGCAAGTCATAATCACTTTAAAGCGACCTTGTGGTACGCATTACCCAGAATCCTCATCGCAAGGCTGGGTTGTTCAAACAGCATGGAACAGCATTTCAACCTATTTGTGTTTAGTTGGCTCTCTGTTAAAAGCAGGCATTGGTTTCGCGATTTTAAAGTATTAATCCGTATAATTCCCTTAAGACCATAATGTATTATGTTGAAGGTACACTGCGCGCCAAATTGTGTTTAGTACTAACTTGTGTAAGCCCATAATATTTATTTTATTTAAACAAATTCTAAAACGAGTTTTCAAGTTTTATTGGCTATTGGCTTGTGGTATTCAACGACGTGGCATTTCCTCACGTTTAACCAAACACACTCCTTTACTACGCTGGCTGATACCGTTTCTTTGAATCATCCAGTTCCAAACGAGGTGCGTGGGCAGACAAATCGTCGTGTCAAATGGCTTCTTTTACACGTGAACGCAGACTAGACAAACATTTATAATTTATCATCGTTCGATTTGGTGGAGTACTATTTACAGTCCGTTACTCACTTGCGCTATCTGTGCCTGCGTAAGTCCCAAGTCATAGTAAATGATCTTCCGTGTCGGCATGTTCGTTTGGACCGAAGCAACCGCGTCGACGGACTCGCGGAAATGGTCGCTGCTGGCGCCTGTCACGACCACGTATTGTTGCAACGTGTCCGTCGACAAGTCTGCGTATGTCGTCGGTGGAAGTCCCATTGATGTCAACACGGTCGGACTGACTGTGAATTGTCTCTCTGCTGCGGGATACCGATAACAGTCGGGTTTCTGGAACAAATGATAGAACTACAACATAATCATAAACAATCTTAAACGTAATATACTTGTTAATAAACAGTGCGGCTGTGGGTGAATACTACCTTGTTTTGGACATTAACGTGTTAATAAACAGTTGGGCTGCGAATGAATACTATGTTGTTTTGGACATTAACGTGTTAATAACATTTCATGAATACAGATGTTTTGGTCTGTTAAAGTTTGGTGCGGGTGAATACTACGATGTTTTGGACATTAGTGTGTTAATAAACAGTGTGGCTGCGTGTGAATACTACGATGTTTTGGACATTAGTGTGTTAATAAACAGTGTGGCTGCTGATGAATACTACGATGTTTTGGACATTAACGTGTTAATAAACAGTTTGGGTGCGGATGAATACTACGATGTTTTGGACATTAGTGTGTTAATAAACAGTGTGGCTGCGGGTGAATACTACGATGTTTTGGACATTAACGTGTTAATAAACAGTGTGGGTGCGGATGAATACCACGTTGTTTTGGACATTAACGTGTTAATAAACAGTGTGGGTGCGGATGAATACTACGTTATTTTGGACATTAACGTGTTAATAAACAGTGTGGCTGCGGGTGAATACTACGATGTTTTGGACATTAGTGTGTTAATAAACAGTGTGGCTGCTGATGAATACTACGATGTTTTGGACATTAGTGTGTTAATAAACAGTGTGGCTGCTGATGAATACTACGATGTTTTGGACATTAACGTGTTAATAAACAGTGTGGGTGCGGATGAATACTACGATGTTTTGGACATTAACGTGTTAATAAACAGTGTGGCTGCGGATGAATACTACGTTGTTTTGGACATTAACGTGTTAATAAACAATGTGGCTGCGGATGAATACTACGATGTTTTGGACATTAACGTGTTAATAAACAGTTTGGGTGCGGATGAATACTACGATGTTTTGGACATTAACCTATTGATAAACAGTGTGGCTGCGGGTGAATGCTTTGTTGTGATGGGCATTAAAGAGAAGGATAAGTGAAAAGCTACACGCTATTCACATGGAAGAGTTAATATAAATCAACCATTTCGAACGGAAACATTTTTACCGTTAGTCACTTACTAGTAATTTAATTTAAAAGTGGAAAATTTTATTGAAACCAGCCACTGCAAGGAGGCTTCCATCAATGTGCTGATGCGTCCGGACTGACCAATCAGCGAGCAGAAGTCACATGATCCATGATGTATCGAATGCCCTTCAGTTCACTCGCAAATGGTAAACACATGTTGTGAGATACGCCCAGTCGGTTTTTGTGTGTTGATTCACGTGATACAATATTCTCGATATATGGCTGTAGCAATACAAATGTAAAAAACAAAACAAAGAGCTGTCATGTTTTACCCCCGTTGGAGAGACCAGAAATTCGTAAATATGGAAGGCCTCGAAATACAGTTTACTTTATTCGGCGCACTTCAAAGAAACTCGCTTTGAAGAGGATGTTTCTCAGCGCCTAGTGGGTCAAGATCCGCAGAAACATCGGCGACGTCGAGACTTGTAGCATGGAGCTGTGTAAACGATATTTAGTCACCGACCACAGTCGTCGAAACCGCGAACGTTAGTAAATATTAAGTTTTCGGTATCTAAATGACTAAAATATTGTACCATTGGACACATTGCGCTATCTGTTGTTACGACTTATGTACATATTGATATTGTTAATAACCGTCGGCCACAGTTAACGTTCTAGAGGGTAGGTACCGGGAAAATACAGCATAGATTGAGGCCCGGATGGAAGCAGTCTAAGCGAATTAGGCCGTTCGCCGCCGCACCAATGAATGCCTTCCATCGTGATGTTGGCAGTTATTATTATTCATTATTATTAGTTTTACTTGATCCTACTTAGAATGGTATCACGTTGTCGTGAACAGAGGCATGGGTATGCTACAGATAAGGTAAAACTACGTGACAATAAGGCTAGGACACAGCCGACTAGCAGGGCCAAGCCGGATCGGGGATCAATTCGCATGAACGATAATATATGGCCGGCCAAATATAGTACTTTTTACATGAGTCGTTAAACCAGTTTTCAAAACTGCTGCCATTCGTAGCTATGCAGTTGCTTTTTTAGGTTGACCACCCGGAAAGTGGCAGCATGACACACACACCACATACACGCTGAGACACACACACACACTCACACACTCACACACTCACACACTCACACACACACACACACACACACACACACACACACACACACACACACACACACACACACACACACACACACACACACACACACAAATTAATCGCCAAGTTATTTGTCAGATACAACGCCACTCTTACGCCGGTCGTGATGTTGATGGAGTAAGATGTCATGCCGTAGAGGAAGACCAGTGCGCCTGTCACGGCTACAGCACCCATCATCGCCCACGCCGACTGCCGCATGCTTCTCCTGAAACGACACAAATACCGACAATATCATGGTTTTACGGCTTAATTACCTACAGAGTATAACTATGCAGGCGTGTCGCAGTGACGAACAGTCAGATATCTCTCACAGGGTATGTACTGAGTAAAGAATGCATTCCAGGCCGTACAAGGTCAGTGGTTAGTTTAAGACACCGGTAACATGTAATCATGCCAACCTAACGTAATGCAATGAGAAACACATGATATACATACAAATATATATTATGTACACATAGATTTATATTATATATATATATATATATATATATATATATATATATATAATATATATATATATATACAGTGCACACACACACACAAAATATATATATATATATATATATATATATATATAAAAACACAAGTTTTATTAGCAACTGAGTTGGATTGACATTAAAATAGGTTACAATTAACTCATCAAAACATCATACAAATACAATAGAAATACATTTGATACCGCACATCATACCGTATTAATAGCCTTTTTACTGACAGTTGTATAAAGCCCACGGTATAAAGGAGTTACGGAATCGTATTCGTTCTAGTAACTGGTAACGGGTACACATTTTGTTGTCTAATATTATATTCGGTATGTCTTTCGTCAGGCAGATAATGTAGTCTGTGTGTGTCGACTTTAATTTTATCAAAATATGTTTGACAAATGCTGTCCCGTCTTACATTCAACGTATCCAGGTTAACACGTCTAAGTATCTCCGCGTAACCCAATCCAGGAAAAATACATTTTAGTGCCCTTTTTTGTATAATTTCAATATTGTCAGACAGATATTGGGGCAAGTTAGTGTGCCATACAGGACATGCATATTCTAGAACTGATCTCACCACACTAACATATACACTGACCAGATCTTTCTGTGTAATCCCTGCACGCTTTAACTGATATAACATGTACAAGCGTTTACCAGCCTTTTTCACAATATTATCCACGTGTTTGTTCCATGTCAGATCCTGAGAAATGGTCACACCTAATAGTTTGGCATGGCAAACTTGTGCTATATCCCTCCCATCAATCTTTATATTCGGGATAGTGCTTCTGAAATTGCCATCTTATGCAAAACTAATGATTATTTCTTTTGATTTTTCAGAGTTAATTTTCATGTCATTCTGTTATGTCCATTTAGCAGCAATATCAACCGATTCTTGCATAACAGATACATCATTTCTGTCGCATATTTCAAATAACGTACTGTCATCTACATACTTATATAATGGAACAGTCGTTCTTAAATCATTTATGTAAACAAGGAAACATTTAGGTCCAGACAATGTCCCTTGCGGTACTCCCCCATTGGGATGACCAGAATGGGAATATTCATTTCTATTTTTACTCGTTGAGCTGTCTAATAGAAATGTTGCCATCCATCTTAAAATATGTGCGGGCAACCCATATGAGTGTAGCTTATCTAGCAACAAATGATGATTAATAAGATCAAACGCTTTGCTAAAGTCTAACATTACAACTCTGACATAAGAATTCAATTTATCTGTCGCCTTATACCACATATGAACCAGTTCGACAAGAACGTCTGTTGTGGACGTTCCGCTAATTCCTCCAAATTGCTTAGCATCAATTTCACCTTCAATTGTTTCATCCACCCATTTCATTATTATTGATTCAAACACTTTGGCAGTTATTGGAGTTAGTGAAATTGTTCTAATGTATTTTGTAATCGACACAGGGGGGCTTGTTTTTGGCAACGGTATTACATTGGCCATTTTCCATTCCATAGGGAGTACACCTTTTCTTAGTGAATTGTTAAATAATAGCAGTTAATGGAGGGGCGAGAACATTTGCATAATTTCTTAACACCCATGCAGGGATGTTGTCAGGCCCAGTAGCCTTGTTAGCTCTAACACTCTCCAAGGCTTTAAAAGTAGTACATACGCTTATCACATACTGATCCGGCAGTTCCTCGTTAACGTCGAACACCTTGTGACTCTTATTTAACCGAGGCAAATGGTCACTCATAGACACAAAGAAATCATTCATTGTATTGGCCAGTAAGCCACAATCACCATCCGTTGTTTTGTTAGCTAGACCTTGCATGCATGTTACCATTTGTTTTAAGTATATATATATATATATATATATATATATATATATATATATATATATAATATATATATATATATATATATATATATATATATATACCACATATTTTTTAATATATATATATATATATATACCACATATAACAAATATGTTATTTATGCACCACACATATGAGACCTTGTAATAAGAAACGCAAATAGTGTTTTGATTGGCCTAGTTTCTTATCTATTTAGTGCAAGAAATCGGCGCAATTGCTGCTGGTGTTGACATTAACGAATTCACTAGACCGACTCCTGCGAACTGGGTGAAAGAGAACACTATCTGCGCTATGATTCAGTGAACGTCCTTGTTTGTTATATGCGGGACATACCGGGCTATCGTCAGCTAACGCAGCGTTATCAGAAATACGCTTCCGTTGCAAGACATCATGGCGCCACAGGTGAATAAGCATATCTGGCTGTCTGATTGCCCGAGAGCGTCTACTGTTGATGTACCTTGGGGCAAAATACCAGCTCTTATGACGATTGGCATGGCAGATCCTTACAACCGAACACCATCTACACTTCTCTAGGAAGACGATGCGCATATAATCGTTCATACATCTGAGGGAAGCTGAAGAACGCTGGGTGAAATTGTCCTGTAGTCACAACGGCAGCACAGAATTCGAAGCCGGACCCTCTCGAGCGAAAGTGTCAATGCACCACAATGCAGCTGTTGTTTACACAGTTTAGTAATGCGTTGGTCACAAAACTCGGAGGTGGACCAGCAACTTTTCACAGTTGAAGGTCTGGCTGACCACCAAGGTATCAGCTCAGTTGTAAAACACAAACACCAGTCCCCACCAGTCCTGTACGCCCCATTTATGTTTGCTTGCCGGTCGATATGGACGTAGAACGCGAATATCGACATGGAATTCTCAAGCAATTTGTTCTTCGTCACAAGGAATTGTGTAGTTAGTATCGAAATCTGGACATGTGTGTTTGTTGTGTGTGTGTGTGTGTGTGTGTGTGTGTGTGTGTGTGTGTGTGTGTGTGTGTGTGTGTGTGTGTGTGTGTGTGTGTGTGGTGTGTGTGTGTGTGTGTGTTGTGTGTGTGTGTGTGTGTGTGTGTGTGTGTGTGTGTGTGTGTGTGTGTGTGTGTGTGTGTGTGTGTGTGTGTGTGTGTGTGTGTGTGTGTGTGTGTGTGTGTGTGTGTGTGTGTGTGTTGCATTTTTGTTGTATTCTAAGACCAGCACGTTTCTTCTCATGTTTAGGTTTGTTGCTTTAAAGCTACTGTGAAACTGTGGAAAGAGAAATAAAAGCAATGTGGCCATTAAGAAACCACATAGTCCTTAATATAAATACAATTTACCGAGTAAAGTACATTCATTTGAGTGGGTTGCCCTCTGGATTAGTTTTAAGGAAAGTTTGAAGCAGAGCTATTACATAGGAACTGGGGCACTCCCCCACTCCCGATGGGATCAAACACGCATAGATCTCGCTCAGTCTCGGGCGTCTCTACATTTAATATGATATCTGTTTTGCACTTTGCATTCCATCCGTGCGAGGGCGCTGAGTGTTGAAGAGCCCCAGCTCGGATGTATTCGCTCTGTTTGAAGTTTACAAAACAAGAGGGCAACCAAAATAGCATAGGTCCGGACTAGTTTCAGCACCTACCTGCGAACATACGACAGCTTGTTTAACAACCAAAAACAGCTACGGAGACGTGTTTCTGGGACCAGAGAAACACTGCTCTGATATCAGTCGTTGGTGCCGATTTGCAGGTTTAAGAACACATGTAAGCTGGTACATAGTTGCCCAAATACAGTTAGATAGTGATCTGCATCACGGAACGAGAACCAATGGAATAGCACACGTGCACAACTGACGTGACGTTACGTTTCCAAACTCGCCCCTCTTCGTATCTTTAAACCCGTGGCCTAACCGTACGTGAGGATGCGCGCGCCTCTGTTTTCCCATACTGCGCACGCATGTTGCGTCCATCTCGTCGCATCGATACGGCGGAATTACACGAGGGAGCGTTGTTTTTGACATTGTTAGATTTACGGACAGCCATAGGGCTATATGTCAACTTGCGAAAAAAAAAGGACCAAATCTCACGTATATTTAGAACTGATTGCCAAAAGAAAGAGCTTCTGTTCGTACGTACGTCAACATGCACGCGCGGAAAAACGCACGTACCTTTAGATTTGTTTGCGAAAGATACGGCATGCACGCGCGGAAAAACTCACGTAGGCCTACTTTTAGATAAAGATACTGCAGTAGCGCTTATGTATAATGTAAACATGCATGTGCGGGGACACTCATGTACTTTTGGAAGTGACAGCTAGGCTTACTAAAGATAAGGCTCACGTATGAAAACCATGCGCATGCGCTTATCGAATGCCGTACCTTTAGAAAAACAATGCTAAAAATACAGCTCACGAAACTAAAATAAAAGCATACGAATGCGCAGAATGAATACCGTACTTTTAGACTGGCGGCGTAAACGTACGGCTCACGTAAACGTGTTGCCACTGCCTAAAATTATAGGTTGTGTGCGGAAGTCTCCCCAGTTGCATTAATTCGCATGCATTTTCATAGGTTGAAATGTAGCAACCATTCTTTCCTCTATATATATATATATATATATATATATATATATATATATATATATATATATATATATATATATATATATATTATGACAATCGTCACAAGAGCTGGTATTTGTTTCAAGGTACACCAACAGTAGACGCTCTCGGGCAATCAGACAGCCAGATATGCTTACTCACCTTTGGCGCCATGATGTCTAGCAACGGAACCGCATTTCTGATAACGCTGTTTAGCTGAAGATAGCCCGGTAAGTCCCGCGTATATCAAACAAGTTTGTTCCCTGAAGCATAGCGCCGACATCGTGCTCTTTCATCTAGTTCGCTGGAGTCGGTCTAGTGAATTCGTTAATGTCAACACTAGCAGGAAGTGCGCCGAATTCTTGCACTAAATAGATCAGAATCTAGGCCAATCAAAACAGTATTTGCGTTTCTTATTACAAGGTCCCATATTTGTGGTGCATAGATAACATAGATAACATATTTGTGTTATATATATATATATATATATATTATATATATATATAAAAATATATATATAACATATATATATATATATATATATATAACAAATATATATAATATATATATATATATATATATATATATATATATTTAAAACAAATATGTTATCTATGTTATCTATGCACCACAAATATGAGACCTTGTAATAAGAACCGCAAATACTGTTTTGATTGGCTTAGATTCTGATCTATTTAGTGCAAGAATTCGGCGCACTTCCTGCTAGTGTTGATATTAACGAATTCACTAGACCGACTTCAGCGAACTAGATGAAAGAGCACGATGTCGGCGCTATGCTTCAGGGAACAAACTTGTTTGATATACGCGGGACTTACCGGGCTATCTTCAGCTAAACAGCGTTATCAGAAATGCGGTTCCGTTGCAAGACATCATGGCGCCAAAGGTGAGTAAGCATATCTGGCTGTCTGATTGCCCGAGAGCGTCTACTGTTGGTGTACCTTGAAACAAATACCAGCTCTTGCGACGATTGTCATGGCAAATCCTTACAACCGAACACCATCTAGACTTCTCTAGGAAGACGATGCGCAAAAACTATTTATATCCAAAACGTTCTGGGACGAGGCATATAATCGTTCATACATCTGATGGAACGCAGAGTAAAATAGTTCTGTATTAACAACGGCAGCATAGAATTTGAACCCGGACTCTCTCGAACGAAAGTGTCAATGCAGCTGTCGTTTGCACATTATGGTAATGCGTTGGTCACAAAACTCGGAGGTGGACCAGCAACCTTTCACAGTTGAAGGTTTGGCTGGCCACCAACGTATCAGCTCAGTTGTAAACCACAAGCACCAGTCCCGACCAGCCCTGTACGCCCCATTTCTGTTTGCTCGCCGGTCGATATGGACGTAGAACACGAATATCGACACGGAATTCTCCAGCAATGTGTTCTTCGTTGCCCGGTGTCATGTCGGCTAGTGTCTGCCACACTATCCGAAAGAAACATGTTAAATCCGATTATGTTAACCATGTTTTACTATTTGAATTGTTTGTTTTGTGGGGGGTGGGTGGATGGGCGAGTGTGTGTGTGTGTGTGTGTGTGTGTGCGTGCGTGCGTGCGTGTGTGGTGGTGTGTGTGTGTGTGTGTGTGTGTGTGTGTGTGTGTGTGTGTGTGTGTGTGTGTGTGTGTGTGTGTGTGTGTGTGTGTGTGTGTGTGTGTGTGTGTGTGTGTACAACTAAAGTGAAATATTACGCGATATTAAACTAGGTTTTATAGGTAATATATATCGATATGATTAACTGCGTCCTTACACCAAAATAAAAACTTTAGATTTGGACACAGTTACGTTATTGTAAGTATACATTATGTTTGAGTTTGCCCATATTCCATGGCATGACCTTTATATTTGTTTGACCAAAGACAATTGCTGGGAAAACCGATTATGCAAGATGCAGGGCCACCTCTAAGACCAACCCGTTTGTATTCATGTCTGAATCTCCTCGCGTAGTATTTTTACTTTATAGTTCCATGGCTTCGGCGGCGGTGTTTGACAAATTTACTAATAATGAAATATGTCATTTTTCGCGCTGTACAACCTGTTGGGGCAAATGCATACATGTGCTATGATTATGTGCATTTAGACAACTTGTCAGATATAAGTGTTTATCGAAACCACAACGTACAGTAATGCAAAATGTACATCCCTACCTGCGAACGTACGACAGCTTGATTAACTACCGAAAACAGCTACGGAGACGTGTTTCTGGGACCAGAGAAACACTGCGCTGATATCAGTCGTTGGTGGCGATTTGCAGGTTTAAGAATACATATAGGCTGGTACATAGTTATCCATGCCCAAATACAGTTAGGTGGTGATCTGCGTCACGGAACGAGAACCAATGGAATAGCACACATGTATAACTGACGTAAAGTTACGTTTCAAACACGCCCCTCTTCGAACTGTCACCAACAGTACGGTAGAGTTCATTATTGGTGTAAAGCCCCTGGTTCCTCAGAAAACTAGGTCAGATTCCGAAAATGACAGCGGTGTCCGTTTTTGGGGCGTAGATCTTTTTCTATTGAATTTCTTACTGCTATAAGTTGTATTTATTTGAAAGACAGTGTAATTACCTACACATTGGTACCAATATTATTATTATCCGTTAGATGTTAATGTTGCATATACTCGAATACAGTGGAAGCATACTCGACAACATGAGAAGCTAGTGCCCAGTCATTGTACAGCGGCCAAGCCCCGGTCGAAACACCAGCAAGTAAACAACAGAACAGTCCCACAAGTCACACCACTTACAAATACCACAATAATTATAATACAATTACGCCAATTATTATATTATGTTCTAGTTGAACGTACTGGCTTTGTGCAAGAATAGGGGACACCGAGTATGGGACTCGTCTCGTAGACGTAGTGTGTTTACAAAATGAGCTTGACCGACCTACTTCCCCGACGACAACAACAACGATCTTCGAAATGGAACATCGACTAAAGTCACATATTCGATGCGTGAAACAGTTTGAATAGCAAACACTTTGGCAGATTTCTTCTGCAGCCAAATGATTCGGACCAGCCGACGCCATTTTGCTAACATAAAAAGGGGCACTTAAAGGGGCATAAAAATTGCACACAAAAACGTAAAATTGAATAACACCGGTAGGCAAAAATACCCACAATACATTGCCGATATGTTTAACGGTTCAAGTTAAATGTGTTTCAAAGGTATCTTCCAGAGAGCGCCTCTGGAATAGAGCAAACCAGGACGCTAATATTTACGGCCGGGTACGGCCGACTTGAGTAAACATCCGGCCGGCTACGGCCGACTTGATGTCTAAAGGTTTTAATGAGTACTTATAAACAACTAGACGGTCAAGTAAGATAGCTTACGTCTGAGATCGAATTAAAAAGACATGCAAAATGTTGCGCCATTAACATAATTTTTCATAACACTAACATTGTGTTTAGCTAATTTTTATATAGGAGTTCTTATTCTGTACTTAATAAAGGGAAACAAAAGTCAATGTTTTGATCATAATGGGGTTAACAGAGTTAATAATAAGTAACAACTTCCAACAACAATCATATTTTTAACGTCAGTGGTTTACCAGGAAAACAATATAGAACACATAGCCATAGAAAGTCTATAGATTACGCCATTTTAGAAAGAAAATGACGTAGTTAAGTCTTCTTGGTCAGCGTGAACTGTGCATATGCGTATTATTATCTGTTACTTTCTGACCTAACCACAAAAACGACTGCTAACAGCCGCCAAACTTCTCCTTACATTTCTTGTATACATACACCACATTAAAAAATCACTTGTATACCTCTAACGACTCGTTAATTCACAAAAGAAACGCTCAAATCTCGACGGACGGCAACTCGACAACTTCGACTACCGTAAATTCGCTATTATAAGTTAGCTTTATAACAAAATACCGCTAGATGGCGGGTTTGTGCACGCGAATATTCAATTTAGTTATTCCCAGTAGAATGTAGTCGTCGAATTCCATGTTAATCCAGAAACAAGTCTCACGACCAGTCCCTGTGAGGAAGCTCCAGACCAGTGACCAAAAACATACAATTTCATCTGCACCGGCAGACGGTCGAGAAAGCGGAGTTCCTCAACAGTTACTGACGTCTCTCCCTTGTTACTGTAGAAAACATCACACGAATGACGTAGACGTTCACGAGATGACGTCCATGTTGTGACTGGGTTCCCGGCATATCGCACCGTTCCGCCAAAGCAGGTACAGGCGTAATATATGTATTTATGTATATATATATATATATATATATATATATATATATATATATATATATATATATATATATATATATATATATATATATATATAATAGTAACAATAATAATAACCATACACGCTAATATATATTATTAAGCTCAATATTGGCAAACGTCTCGTCTCGTCTCGTCTCGTCTCGTCTCGTCTCGCCCTGCCTCGCTCTCGCCTCGCCTCGCCTCGCCTCGCCTCGCCTCGCCCTCGCCGCCCTCGCCTCGCCTCGCCTCGCCTCGCCTCGCCCCGCCCTCGCCCTCGCCTCGCCTCGCCTCGCCCGCCTGGAGTGTGGGGCACATCACTTTAGCGCACACATCTAGTGCGACCAAATCACAAGAGTATTATACGTGGGACGTGACCCCCATAACGCCTAATGCTGGCAGACAGTTTCAGTCATTCACTCCGTAGCTATGTTGATGAGCAGGCTTAGGCCATTAATTAGCTTTTGTTTGTGTACATATCCCAAGCTAATAGAGTGCTTGTTAAATCTGACTTTGAACTAGCTGTGTAACAGTTTTGGCTTCTACCACGTATTGTGGGGGCTTGTTTCAATTGTTCTTTATCCTCAGTAGTTATATTGGGGCTTTTGGCCCTCACTTAAATAATCAAGGTCACAACTGTCTCGAAGGCTCTCATTGGTCCATGTGACCAGATCATAAGATCCGGAAACCGCCATTTTGGTCATTACGTTAAGATCAGAATGATTGCGACTTTTCTTATTGATCCTTCAACGGTCGATGTGTGTTGTGATTGGTTCGTGCGTTTTACCCACAACCCCTGCCGACATCTTGTTATGCGACCGACAGTATGATCCAATCCAACTACCAATGGCAAGATGAGCGACAAAAGGGAATGTTAGAATTAATGGTTATCGATACCACTTTACGCAATTGCTATGAGTCGAGTCGTTTCATTGGTAAACTCGATGATCCGGAAGTCGTCACTATGACCTTCCTTCCTGTAACGACAATCACTCTAGCGGTTAAGAGCGGCATAACACATATTGTTTACTGTTGCTATGTCTAACTGCAGGTAAGGAATGTGTTTACGCCACATTTCTGGACATATGTTGGATTGATTATTCCTTTCTGCGTAGTAAAAACAAATCATTACACATGGAACGTGTTTACCCCGCGTTTTTGAGTAACTGCGCTCAACGGCTAACCGCGCAAAAGGATCCCAAATCATGTGGAATGTGTTTACGCCACGTTCTCGAGTAACTGCCCAAAAAGATCATGAGTCATATGAAATGTGTTTACTTAAACGTGGTGAGAAAACGTACGTATTTGCTGTGACCTTCGAAATTGAAACAACAATTACCAATGATGGTTTCCGACGCATTCGGTCGGGTTTTAGCTCGGTCGGGCACGCGTACCAGTACAGGAAGGCGTTAGACGTCGACTGCGGGTCATGCGATCGACAATAGGATGTAATCTGGCTATAGAAGTCAATCCCTTCCGACTGTTTTCATTGGTTCACGTGACCCGTCCACACCCGGAAATGTGAGCGTCAAAAGGGAGTGCTAAAAGTAATACCCTTTTTGTATAAATGTGATGCGTCGAGTAGTTTCATTGGTCGACTTCGATGATCCGGAAGTTGTCACAATAACATACATATTTTGCAATGACAATTCCTCTAGCCATTAACAGCGACGTAAACGAGTGAATACTGCGTTGATAGAAATCCGTGTTTTGTGTTGTGACATTGTACAATCGTTTAGGGTGGTTAGACGTCGACTGCGGGTTATGCGACCGACAATAGGATCTAATCTGGCTACAGAGGCCAATATCCTTCCGAATGTTTTTCGTTGGTTCACGTGACCCGTCCACACCCGGTAATGTGAGCGTCAAAAGGGAGTGCTAAAAGTAATATCTTTTTTGTATAAATGTGATGCGTCGAGAAGTTTCATTGGTCGACTTCGATGATTCGGAGGTTGTCACAATAACATACTTATTTTGTAATGACAATTCCTCTAGCCATTGACAGCGACGTAAACGAGTGACTTCTGCGTTGATAGAAATCCGTGTTTTGTGTTGTGACAATCGTTTAATTTCAAGACGTGCATAATCGAATGATGAACGTAACCAATAACGAAACACCGATGAAGAGTATGCTTTTAATAAGAACAAAATGAATACACGAAATATAGGCGAAGCATATTAATAACACGTTGCAGTATGCAACTTTACAGAGATAACTACATTTATAAAATAAAATATTTGCATGCGCGCGCACACTAAACAATTGTACACATACAATTGTGATATAATTTTTATATCAAACACACACTAAACAATGCTACACTTAAAATTGTAATTTATATATCTAAAATAAAATGATTGCATTGCCGCACACACTAAACAATTCTACACTTAAAATTGTAATTTATATTTATAAAATAAAATGATTGCATTGCCGAACACACTAAACAATTCTACACTTACAATTGTAATATATATAAAACACACACTAATCTATTCTACACTTAAAATTGTAATTAATATATTTAATATAACACAAATTACATGCGCTCACACATGTAATTTGTGTTATTTTAATATATAAATTACAATTGTATTACAATTACGTTCTTTGTAGACATGAACATTGACATTGATTTTCGTGTCTTTCATTAGATGTTTTGTTCGATACCCGTTCGCATAGTCTACCGAAGGCGCTGTTTGCCTTTGCTAGCCTACTGTCCACCTATTTGACTATTTTGGCATCATAGTGTGGGAATGCTTCATAAGTAGCTGAATTTGTGGACAACTTTCAGTTCAGACTGTTCGATGGAGATGCTGGGTGGATGGTACATCTTTTTGTAGCGCTCAATCAATCAATGTCTTTAAAGCTGTTGTGCTGACCACTCTCCTGTGTGGTACTGAGTCATATGGATCACCTATCGTCGCCGTCTGCACCTCATCGAGCGTTACCATCAGCATGCTATCCTAAACATCCATTGGAGTGATTTCGTCACCAACATTGAGGTTCTTGAAATGGCTAAGGTTACCAGCATCGAGGCCATGCTCCTCAAAACACAGCTTCGCTGGGCAGGACATGTCTCCAGGATGGAAGACCATCGCCTACCAAAGATCGTACCATAATATTTATGGAGAATTATCCACAAAGGGACACCTCGGAAAATATACAAAGTATGTTGAAAAATTTCCTCGCCACTTGTAACATCGACTACCGTCAATGGACAATACAAGCAACCAATTGCATGAACTGGCGACGCACAGTTTACCAGGCCACCACTTCCTTTGAAACCACACGAATATATCGTATATATAGTTCTGGACCAGTTGACGTTCTAAACCGTCACACTGGGTTCGAATTCTGTGCTGCGGTGTTAAAACCATGGACAGGTTTTTTCACTCTACATTGCTCCAATTAACTCAGTGTATGGATGAGTAGCTGGTTATAGACTGTGGTGTACGTTTGTACGAGCAGCCCTTGCGCATTAATTGTAGTGTAGCTGAATGCTTCCCATGGAGCCAGGTTGAGATGATGTTCGGTTGAACAGGGAGTAATGTGTAAAGCGCTTTGAGCAGTCCTTCATGACTGGACACTGCGGTATATAAGAACTTACCTTTACCTTTCTAACGTCCAATAACTAATTATAGCTAACGTCTGTGTCTCATGACCCGCAAATTCGTCAATTTGACCGCATCCGACGTCTGGTCTCGTTTCATCGAAATTCGCACAATCCTTCCTGCATCCAGTTCGCCTTGTCACCGTCGGTCGCTTGGAACGAGTATTGCACCGGTTATATAAGTGTACGTCGTGTGTTCTTGGGTTATGTAGGAGTCCGATCGTTGATCTTCGTGTAGCAGAAGAAAAAATTCTCGGTCCACATCTAGAAGCAGCGATATAGTATGCCCGCGTACTTCGACTTCGACGTCGAACGTTTAAGTGGTTGTCACGCAGAAACAATGCGCGTCACGTAACGGCAGTCCCGCATTGTTTGAAATGAATGGATAACACGTCAACATAACATACACATAATTAATAGGGCCTGCAAGTGGGTCACGATACAAGGCGTGACTCCGCGCGACTGGAGCTTATTGGAGACTAAGCGAGACTAATTCGGGACTGGACACAAGAATAATATTCTAACGATGGATGACAGTTGTAGCTAACGACTGATGAATACTAGGAAAATCAGTTCATAAATATCTTGTGTTATACGTTTCTTATCTTAAATGTCCGATTTAATATTGAGTTTATCACACTAGATCATAGACACAGCGATTTACGTAGTGTAGATAATCGACACGATGCTAGGCTGTATGTGTCTTTTATGGGATTTGCGTTTTACATTGCTGTACGTTGTGGTTTCGATAAGCACTTATATCTGACAAGTTGTCTTAATGCACATAATCACAACACATGTACACATTTGGCCCAAACAGGTTGTACTGCGCGAAAACTGGCACGCTTCATTATTAGTCAAGATCGCCAAACACAAGTACTTGCCGCTATTGCCATGGCAACCACCATAATAATGGGTTAAAATTAATTATTTCCGTGATCATTGTCACCGGCAAAGTGTTCCACTGCTTCTGCTTGTAATAATCCTTCGGACAATATAACTGAAATACGCTATTTCGGGATAGTTCGATTATTACGACCAAAACAAAACAAAGTCCTATATATTAACATGGAGTATATGGACCTCCTGTCCCCAACTGCCCCCAGCCTCGTTTTCGCGCCCTATTGGTCTCATGAAACCGGCCGTAAGCTGCATTGACTATTCGTTGTTGGCTGCGACCAGTACTAGACCGCGTAATTGCGCGTAAAGTTACACGGCTTTATGAAACTGGGCCCTGGGTGATAGAATTTGTGAGCCTCGCCACGGTCAAGAAATGGGTCGACACACGTGGTACACTTGTACGCTGCACGTAGGTCCGACTTCGATTGGCCTACTCGGGTTACTCGCGTAACTCTAACTTGGTATCCGGTTTATGGCAATTTACACTGCGCACGCAGCACTACGAGAGTAATCCAACTGAACAGCGATGATTGTGATCACGGAGATCAACCCTTCTATAAATAAATTAAATAAAGTAATCAGTTGTTCAGTGTGTAAATGGTGATGTTCATCTTCTTGGTCTTAAACAATAATACATAGAATAAATAATTATTGCACATTTAAATAATTGTGGCGTGTAGTAATGTTTAATTAAGTTCCCAATTGACTGTCACTGCTAATGACGCTAGTTACTCGAATGAATCCTCTCCAAACCGCGATTGCCTCGGGTAGCGGCCTTGAAGATTCACCTTGTTTATCTATGCCAAGAAGGGTTACGTGAACAAGTGATCATGGGTGTTCAATTGACACTCGTGTTACTTGGGTTACATGTGTAGCTCAATCGAAGTCGGCCTAGTTGACCCGGTGGTGGCTTCTCGGTGGCGATGTTCGCGCAATCCCATATTGTGTTGTAGGACGTATTTATAGTATACTGTCCAATAATACGGTCTCACACTGAACCGGACCATCTGTAAACGTGCTTGCACTATATTCCACCCAACCATACAGTCGCCAACTGGGCGTTACGATTTTACTATTTTCTGTATTTCGTCTGTGTCCCCTTTTGTGGTGTAGCGTGACAACCGTGGGCTGTGTGTATCACGTGACCATCGACTGTGTAATGTGTGTTGTGTCATTATCTAGCTACAATTCGAGATTAATTGTGTTTAGGAGTCTAGTGCTCCCGATGGTTCACGTTTCACGCCAATCAGAGAGAATATGTTGCTAGTGGTACCTTTCTTGCATGCTACTTTTGTAAGGAGGCGGCTCCGTTAGGCCCCTCCACTCCGCCTGATATATCACATTGCGAATAGCTGGTTATGTAGATGAATTATATCATAAATTGTGTTAGTGTTCTTGGTAAGTTCATCTTTTTATTAAATTTTGTTTAATCACAATTCTAGTAAATATAGATCTATTGGGTAATTTATTTTATACTTACAAAAATCGTAAATAATTGTTCATTAAAATATTTTTTTCTAATTGTTCAATATGATTTTAATTACGATATAATGCCACTAAACATTAGCACGTGACACAGCCCATGGTCGTCACAAACTATACCACAAACGGGAACACAGACAACATACAGAAATGAGTAAAACCTTGACGCGCAGATTTTTATTGTTCATATTATTATACAGTTCACGACTGTATGATTTGGTGGACCATAGTGCAAGCACGTTTACAAATTGGCCGGTTCAGTGTAAGACCGCATTACACGACTATACACACCTCCTACAACATAATAGGGGATAGGGCGAACATCGCCACCAGTCGAGCAATGTGATATACCAGGCGGAGTTGAGGGGTTGAAAGATGCCGCCACATTACGCCTGATTAATGGAAGCTACATACCAACGTGCAAATTCGGCTGGATGTAGTCAGCGATCATGTCCCAATTTTTTAAAATATAATATACAACAAAAAACACGTCACAAATGCTCAATTGAACGGTCGTTAACAGCCTCATCTGATCACAGCAACATTGGCATAATTGGTTAAGGTTAATCTTTCTGTTTTCCTGTAATCAGAATGGTTTCCCGATAAACGATAACATAGGAACACACACAAACGGTCCTGCAATCGTGTCTGTGTTTTATACACTGCCAATCTACTTGCGTCGTCGACCCAGTTCAACAATACAACGATCTCGTAGCCGAATGACGTCACAGTCATTTATATCAACTAATCAACAAGGACTAACAATTAGAACTATTGTCGTTGCAAACGCAGACAATAGAAACCCTAAGTTTATTTCATATTTTACAAAGAACGTACCATTAGGTTACGTGTTTTGGATGCGTTTTGAGTTATACATTTTTCGCTCGCTTATCTATCTTTGGTAACATGGAATTATAATGCGGATTCCCTAGCACTATAAGTGTGTGCGTTTATGTAGGCACGTGCGTTATGTTAATTTAAAGACAGCACGACGATCGACGATTATCTGTCACAACTCATCTGTTTCGTCGTCATGACTGCGCCGCGATTGTTCCGCTCGACTGATTTTGAAGAAAAGCTTATCGTTGTTCTGACCTTTCCGTCGTGATAATTACGGGGTAGGTTCACCAATACATGGCCCCACTCTCCAAACTGATTTCTATCAAACTGGGACATGTACACACGAGTCACGTTGGCATACTTCTGACTCCTAAAACCCATTGCCAAATGTAGGTCACGTGAGTCTCGTCTGCAGCCAGATCGTTTTAAGGTTATTTTGCCATTTTCATTAATGATCCGGTCCTCAACTACTCGAACGAGCCATGTGTTATTTCGCAAAGGCAGCAACTTCCGTTGTAAGTGATGTAGGTTTTCACCCAACATAAACTCATCTAGAAGGCGATAATTATTATGCATAAACATTATTATTTTAAAATAGTTTGACGTTAGAAAGGCTTACGAACAACTAGGTAGGGTCCAGTTGTGTATGATCTGGCTAAATATCGCTCCAAACGGATTGAAAATGAGAGCTATTTAGTTATAGTTATTTCCAGCATTCAACAGGGCTGGGACTTCTGACTTCTAAATTCAAATGCATTAAATTAGATTCAATATATGTACATTTGGAAGCAGGAGCTAACTGGTATAACGGCAATCGAAGCTGGTATGACAACAAGATAGTAGGTAACATGAATGCAAATCGAGTTACATATGACCACCATTGATTAAACACAACTTGAGAGCCAGCAAGATACATGTATCATATGTGCAAAAAATGTGTTCTACTCCGTAAATGTTTAGGGTTCACATAAGTAACGATATTACATTTGCTACGCTGGTTGAGAGCAGTAGATACCGTGGGCAAATATATATCAATTTAATATATGGTCACTACCAGAGGTAGATTGGAACCGGCTAGAAGCTAACATAACCCAAGAGACATCTAGGTAAACAGAATAGATGTCAAGGTAAAATCTAGCTGAATAGGCTTAGTTTACGAAAGTGCAGTGGAGACCATGGCAGTAGGGGACATGGACAATTTACTGTGTTCTGATTCATATATATTGTAGCACGTACTGGATTTACTCCTCTCATCAGTATTTAACTGTTACACGGGACAGCACAATCAGTGTGTGACACTCACATACACACTGCAACAAGGCGACACTTTCCAACATCTGCGGTCGAAATTCCAAATACAAAAAACTACGAAATATATATAAAGCGATGGAACAGATAATACATAGATGTACACAATTATAGCCCAATACAAGTAAGCTCACGTAGTCACATTACGGCGACAAGTATACATACATCATACATACATACATACAAAATACATGCATACATACATACATACATACATACATACATACATACATACATACATACATACATACATACATACATACATCATACATACATACATACATACATACATACATACATCATACATACATACATACATACATACATACATACATACATACATACATACATACATAAATACATACATACATACATACATACATACCTACATGCATGCATACATACATACATACATACATACATACATACATACATACATACATACATACACACACATACATACATACATACATACATACATACATACATACATACACACATACTTACATACATACATATATACACACATACATACATACATACATACATACATACATACATACATACATACATACTTACTTACATACATACATACATACATACATACATACATACATACATACATACATACATACATACATACATACATACATACATACATACATACATACATACATACATACATACATACATACATACATACATACATACATGCATACATATAGCCATACATACATACAGACATACATACATACATATATACATGCATACACATATGCATACATACAGACATACATACATACATACATACATACATACATACATACATACATACATACATACATACATACATACATACATACATACATACATACATACATACATACATACATACATACATACATACATACATACATACATACATCATACATACATACATACATACATACATACATACATACATACATACATACATAAATACATACATACATACATACATACATACATACATACATACATACCTACATGCATGCATACATACATACATACATACATACATACATACATACATACATACACACACATACATACATACATACACACATACATACATACATACATACATACATACATACATACATACATACATACATACATACTTACATACATACATGCATGCATGCATGCATGCATGCATACATACATATGCATGCATACATACATACAGACATATATACATGCATACACATATGCATACATACAGACATACATACATACATACATGCATGCATGCATGCATGCTTGCTTGCTTGCTTGCTTGCTTGCTTGCTTGCTTGCTTGCATGCATGCATGCATGCATGCATGCATACATGCATGCATGCATGCATACATACATACATACATACATACATACATACATACATACATACATACGGATATACATGCGTAGTACCTAAATCGGCGTTATAATGTAGAATAGCGAATGCGTTTACTCGGGGCTGAGAAAGCAGTCCGACCTACCTACTAAGGAACACCCCTTTTCAGTCGGGCGTTACCCTGTGTCGATCATAATTACAATGCATCATAAATACAGTGGACCGTCGCTATTAAGGCCACTGTCGAGACTCGATCAACGTAAATATAAAGGTAAGTTCTTATATAGCGCATTATTCAGTCCTCAGGACTGCTCAAAGTGCTTTACACTTTACTTCCCTGACAGACCTGTACAATCAGAAACCATCTCGGATTCTCTGGCAAGCATCCAGCCATATACTACAATTAATGCGCGAAGACTGCGCGTACAAATATCCAACACTGATTATAGACAGGTACTCATTCATACAGCCGAGTGAACTAGAGCAATATAGAGTGAATAAAACTTACCCAAGGTTTAAACACAGCAGCACAGAATTCGAACCCGGATCGTCTTTGTCGAGAGTCGGAAGTTCTACCCGTGAACCACTGCGCTCAACAACATGACATATATATGATGAGGTGATTGTGAACGTTAGCACCATGGTGTGAGTATTTATACACTATACTTCCATGGATTGATTGGACAATCATCCATTAATAGTCCCATACCTAATACATATGACAGCTTTATAATATATATGGAATGCTTAAACCAACGTCCAAATGAAATACAAACTGACATTATAATTGTTTTCGAGATTCGGTGTTTAACCGATTAGCACTCAAGTCGGGCATTGACGGTCACCTCGAATCTCCTCAGGTCGACCATAGCCGGCCAGCGAATATAGCACAGCGTTTGAATTCGGTTTACGTGGTTGCATTTAGTGCTTAAGAGTTGCACTCAATGCATGGCTATTTTGGATACTTCCGTTCTCAGAAATAGTTACCGCTTTTTCGAAATATTAACAGCAATAGGTTTTGTTCTTGGACATTTAAAAATGACTTCCAGCCAGGAGGTTGGCCACATATACAGCTGAAATGTGTAACATATTATAACAAGTTATATACCAGTGTATAGATAATTTAATGGTTTTTTTTAATATACCCAACTTGTAGCAGTAAAAAGCCAAGCATAAAACGTTACACCGCAACAAAGTTTTATTTTTATCAAATTTAATGTTTCAAAATGTCTTAGTGTCAATCAAGAAATGATCAACATATTTTAAAGTTACAACAACAATTTTGACACCACTGTGTAGGTACTTTTATTATCTACAACATGCACACAACATGCAGTTGCGAGAATTGAATAGTAAAGGCGCTAGAGTAAAGACAATGGTGCAAGCAATATTTTTAAACTTCTAGGTCAAATATTTGAGGAGACACAGGCTTCACGTTAACATCGGCTGAGGCTAATGGGTTAATGGTGTATAATCTGGAGTGTCGCATGCACTGGTCGTACATACTCCAATAATTATTTATATTTACAAAACTGACATCGGATCTCAATGCTCACGATTGCAAAATCGGCCCCACTTCGGTATGCCCAGCATGAGTAATTATCACGATAGGTTAACAAGAAAAACACAAGGCTGCACTCAAAGTCACTCATGGGGAACGACGGAGTCGAGACGCCGCTGAATGCAAGGGTGGTTAACGTTAGGTTAATCGGAAGGAACATCTACCCATTTCAAGCGGCGCGTGACAGTGCCCTTTGTTGTCAACAATACACGATATTGTAAGTGTTCTGCACTCGGGGCACTCCCGTGGAACTAGTTGTACAACAGCCAATTTAGCCGAACTTGTGACAACGCAGTGCAATACTACTAACAAAGGTAAATTCGTATATAGCACATTATCCAGGCTTCAGGAATGTCCTTTTGCAGTAAAAAGGACAGTATACCTCGCTATATAAGAACTTATATATGTATCTTTGCGTGCGTGTGTACAAGTCATTGCGCGTGTTTGTGCACGCCCGCATGTGTGTGCAGTGGGTATTGGAATAAACACGATTTCCATACAGACATCTATTTCAACGTTCCTTCATAACCAGAAAATATATGTTTAGAACGTTTCCAGAACTGTTCTCAGCATCTATAATTTCGACTGAGAAAAGTGCCCAGGAAAATTCGTTAAATTAGCATACCACATTTTCCTAGAATCCTTTTCCATCCTGACATCCCAGCATTTCTGCTAGAACGACGTAGTGATTGATTTGTCGTGATAACATTATCAGTTAAATTAAACCCGGACCAGTACAAAGAAAACCGACTTATATCGGTCACGGTTTGACAGCTGTGATACCCGGCTTGCTGCGTAAGTAGCGTAGTCTTATGAGGGGGGAGGACATAGCTATATTTGGGAGGGTTGAGTCGTAGCTTCAGCACAGTTATGACACCGGTAACTTGTAACAGAGGGCTTGCAGAAAAAACTGCTAATGCAAATTAATCAGCTAGGCGTCTGTACAGTCAACGATATATTTGAACATTTCTTGTGTAATGTCATGTGAATCCGTCGATCGAGTTATGCCATCCTAAAGAAAACAGCTCCATGTCATATATCGTTGTGCGGAATGCATTATTCTCTCACATAGTTTGTAAATTCGTCACAGAAGACGATTATGAGTAATTGTAATTCCACGATGTTCAGGTTTCTACAAAAATACGAATATTCTTCCGCCATTTTACACTTTACATAGCAGATAGCAGCTACAATTTTTAACGGGTAGAAATTAAGTTGAATAAAATATGTGACAAGGCCATTTTGTAAATATATGAAATAGATGAGCTATCGTTGTTATAATTAAGACGTTCTGATAACGCGCCTGGTGTGACTGAGCACGTATTTGACTTTGGATTCATGCTTGGCAAGTCTACGAAGACTTGTTTGGATACGAGTTTGTGTGTGTGTGTGTGTGTGTGTGTGTGTGTGTGTGTGTGTGTGTGTGTGTGTGTGTGTGTGTGTGTGTGTGTGGCGCGCGCATGCGTGTGCGTGTGCGTGCGTGCGTATAGAGATATGTTTATAGATAAGCCATATAGACAGCTGGTTACTTAACAATGACGTATAAAGCGTAACATACAAGCATATAATTTAGTAGAATCTGTATGGAAATTCACTTTTTAAATACAGAATTTAACAAAACTGTTTAAATGACTAAAAAGCAAAATAGCATAACCATTTCAATTACATTGAGTTGTAGATTATAACTTGTAACTGCTCAAGCAAATATTCACGATATATGTAAGTGTGATGTGATTTAATAGTTATTGTGAATATATAACATATGTAGACACGCCATCACAGACACAGACAGGCGGGCGGGCGGGCACGCAAGCACGCACACACACGCGCGCACACATGCGCGCGCGCACACCAATATAATTTGGTTGTCTATTTTGTTACAATTTGCACCAATGCTAGAACATTATGTTACGATTTCCCCCGTAGGCTGGTGCAACTTGCCCCGTATCGGTATAAATAGCTACACTTTAGTAGACACCTCATATAGCTTATTATATCACAAATGTGTAGTAGGCCGGATAATTATTTATGTCCAAATTACTTGCGGGAGATATATTGGGATCCATGGGCATGGAAAAAGTTTCGATCGGGTAAGAAACCCACCCGCACTATTTACATGTGTTGTTATTCTTACAAGCCATCAGGTGTTTATGACATAATTACTCCGCAGTGACGTGACTGGACCGGTAGAAAAAGAATGTTTACTGACACTACAAAGCACAATTCCATATTAGGGCGAATAACAATACAATTTATTTTCCATTACTAGCTGAATATTCTTCCACGCCAAGAGTAAAAGTATTTCCCAATTTTAGAAACAGAAGCTCCATTATGGTCTCTGCCTCTGGCTTATTGGCTTATATTAATTATATGCCGCTTTTTGTAGGCCCGCACGGTCAATTGGCCTAACCCAAGGCTAAGTCAACAATTTTTTTTATTTACAAAATATCGGAGTTTGCTGTCACACGATCATACCCCGAAAAGTATCGCAAAGCCTCTATGGTTTTAAACATCACTTTGACGGGAAGGGAGCCAGAGGTGACCAGTATCACAAGCAGGCCTGGCTTGTGGCCACCATGGATTTTAAGAAGGTAATACTAATAGCTGGCATTCAGTTGCCTGTTCACCAGCAAGTCAACCAAGCACTCCAACATCGGATACCTAGACTAGGTAACTAGCTAGCAAAAACAAAAACTTCAGTGAACAATTATTTTGTTAAAACGGTGCTATTTATGATACAGCAGAATATTCCACTTCATCGATACCAAGATGATAGCGCACATTTAAACACATCTGGGCACACCTCAACATTTTCGCTGCGCTAGTACTCCCTGGCTGATCGTCTCCACAAACCGTGGGAGTGAGCGGAGTCGAACTATAACATTATAGCTTTTGACTTCGCCAGCCGCTACTGCATCAGCCATGTGAACAGCGCAAATACCAGCCCTAAATTGAAGTTGGTACACGACTCGTGGGAATCCTAATAATAATGACTCATTCGCATCCTAAACATTACCTGTAACACGAGCAGCGTACGTGTAGCTGAAATAACCAAAATAATATATAATATGACCGGAGGCCGACCACGCTCCTAGGGAGCGATTTTATTGACTGAGATATATGCACAGGGATGTGCCAATGATAGTATGACTGGTACTGATGTAAACAGCTGCAGCTTCCCCTAGCACGTGAGGATGGTCTTGGCTGTTTCAAGGTTAGCGTCGCCCATTTCTGAGCTCAGTGAATAAACTTGCAATTGCCTTGGCCTTATCCCTTCCACATACACTTCCTTCATGTACGTCAAATGCATTTTATTCAGCAGCAAACAATGTTCTTCCATTTTTCTCTTATATTTCTACTGCGATGCGCATCTCCTGCAAATACCAACAATAATCTTCAAAATGTTGAAGTTGATTGGTTAAATGGGAGAAGAAACACATCCGTCGCGCCGATGAAATACAGCCTTCTCCTCACAACCACGAACCGCTAATTTGCACACGGCAAAAAACACGAAGTATGCAGCGGTCACGTATGTACGGAAATAGTACGTAGTGTCAGTGAAACGTTTTTATATTCTGCTTTATGCACAGACAATGCACAGACATTTATAACCGATCAAATGGGATGTTTTAACTGCAATGTTTGCGTGCTGGCTGCACGTGCCATCCAGGTAATGAACTGTCCACGTACCCAAGTCCAACGCAACGGCAACGTGTCGTCTGCCTGGCGTTGACGCCGTCGGCGTCGCCTGTGACAGAGCTGTGGATTACTCATAAGCTATAGCTTGAACCAAGCGCAGGATATACAGGTACCATATTAACTATGACAAATGTTGTGATGTATGTATGCGTATTGGAGATGTGTTGCTGAACGGCGTTGCACACGCGGCAAAAACAAAATTTCCTCATCTAAACTGATGTATCCAGGTTGCTTTGGGGGTTAGGCAAGCAAACGCCGACATCAACTAAAAGCGATCCAAAATGGCTGCATGCTTTTCGTCATATATTCTGTTGAAATTCTGGTTTCAGAAGATTGTCTTTATGACAGAAACCTAAACTAAAGGCTAAGTGAAAGTCGCTAAAGTGTCAAATGTATGCAGTAATATTTGTTCTAGGACTAGGACATGTCATGTCGCAGTAGTAAATTACTTCGTAAACATTTTAACCGTTAACTTATCTAGTCAACGTTGACATGATTATGAATCAATTGTGACATTGATCATTGTTGGCCAAAATTGGCAAAAAGACAAAGTTTGACGGGATCCTGCTCACACTTTTGATTGTGACGTAAACAATCCGCGACGTACTGGATACATCAACACACAACTCTGTCTCTGTCCTCTCGATACGCAGCCACTGGCTGTAGCGGCCTAGACCTAGTCTAGACCAGGGCTAGCAGACGCTGTCACAGATCTCAGTCTCAAGAGTCAGACTGTCGTCTCGCAGCTTCCCAGGGGCCGGCACAGCTAGTGCCGTGGACCGTGTCCATGGTTAAACCTAGCCTAAACCTAGGCTAAGACAGTCAAGCGGATCTGGTTTTTAATTGTCATTTTTTACTTCACAATGTCAGTGGCTACGTTCAACCACTACCAGAATGAAAATAGTGGTGGCCCGGGCTGTTTGAATTAATTGCAGCATGGTTAAATACTTCCAAGCTGCAGATGAATTGAGATTGGTGTTTCTGTGAACAAAATCGTAAGAACACACCTAAAACTATAAAGATAAGATTAGGTCTACTTAAAACAAATTGCAAACTAATATTTGTTTGTATTACACAGTTGTAACTGTTTTATCACACAGTAACACAGACCTCCAAAAAACAACCATGCCTCAGTTGGACTATGTATTAAGGAAGGAATCCAATCCTATAATCTTAAATATAAACAATAATGCAAACGATTGATGATGATTCCAACAGTTTGCAGAAGGTATTTCTTTTTCTGTCAGCTGACCAAAAGTGTATAAGTCTGGGTAAACTGCTCAGTGTGCTGTCTACTGTCATCATTCCCAGGTGTTTCATGGCTGTGTCAAGTACATGACAGTCAGCTACCAAATCAACAAAGTCTGAAACTGCATGGTAGTCTCTTGCAACTTTGGTCAGCACATTCCTCCTGTTGATGAGGTTGTGCAGCTGACTCAAAGTTCCTCCTTTTTGTGAACTCTGAACATTGCATAGAACATGTCCATGACAGTCTGAAATTATAACTAACACACATTTAGCACTTACCACTAGTTAACAACTTAAGCAGAGCAGTTAAAGGAAATAAAAACACCTAATGCTTGGATCAATATTATAATACATACTGCTGTATAGCTCCATGTCCACAAAGCAATAAACAATAAAAAATCAATGAATTTGAAATTTCACATTTTGTGCTATGCCAGTGGACTTTTTAGAATATGCATATTTGTTGCGGCGCTTTCTGGATGCCCAGTTGTGATGTCAGAGAACACATTGGCATTAGTCTGACCCTTTCGTTGCATTCAGAGCATATTTACAAGAATAAGTTTTGGGGCGAAAGGAACATCAAAGTAAATTATTGTTCGATATTCCAATGTACTAGAAACACTAGTCATGACATCGTTGGGAACACATAGCCTTATCTAGATACCTGTCCACCTGTCAATTAGACAGGCTGATACCAGTTTGGGCGGACAGGAATGTGAGGTGACCCCATCCTTCTGACATTGTCATCATAAAACAACAGGGCCACTGGGATGTAAAGGAAACAAAAGTCATCACTTTGGTGATATGGGCTTAATAAAGTTGATAAAAAGTAACAACTTCCAACATCAATCATATTTTTAATGTCACCCGTTTACCAGAAAAACAATTTAGAAGACAACCATCAAAAGTCTATCTGGACTATGCCATTTTATCAACAGAATGACGTAGCATACAGATGACTTGATCGGCATGAACTGTGCATACTATCTTTTACTTTCTGGGCTGACCATGAAAACGACCACCAACAGCCGCCAAACTTGTCCTCACATATCTTACATATACATTCCTCTAACAAAGAAAATTCACAAAACAAATGCGCAGATCTTGATGGCAACTTAACCGCTTCGGCGACTCCGCGGTTACTGTAAAATCGCTTTATAAGTTAGCTTTACATAAAATACCATTAGGGAGCAGCTTTGTGCACAAGAATATTGATAAACTTTATTTACTGCATTTGCGTGCGCAAAAAGTTTGATTAATTTAAGTAATATAATAATTCATTATTGTCGTCACTATGATCTTCAGAAAATTATAAGTTTCATTATAATGTAGAATATATAATATTTTATTTCATATAGCGCCAAATCCATAATTGTTTGTGGTACTTCACATCATACTGAGCATTAAAAAAATATGCAGTAAGACAAATTATGCTACCCACAGGTAATATTTATTATAAATAATAAAAAAATACATGTGTCTACATATAATTAACTAAAATTACCTATTAGTCATAAAGTAGGCATGGAAGTTTTGCCCAAACCAAGGTTTGCATACACGTGGGCATATATGCACACCCAACCACCACAATGTTTTGGACTGGCAAAAATGTTATTCTGCATAAAAGCCTGGTGTGTTTTGGTCAATAATGACTACAGCTATATCAGTGGGAAAGCAGTTGTGCAGTGGTGCCATCTTGTGAAAGAAATATATTAATGCAAATTGACACTGACATTTATTAGTTTTGATTCATAAACACTACATGTCACAGAACATTATTGACATATTGGTAAGTGTGAAGGTGATTTATACCAACACTAAAGCCATAATTTTATGTTTTTGGGGGAGTAGGCCAACTTTTGAGATCAACCCTAAGTTGGTTTTTCATTTGTCAAAAAGCACATTTGTGCATCATCAATAATATTATGTTTGTATGGTTTCAGCACAATGTGTCACCAGTGACATTGGTGACATTGTGACAATACGACTGCGAATGACTTTTGATATTCTAACAGTCTTCGCCACATGGACAACATGAGATAACTCCCCAGAATCACCAATCCATGCAATGTCAATCCTTCCAAGCAGCCAAGATAAATTTGGACTGGTGGTTGGACAAATCCTTACAACGGCACAAGACAGCGACAATTTTCAACATCTGGTTTTAATGGTGTAGTCAATTTTACCTTTGTGTGCACTCTTGTGTGTTTATATCATACTGTAATTAGATGTGCCATGCAGAAAAGACTTAAATTGTTATCCACTGTCAGTGGAACCAAATAAATATACATGGAACCAAATAAAGACTTTAGAGACCTGTATCTTCAACTTGCGGTATTTTACTGCAGTTCGATTTTGCAGGTTAATTTTTGGATAAAACACAAATAACTATTCTGGACTTCATGTTTAAAAATTTGAAATTCACAATGTACTGGCAATTGGAGATTACAATACAGTCACCAGGTGGCGTCGCAGATCCACAGTTTGTGACCTTTAACATGACCTGTTTTCTTGGTCCTTGGAAATATTCTTGCGATATTCATCAGTCCACTTGACAATTTGTTGGATAATATGTTCAAACGACATATATGTGACCCCGTGACAGTCGCTGAAACGAGAGCCTTTCTATCAACACAGTGGTGTTCACTGAGGTATTTTGCCCACAGCCGCAGTGCCACCTTTCCCAGAATTCCTGAGCAGAAGGTCGACAGAACAAGGCCACAATCTGACAGTCTGACTGTGCACAGTGTGTATCCAGAGTTACTTCAAAGTGGACATATGGATGGTACCAGGCTGGGGCGATGGAAGAAAACAGGTAGGGAAGCCTTCTTTCTAATTTTATTTTTGTACATACCACGTTGGAAACTTGGAAACTTATTTGTAGTTTAATAGCATTTTTAAGTGCTTGTATATGATCAGAGTGGGGGATCAAATTCTTGTACTTTCATTTAATAACATTTTTCAGTGCTTGAACTTGCATTTGTACTTAGGTTTTTGAACTTGTACTTAGTATGTTGTGCTTGTCAAACTATGAAGTACATTCCAAGTACCTACCTTGAGTCTTTAAAATACAAAATAATACAAGTTTCTACACTGACCTACGAGTGATGCTGCTTTGTACAACAAGGGCATCCTGATACTTAAATAATTTAATGCAGGACAACACTCCCAGATAAATTTGACACATACATGTGGCATATTTGTTGATAACACAAGTCAGTTATATGTTCGTATTAGGGCTTACTAGTATGGTAAGGCTGCCACAAGGGTTTCCCACCAGTAACAGGGCTATCTCAAATTTGAGTACAACAAAGGTTTCCTGTCTCAAAACCACAAGGGTTTCCTGCTGGTGGCAGGACTGTCTCAGTGTTGAGTTGATGCTCACCAGAGAGTATGTGTAGCAGTTACTGAGACAAAGGTTTCCCACTGTTAGGGAGGGGTATCAATGCCAGGCTTGGGGAACACAGGAGAGAAGAGACCGAAAGAGTTGTCAGGCGCACACAGGGTGCTGGGTGTGCAGCTGGAGGGTATAATTCCCTCCAGCTTGGGCTGGGAGGTGAGGCTGAGCTGCCTCTGTGTCGTAGCTGGATTGGACTGCCATGGTCAGGGTATAGAGTTGAGTTTGTAAACTGAATAGATAAAATAAAGAATGCGCCCTTTGTATTTTACATAAGTGTGTTTATTTATATTTACTTACAATAGTACAAAGGTAATCCCTCTTAATTTACTCCATTGCCTAAGAATGGTATTAATCTCTAAGCAGCGGTACGGCACTAGCTAGTAAGCCAACTCTTTTATGTATAACTAGCATCAAATAACTACAATAATAGTCCATTTGTCGCTGCTATGGTTGTAATGGTGGACCTATGAATTGCCTATTGTACAAAGTTTGGTGGATTTGTCATCACTGATGAAATCTAGTTGGGCTGTCAGTCAGACAACCTTTGGGAATTTTTTATATGCACATTAGTGCGGCCATTATCGAAACACCTACTTTATTCAGCTTTATGCAGAGACCCGTCCACCCTTCGTTTGGATGAGTATAACCTGTTTTGGACGGGTAGAAATATAGCTGGATGGGTAAAAAGTCTTGTTTTATCTAACAATTAATATATCTCCAAAGTGAATTTACCTTTACCAAGAGAACATAGACATTATACTGTAATGTAAACCAGTAAAATATCAATACATTCTGTGCATGACATAAGTTTCAAATCAATTGATGTTCATTTCCTGAGTGAGCAACAAATGAGACACCACTGTCTCTAAACAAACTGCTTCTCAGACGCAAACTCACCTTGAAACAACAAAACAGTCATAGCTCAGGGATGGATTCTTTACTTACTCTCACTGTCATCCACTAGCATTGCTAGAGGGTCAAGTGGTCAAATTTGGCCAGGATAGTTAGGGTTTCACTCACAGTGATGTCTAGCAATGCTCCGCTTTCTACTACTTGAGGGACATCAACATGCAAAAGGGCATCTTCCTTGTCTACGAGCCACTGGACAGAAAAGCTCCATTTCCATTTGCCGCTTGTAGGCGTCATGTATGTCACATGATACATGTCATCGACTTCTTTTACTACTATGCTAGTATACCAATGTCGCCCCTACATGATAGCAATGTGACTGCCAATGGTAACAGTATCCATATCCATGTTCTATTGCCTTTGTGTTCACCACATCTTTCACTTCAGGTGCGATCACCATGTCTTTCTCGTAAGGTGCAATCACCATGTCTTTCTCTTTGGGTGCGGTCATAAACCTCTTTCTCTTTGGGTGCGGTCATAAACCTCTTTCTCTTTGGGTGCAGTCACAAACCTCTTTCTCTTTGGTTGTGGTCATAAACCTCTTTCTCTTTGGGTGCAGTCATAAACCTCTTTCTCTTTGGGTGCAGTCATAAACCTCTTTCTCTTTGGGTGCGGTCATAAATCTCTTTCTCTTTGGGTGCAGTCATAAACCTCTTTCTCTTTGGATGCGGTCATAAACCTCTTTCTCTTTGGGTGCAGTCACAAACCTCTTTCTCTTTGGTTGTGGTCATAAACCTCTTTCCCTTTGGGTGCGATCATAAACCTCTTTCTCTTCAACCCTGTTCACCACCTCAATCTCTTCAGAATCAGAAGTGAATCGGAATCGCAATAGGAAGTGTTTATTGACCCCAACAATATACATAATACAATGTTCAACAAATTAGCTACAGCTCAATTATAAAATAATATTGCATTAGTGCCGCGGTGAACTAATGTGACAAGTAATTGCATACACATGTTTTTAAACAAGAAATAACAGATAAATAATTATAAGTAATCTATGAATTATTGGTGTAGACAAATTAAGACCATTTTCTTCAGCCACGTCCACACCATGCTCTCTTCAGATGCAGACACAATCTCATCCTCTTCGAACACACTCACCACCTCTACCTCGCCAATCGTTCCTCTCATTCATCTCCTCCAGTTCCAGTCTTGTAACCAACAAACAATGACATGTCAGATGGAGGTCTCCACCTTTTCCATAGGATCAGTCTTTGAAGCATGAGGATTCTCTGATCTTGAGCATATGATCCGACACTAGGGCAGTGGCTTCACTTATACCCTTGACTTCTTGCAACTCCCATGCTTTGATCTTGCAACTGCTGCCCTGGACCGATTCTACATTGATCAGTCATTCAATGTTGATCAGTCCATTAATGTATATGAGCAGTATTATCTACTGTCGGTCACTGTTCATCAATGTATATGAGCAGTATTATCTACTGTCAGCCACCATCCATCAATGTATATGAGCAGTATTATCTACTGTGAGTCACAGTTCATCAATGTATATGAGCAATATTATCTACTGTCAGCCACCATCCATCAATGTATAAGAGCAGTATTATCTACTGTGAGTCACAGTTCATCAATGTATATGAGCAGTATTATCTACAGTGAGTCACAGTTCATCAATGTATATGAGCAATATTATCTACTGTCAGCCACCATCCATCAATGTATATGAGCAGTATTATCTACTGTCGGTCACTGTTCATCAATGTATATGAGCAATATTATCTACTGTCAGCCACCATCCATCAATGTATAAGAGCAGTATTATCTACTGTGAGTCACAGTTCATCAATGTATATGAGCAATATTATCTACTGTTGGTCACAGTCCATTAATGTATATGAGCAGTATTATCTACTGTCGGTCACTGTTCATCAATGTATATGAGCAATATTATCTACTGTCAGCCACCATCCATCAATGTATATGAGCAGTATTATCTACTGTGAGTCACAGTTCATCAATGTACATGAGCAGTATTGTCTTCTGTCAGTCACTGTTCATCAATGTATATGAGCAGTATTATCTACTGTCAGTCACCATCCATCAACTTATTATCTACTGTTGGTCACAGTTCATCAATGTATATGAGCAGTATTATCTACTGTCGGTCACAGTTCATCAATGTATATGAGCAGTATTATCTACTGTCGGTCACAGTTCATCAATGTATATGAGCAGTATTATCTACTGTGAGTCACAGTTCATCAATGTATATGAGCAATATTATCTACTGTCAGCCACCATCCATCAATGTATATGAGCAGTATTATCTACTGTGAGTCACAGTTCATCAATGTATATGAGCAATATTATCTACTGTCAGCCACCATCCATCAATGTATATGAGCAGTATTATCTACTGTGAGTCACAGTTCATCAATGTATATGAGCAGTATTATCTACTGTGAGTCACAGTTCATCAATGTACATGAGCAATATTATCTACTGTCAGTCACCATCCATCAATGTATATGAGCAGTATTATCTACTGTCAGTCACCATCCATCAACTTATTATCTACTGTTGGTCACAGTTCATCAATGTATATGAGCAGTATTATCTACTGTCAGTCACTGTTCATCAATGTATATGAGCAGTATTATCTACTGTCGGTCACTGTTCATCAATGTATATGAGCAGTATTATCTACTGTGAGTCACATTTCATCAATGTATATGGGCATTGTTATCTAATGTACTGTGAGTCACAGTTCATCAATGCATATGAGCAATATTGTCTACTGTCAGTCACAGTTCATCAATGTATATATGAGCAGTATTATCTACTGTCGATCACCATCCATCAATGTGTATGAGCAGTATTGTCCACTGTGAGTCACGGTCCATCAGTGTGTATGAGCAGTATTATCTACTGTCAGTCACAGTCCATCAATGTAAATGAGCTGTATTGTCCACTGTCAGTCACAGTCCATCAGTGTGTATGAGCAGTATTGTCTACTGTCAGTCACAGTCCATCAGTGTGTATGAGCAGTATTGTCCACTGTCAGTCACAGTCCATCAGTGTGTATGAGCAGTATTGTCCACTGTCAGTCACAGTCCATCAGTGTGTATGAGCAGTATTGTCCACTGTCAGTCACAGTCCATCAGTGTGTATGAGCAGTATTGTCCACTGTCAGTCACAGTCCATCAGTGTGTATGAGCAGTATTGTCCACTGTCAGTCACAGTCCATCAGTATGTATGAGCAGTATTGTGGTGTTACCCAGGCTGTTGTTTTGACCATTTCCTAAACAAATGTATGGTAAGTTGTTATTTATAGGGTAATATCCATTTGTACCAGCGAAGGCATGTTACACTTTAGGGCATGCCACACATATCCTATTGAACACCATCTCAACTTTTCTGTGAAACACTCATCATCATCATCATCATTGATCATCATCACCAACATCATCATCATCACCAACATCATCATCATCATCAACATCATCATCAACATCATCATCATTGTGTAGCCGTTGTGTCCCATGGTTGGGCGATACTTCACTCAGCACATCCTGCAATGAATGAGCTGACTATTCATACAGTAATACTAACATTCACCACAGTCAGTAGCCAGGTATATATATATATATATATATATATATATATATATATATATATATATATAGATATATATTTGTGAGTAATCAATTATATTGATCTACATTAAAAGTTTATCACTACAGCCACAAATTACCCGCGAGGATCAGTTCATTGCTGCGTAGTTGCTGCTGGCAGCGTTCGATAGTCTATGCAGAACATAGTTAGATACAAACACAGTTGATGTTCTTATCAATTCCACTGCCATCTCTGCCAAGCAAGAAGCAATCTCCTTGAACCATATTTGACCACTGGCCAGTGTCACCCTTTGAGGATGGCATTGGAGGAAGAGTTTCCTCTGGACACTCACGGTCCAAGAATGACAGCAGTGACTTGACATGCTGGTACAGCAATAACTTGATATGCTGGTACAGCAATGACATGACATGCTGGTACAGCAATGACTTGACGTGCTGGTACAACAATGACTTGACATGCTGGTACGGCAATGATATGACGTGCTGGTACAGCAGTGACATGACGTGCTGGTACAGCAATAACATGACTTGCTGGTACAGCATCTTTCAGGTAGAATAGGATACGTGTGTGACCGCTTCTTCATGGGTGCATGGAGCAAGGCCTGAAACGTCTCGGGACTGAGTACACAGCACACCAGTGTGACATGTGCTGATGACTTGTTTGTCGGTGGCAATGATTGCTGCACTAGTCGCCAAGAACGAAAACAATTCGATCTTGTTGTCGTTAATGCGGAGAAACTCCTGCCAGTTCCCAGGAATTGTGTTAGATGGTTCTACGCGTCGGCGGATACCTTTTCCTCTCCATGTTCATGTTTCGGTGTTCAAGCTATCTGTGATAATTCATCCCACACAACATCTAGTCTGTTCACGTGCTGCAGTTGTGATGTATGGCAGGAACACTTTGGTCACGTAATCGGAAAATGTCTTTGCAAAACCCGGTCGAAGCATGTTAACGATTGCAGCCCCACCAAGCAGGACGACTTGTATGACAGGTCTTGTGTAGGAACGAGATCTTCCAAGCAGCCGACCAGATCAGACTTTGTTCCTGTCCGCAGTTTCCCCATTTGTGATAAAGCAGGTGGATATATGCTTGATTTTCATGTTGAATGAACAGATCGAGATCACCACTCCATATTTGCGACGCTATGTACAACCTGGAGAACAGAGAACAGTCATTCTTGAGTGATGACAGCTGTAGTTGTGCTCTTGAGTTCTCTCGCACTGGAGGCCGGCTGAAGAGTGGTAGTTTATTTCTCTTGATTGGATCTGTAATGGGCTTTGTTTGGTTGACAAGGCGCTCGTTGACATAGGTGTCATACTCCTCTTGTCCGAGAGATTTCGCCTGACGCAACATGTCAATCACAGTTAGATCTGCAAGGTCTCTGCTATCCAGTACAAGCAAATCCTTGCTGTTCTCAGCGAATGGATTTACCATCTCTTCTATTGCATCAGTTAATGACGTGATATCTCGTCCGAATGTCATCTGTGCATGATTCCTCTGCTCGTGATGCCGGAAATCTGTTTTCTTTTTATTCTTGGTTGAAACCTCAAATTCTCCAATCAGACGTGCCATTTCAGGGCCAGACACCATCCAACGCCGCAGTGCTGCAGAGTTCTCAGTCAGACCCACAGCCCCACAATCACCCTTCACAGAGGCATTATTCTGTTCATGAGCCTGGTCAATCGCAATACCAGAGAACATGTATGTTGTTTTCTTGACAAAAAAATTTCCTTTGCTAAACTCTGCAAAGACGCCAGGATGCTTGTCGTTCAAAGAAACCATGTCACGCAGATGGACAGGTATCCATCTGGCGTAATTGGTGTGACACAAAGCGAAGAACCAAGGAACAATTTTGGTCAGTGCGTCTATGTAGAGCAGGAAGTCTCCCTCTCGTATCGCTCTCACGTAGATCATCACCTCCAATTCCAGCTGCAAGATAATGGACCAAAACAGGAAGAGAGGACAGGCTTCAATCCTCTGATCACACCAGTCTTCCAGTGACATCTTATTGCACCCCTCTTCCACACCATTGCAGTACTCGGTGTACGCCTTCTGCTGAAGTAGATATAGACCTCAAGCTGTGATCTGATGAGCACATGGGGTGCGTGTCATGTGAGATGCCTTCAGAAACGAATCTTCTGTCCCAGGTGTGGAAAGACTGGCCTGTATGAGTGCACTTGTCCAACTGCTGCTCTCCAAAAGGTCGCCGAGTGCTTTAAGAACAGCCATCTCGATGTGCAGCCCACCAAACATTACCACAAACTGATCTTCTCCGTGACTTGCTGGCCAGCTCCATTGGATTTGTTTTGCAAGCGTGTACAATGGCTGCTCCACAGTGATGATCGGCACCTGACCAGGATGGAGTATATCCACTGCCTTCTTGACTACATTCATGGAATGATGAATCATGGCCCCTGACTTGGCCTGGTCATAGAACAGGGGCAGTAGAGAAGTGAGTGCCACAGTGTCGTCTTGTGATGCGTTTGATGGTTGAGTGCTAGCATGGTATGCAGCCCACGAGAGCGTCTCATTCCCCACGAGGGTTTCAGTTGCCACAGCCTGCTTTGTGTGCTGTAGCCACCTATAAAAGTAAACTCTGGTTAGACACTGACACAGTTTACTACTGCAGTTTTACACGTGCAAGTTTCTTTGTGGGGTTTGTCATATCACAACTTGTAACCATTTTACCAACAAATTAGCATGATTTTGACATACAACTTTTCTTTCTCTATTTAGTAATGAAGAAATAAGCTATTGCGCAGTTCACTGGATATGTTGACTATTCTGTAATACAAAAACACACATGGCTGTGCCTAGTAATACAAAAACACACATGTATATAAAATGTAAACAAAGAAATTGACCACGCAACATATCAGTGGTAAACACATGAATTAATACTGTACCTGTATTCTTCCATCATGGCTTGAGGTATGAGTTGACAATCTGACTTGTTGGGCCCCTCTAACTTTGGCATGGGTGGAGTGGCTTTATGCATTGCAACAGGAGGCACATTGGTGTACGTCTGTGGTAGATATGCTACTGTTTTCTTGGCCGCAATGCAATCTTTGGCGTGGGTAGTTGCAACAGTCTGTTGAACTCCGCTCAACTTGTCGGTTGGATGTTGGCATAGAGATAGTCTTGTTCCATGGAACGAGTCATGCGAGGTAGTTGAACTTGGATTATGGTCGATGTTGTCTATTGCTGCTGTCGTAAAGAGACCGCCTTTGAGTTGTGGTGGACACACGGCTAGTTCAATCTCATAATGACGACAGACGTTGTTGCCAAGTTCAGTGGAGATGTTGAGAACCCTGTCATATGACACGCTCAGGCCCAGATCATAGAGAGTGTCAACAAGTTTGCGAGTCTTGGTATGGGCCATCACATCTTGATAGATCGGCAGTGGTGTTTCCCGTTCTTTGTTGTACTTAGTACTACAAGCAGTGACATCTTCACTGCGACGTACGGAACAGTTGAACATCAGTAACTGTGCCAGGGAGAGTGTTGGTTGAGGCACAGATGCAGAACTAAGTTGTGTTTTGATGTCTGTTCCGTTCAACACCATATCTACTAAAACCAACAATGAAATTGGCACAGACTCTTCCTGGCATTTGGCATCAAATGAACCGCTGAATTGCTTTTTCAATTTGAACATATCTTCTGACAATGTTAGCGGCCTTGGCAAGATGAACAGCGTCGTTGTCAACATCCGTTTCACAAGCCTTTCGTATTGCTGATCCGACATCTTTATTGCAAACGAGAACCACTTCACGGCCTTGCTTGTGAGCTTCCATATCTGGAAAGTAAGCATGTATTCTCTCCTTTAGTCTTATGGAGTGGACACGTCCCGCTACACCACTTCCCAATTGTTCAAATCGGTTACTGTACATGTTTGCCAAGTCAGTCAGTTTAAAATTGGGTACACCAAGACTGTCCATGCGGGCTTCTTCAATATATGAGATAAGTCCAGCAAATGCGAAGCCATGATACCCAGAGTCTTCGTTGCGTTGATCAAATGGGTTTTTTTTTAAAAATTGATATTTGGCCTCTTGTGCGATCATGTCCCCGGCACTTAATTTCGCAAGAAGGGCTGTATCCTGCAATTTGACAGCACACTATCTGACGCGAACATCAACCTGAAAGGTTGATGCATTGCGTAAAGTCTCTCCAACTGGAGGCATGCCGCAGAAGAAACATGTTTGGGTGGAAGGAGGTGCTTCTATAGACTGACGGGTGATCTTCTTCGAAGCAGCTGTATTGTCCTCAATGCGAGATTTCCTCTTCTCTGCTCGCTCAAGTTTTGACTTGTTGAATTGTAATCGACAATAGTCATGCCATTTGGCTTGGTGCTGTCGGAAGGTTGCCTCAGTGCCCACACCATCATCTAACCTTGACTGTCTTAGGCAAACAACCAACGTTGTCGAAACCCTTAATATTGTCAGTGTTGTAACCAACCCTGTCACGTTTTGAATAAGCAGGACAGCGAAGCACCTCCAGTGTGTCCTCCTGACACAAAACACAGTTTGTCGTCAGACATAGTACATTAGATGTTTCAGGCTGATCCACCACTTTATATACCTTAGCCATTCAGATATTATGGCAATTACACTCTTCTTGTGAAAATAGGGTGTAGAAGTAGGTACACCAAACTGATTTTTCAAATGTGACCTTCATGCTGGATTCTATCATAATAATATAGAATTTTTAATCTCATTACAGTGATGCAAACTTCATCTATGTAGCTTGATTAGAAGAAAAGTTATGACTTTTTAAACATTGACTATTTTCCGGCTTTTTACATCCTCGGCTTAAATTGATGAAACTGCATATTTTGCCAGGTCACAAACAAAAACCAGTGTTGATTTTGCATTAATTTATGTTATAAAAATTAAGTATGTACTATTTACTTTAAGGCTTTTTTTGCAAGTTGATAGGCCAGTCAAAACATGCAAAAATATGAACTTGATAACAGCGAATTATAATTATTTTGCCATTATTTTCCGACATGCCATTTCAAGAATCTTAAAACGAGCATATCTCTGCTCCTAATTAAGCTAGAAAGGTGAACCATATATCACTGGAATCAGAAAAAGGAGCTCTTTTCACTAATGGAAGTGTTTAACCATTAAAAGGAACCTGAATATTTACCGTTTTACTCAAAAGGTTTATTTATGCGATCATAGGCGTTGGCCTGTACTGCGTCGACTTGCCACAGCCGACAATTGTTTCCAACAGATGAAATGTCTAAGTTTCAGCTTCAACCTCTAGCTCAGCAACGTCAGCCGCTTGTTCTGCATCTGGGGCTGGTGCAGGCACTTGTGGCTGTGCATCTTCTTCCTCAGGCAGGTGGAGTTCAAGGGCTCTTGTCAGTTCAGTCACAGTCCCAGCTAGTTTCAAGGTACCCTTCCTGCGCAGCATTGTCTTCTGATATCTGATCTCATCCCTGAGGACTTCTTTCACGGAAGAACTGCTGACACCGTCCCGTTGAAGCTTTCCGATCAGGAATCTTACGTCGAGTTTCTTCTCACAGGGACCCCCATGAACAATGACTTTTCGGATTAAGTCAGCACGTTTTCTGGCTACTTTGGCTTCTTTGAGGTGCTTCTTTCTCTCATTTTCCAGGAGTTGTTGTCGTATCTTGAGTTTCACAAGCTGCTCCTGTCGCTTATGATGGTGCCGCAGAAGCTTGCCTTTCCTGCGAGCAACTAACATCAGATGTGCAGCTTCTACCGCTGGTTTGTTGTCAAGCCACATGGAGGTCCTGTTTTGGCATAGCATCTGAGTTGTTGATCTGAGGTGCAATGAAGCATGACGCCTCTTACCCATGTCAAAGTCCATCTCACCAAAGACATTTTCACCAATCAAGTTGGTAAGAGGACAGTGGTCTAGAGTTTTCTGCAAGTCTGGATTCAACGGGTGGCCATACTGTCCTGTCTGCAGAAAATCCTTCAGCTGGGTTCTTGTAGTGATGAGAATATCTTGCATCATCATGCCCAAGGCATGCATGACAGCAGCACTGTGTTCTGCTGCAAGAGCAAACTCCATGACTGCTGTCTTCAGCGGTGTGTCCACTTCAAACTTTCCATCAAACATGCCTTGATAATCCATGCTCAGAAGATCACTTTGATCCTCTCTCCATCTGTTAAAGCAGCCCTCCATCTGTTGCACATACTTGTGGAAGTCTGTGTACTTCTCTTTGCTCTCCAGGAGTTCCCAAAATGGACCTGTCACTCTCAAGTACAGAAGTGCAATTGCACACACCAGGGCAAGCAAAGTGTTGTCACCACAATCAGCTGCTACGCTTTCAATCTTCAGGTTGGAATGTGACAAGTAGCCCTTGCTCAGGAAGGAGCGTATGTCATCAAGGTGGTAGATGATTGCTGCTGCCCCCAAGAAGTACGAATTGAAGCGATTCGAGCGGTAGCTAGTCATGCAGCTCTTTTTCCCAGCTTCTTCGCAGAAACCTATCCATTCAGCTCTTCGGACATTTTTTTCATCGCCACGTGGACCAAGAATGTCAGACGCAGTCCTGATGAGGCGGGACGTGGCGTTTTCAGTCTTCTTAAACCGCTGAAACTTAATCAGCTTGTCTCGTCCAAGCCTTTGGTTGTTCTCCTGTATTGTTTCCTCAATCTTCCGCAAAGCTATTTCGGAAGCCCGGCTAAGTCCAAGGAGAAAATGGGCGTTGCAATCTAAACATTGTAATCTTGCATCATGCCCCAGCTCTGATGGAAGGAAATGTTCCAGTTTTCTGTCAAAGCATTTCATCACGGAAGCTCTGTCACTCATCACACTGGTCAGGTTTGACAGCAAGGAATGGAACACCTGATTCTTCTCATCCTCAGATTTGTCTGAGCTATAAATGTCTGTGATTTCTTCAAGAAGTTGAACGGTTATCTCAAGCAGAGTCGAAGCATCCTCAGTGGCAACAGTGGCAAGGCCAAGGCTCAGTGTTTCTCCGGAGTCAAGGCTGATCTGATGGCCAACAATCTTCATCCCGTTTCTGGAGGTTCCATCACTGTGAAAAGTGAAATTGTCCACACTTAGCATTTTTTCTGCAGCTTGATATTTCGCAAGCACATGACCTTCATCTGCTACATTTAGTGCAGTCTGAAGACATGGTATGTCTTTATCTCCAATGTCAGTGTTAAACAGATTCTTTGCAACTGCTTTGCAGATCGAGGAGCGTGCGTCTCATGTCGGAGAATCGATTGTTTTCTTCTCTTACCTGGAAAGGGTACATACCCCGTTCCTCAGCACTATGTACATAGTTAATGATCTCAGTGAGGCCTTGGACTTGCTGCGTAAGATTTTCAATTTTCCTTCGGAGTTTCTGCATGTTTTTGTTGGCCTTTAGAAGCTTCAGTCTCTCAGCTGTTGCTCTCCGCTTCTCAGCAGTGAGATGTTCCTGAACTGCTACATGTTGACGGAGCATACGTTTTGAAGCCTGTAGTTTGTTTTTCATCTGCTTCAGCTGCTGTCTCAGTCGCTGCAATTTGGCTGGCTGCAATCCCTGAATGAGATTTTTTTGCTGTCTATTTTTCTCCTGCAATTTGTTGATCTCTTGTTGCAGTTGCTTGTTATCATCCTGTTGCTGTAACATTTGTTTTCTTGCATCTGATCAATCTTGGATTGTAGCTTTGAGCATAGCAATCTCCTCCATGCGTTTTACAGAACGCTCTGCTAACAATGCATTTTCCTTCTTCAGCTTATTCTCAGTGTCTCTGGCTGGTGGCAGAATCTTGTTTTTTTGTTGTGTTTGGGGGTGGTACACCCGGAAAGGAGTTGCAAGGAAGACTGCAAGGTTTTCTGGCTCCTGTTTCTTCTTTTTCATTAATGTGTGATAAGAGGTTATCATCTGTTTCAAGCTTTTTTTGACCATTTGATCTGATTCAGACCACTGTGTTAACTTCCTAATCCACTCAATGGTGAACTTCTCTGGCAGATGTTCCTTACTTCGGAAGTTTTCTATATCTACAATGACTTCTTGTGTTACTGGTTCATCCGCTGGAATAGATGCTGACACACTCTTGCATTAGTTGTTCTCTCTTCAAACCCATTCTAGACAGTGACGGTGACACAAAATCAAAGTCAATTCTCTCCTGCAGGAATGATTCAATGTCTGCCCCTTCTTGGTGCAAGCTCTGGATCCTTTTCAGCAGCCGATCAAGTACACGACCCAGTCGATTTGAGGGGTAGCTAACACTGGGGAAGAGTCGCTCAAACCATGCAGCAACCTAAAAATAAATACCTATTTGATGCATGTGTGTTTGTGCATTTGTGATATATGATATGATATAAAAAAATATATATATATATATATATATATATATATATATATATATATATATATATATGTATTATATATATATATATATATATATATATATATATATGTATATATATATATGTATATTATATGTATATATGTATATATATTGCATGATAGATTTGCATAATATGTTGTGAGTGAATAATTGCATTGTTAATATTGTTATTCCCTATTCAAACCAAGCAGCAACCTAAAAATAAATACCTATTTGATGCATGTGTGTGTGTGTGTGTGTGTGTGATATATATATATATATATATATATATATATATATATATATATATATATATATGCATGATATTTTGCCTAATATGTTGTGAGTGGATAACTTTTAATATTTTTATTCACTATTCAGAGCTGTTTACCATAGTAAAACAATGATATTACTGCTAAATGTGTTTGCTTTTTACTTTTAGTTGTGTTCATTATAATATTACTAACATACTCCTGCTACAAGAAGTGAACTTGATGTAGAGTGTCCAAACTGCCATTTAATAACTCACATCATTAGAACTTTTGCTGCCTTCATATTGAAGCAACTTTAGCTGTAGAAGGAGGTGGTTGGTCAGAAATACTAATTCTGGCAGAGCAGGAGGTCTACCTCTTCCTTCAGGAAGTAAAGTTCTCCTGAGCTGTAAGTAGGTCTCATCAGCTGAAAATATCTTTAACACTTCAGGTTCTTACTAAGACTGTGCTGAAAGTGAAAACCATATTTGGCAGCTAGTGTCCACTACATGTCTAATTATAAATATGTGTTACTGTCAGACAATAGTATTGAATACTTTTGTAAGAAAATTAAGTAAAAAAATATAACCAGAAAATTTTCACTTCAATTAAGAAACTAGCAATAGTAATATTCTAAGGTCTAGATTGTAGATAAATAGATAACTATGTATTTATTTTATTGTTTAACTTAGCTTAAGCAGTGAGGAACCTCAATTATTCAGTTACTGAAAACACTAGGTCGGCTGCTAAGTATGAAGAAGACGCAGCAAGTTTTTGCAAGAATAAATAACGCATGCCTGATTTAATATTTGAGACCACAATTATTGTTATTCTGTGGCATATCTGATTATTCTAGTGCCGCTGTGTTGGTCATGAGCGTATCATTCATTCATGATTGACGTGAACGAATGACGGCCCACGGGGAGCGTTTACTCAGGTCACGTGACAATACAAAACGGCATTTTTAATTTTATCATCATCCACAACACGTCAATAAATGTCATGATATATATATATATACACCCTATATATATATATATATATATATATATATATATATATATATATATATACTATATATATATATATATATATATATATATATATATATATATATATATATATATATATATATATATATATACACCCTAAGTTATTCCCTTTCAGATTATTGCCACAGTTAAATCATACGTAGCGGAAATTTAATTAAAATTGATGTAGTCTGACCGGACCGTAACGAAAGACAAGTAGCGTTTGTTTACATTTACGCGCTCGTCTAATTTTAATATTTCTCGCTGTACTAAACACATTTCTGCACTAAAAGCCTATTGACAGGGAAGATATATTATAAAACTTACTGGCAAAATACTTCATCCACTGTGGACATACATCTTCTGCCGAACCCGACAAATTTTCTTCGCCGGGCCGGTTCGGGGACGCGCGTTCGGTGCCCGCCATAACAGATGACGCGTCGAACGAATTTTTGCATACATGACCTCATTTCTTGGGTTTGGTGATTTGCGGCACAGAATTTAATCGACTATTTCATATGAAATTCTGACAGATAAAAGTCTGACATATAATAGGACAGGAGATGAGTTTGATATTTTTATTTGATCTGGTTGAAAACTCGTTCGACATTTTTCAAACGAGTTTCTTTGCCAGTTTCGCGGCATTCACGCCGCCAAATTTAGATTCAAAATGAGGCTTGGAATCTCCTCTCTCAAGTCAGTGGATGATATATTTAGTATCTGGCCATGGCGCCAATCACCAGCCGTTTCAAAAAGTCACTCATTCAAGAAACACCGTCACCACCAGCAATAAAACTCACACAGATGAAAAGATAACACATCAGACTGTTATAGGTAAATCGTTTTATTAAATAGCAATGCACATGAAGCATATGGATGATGGTAGAACAATGCACAAGTAGGCCCATCAACACTGTTGACTGCATAGGCGTGACGTCGGTTTGGAGTACCTAGTAGAAGGAAGTCATAACTGTACAGATTACCTGCATTACATTAAAAACATACCTACATGGTTTATGATTTGTACATTCTGCATTTATATCATCTAACAACACACATATTCAAAAACGAAGCGCGGTTTCCTTTCTTTTTGGTCATGTGACATCCTCGCAACAACATGATCAGCTGCTAAGCCGCCTACCGATAAAAAACCATAATATTAATATGTGCTACCACCTATCGTAATTATTGAAACTAATAGGACAACATTTTAGGCGAGACATTGTCGTTCCAATGGCCGTCATTTTATAAAATGGTAGGTACAAAGGTCGATGAAGGTCAAATGCAAAAATATTCAAATCACTGACATCGGCTGTCCACATACTTATCCTGTGACAACAACATTACCGCTCCAAGTAACGTAGTTCATGAGATATGGGAACATTAGTTTTGGCGGCCGCCATCTTTAAAAATGGCGGATTTGAATGTCGAAGAAGGTCAAATGTAACATATTTGAAATCACTGACCCAGAAATTGTATGTTTTGGTTCCAAAACATCTAGTCTACTTTGCAAAAGTCTTTAGATAGAGGAAATTGGTTGTTGGTGGCTATCGTTAAAATGGCTGCCAACGCCTTCCAGGGCAAAATCTGAGATGGCCCTATATCCAGATATTTTTGTAATTATGTACTCTAGGTGTGTGTCAAATTTCCTGCTTGTATCGTAAAACGCACAATTCGACCATATTTTGTCACATATCAGCTGTGCTATAATACTATCTGCGCTGTGTAAATCACTATATATTTGCCTATTAAATTGGACAGTTAAGATATCAAAGGTATATAACACAAGATATTTATCACAGTTTGATTTTCATGATGGAACAGAATCCGAGCAATAGACTAGTCTAATCCATATTTTATCAGCCTTTGTCTTTACGTAAATCTGCCATCTCTGATGCTAAAACGATTACCATAATATATAATTACTAACAAAACCTCCCCAATTTATTTTATCAGTCGGAAACTACAACTGTCATCCATCGTTAGAATATCATTATTGTGTACTGTTCCCAGTCAGATCCAGTCAGCTGGTACCAGAGTGACTGTTACTGTTGAGTGTTGAACTGTCTGGTAGAAGTCAGCTGGTACCAGAGTGACTGTTACTGTTGAGTGTTGAACTGTCTGGTAGAAGTCAGCTGGTTCCATAGTGACTGTTACTGTTGAGTGTTGAACTGTCTGATAGAAGTCAGCTGGTACCATAGTGACCGTTACTGTTGAGTGTTGAAATGTCTGGTAGAAGTCAGCTGGTACCATAGTGACCGTTACTGTTGAGTGTTGAAATGTCTGGTAGAAGTCAGCTGGTACCATAGTGACCGTTACTGTTGAGTGTTGAAATGTCTGGTAGAAGTCAGCTGGTACCATAGTGACCGTTACTGTTGAGTGTTGAAATGTCTGGTAGAAGTCAGCTGGTACCATAGTGACCGTTACTGTTGAGTGTTGAAATGTCTGGTAGAAGTCAGCTGGTACCAGAGTGACCGTTACTGTTGAGTGTTGAAATGTCTGGTAGAAGTCAGCTGGTACCATAGTGACCGTTACTGTTGAGTGTTGAAATGTCTGGTAGAAGTCAGCTGGTACCATAGTGACCGTTACTGTTGAGTGTTGAAATGTCTGGTAGAAGTCAGCTGGTACCATAGTGACCGTTACTGTTGAGTGTTGAAATGTCTGGTAGAAGTCAGCTGGTACCAGAGTGACCGTTACTGTTGAGTGTTGAAATGTCTGGTAGAAGTCAACTGGTACCAGAGTGACCGTTACTGTTGAGTGTTGAAATGTCTGGTAGAAGTCAGCTGGTACCAGAGTGACCGTTACTGTTGAGTGTTGAAATGTCTGGTAGAAGTCAGCTGGTACCATAGTGACTGTTACTGTTGAGTGTTGAAATGTCTGGTAGAAGTCAGCTGGTACCATAGTGACCGTTACTGTTGAGTGTTGAAATGTCTGGTAGAAGTCAGCTGGTACCAGAGTGACCGTTACTGTTGAGTGTTGAAATGTCTGGTAGAAGTCAGCTGGTACCATAGTGACCGTTACTGTTGAGTGTTGAACTGTCTGGTAGAAGTCAGCTGGTACCATAGTGACTGTTACTGTTGAGTGTTGAACTGTCTGGTAGAAGTCAGCTGGTACCAGAGTGACTGTCACTGATGAGTGTTGAACTGTCTGGTAGAAGTCAGCTGGTACCAGAGTGACTGTTACTGTTGAGTGTTGAACTGTCTGGTAGAAGTCAGCTGGTACCAGAGTGACTGTTACTGTTGAGTGTTGAAATGTCTGGTAGAAGTCAGCTGGTACCAGAGTGACCGTTACTGTTGAGTGTTGAACTGTCTGGTAGAAGTCAGCTGGTATCAGAGTGACCGTTACTGTTGAGTGTTGAACTGTCTGGTAGAAGTCAGCTGGTACCAGAGTGACCGTTACTGTTGAGTGTTGAACTGTCTGGTAGAAGTCAGCTGGTATCAGAGTGACCGTTACTGTTGAGTGTTGAACTGTCTGGTAGAAGTCAGCTGGTACCAGAGTGACTGTTACTGTTGAGTGTTGAACTGTCTGGTAGAAGTCAGCTGGTATCAGAGTGACTCTTACTGTTGAGTGTTGAACTGTCTGATAGAAGTCAGCTGGTACCAGAGTGACTGTTACTGTTGAGTGTTGAACTGTCTGGTAGAAGTCAGCTGGTACCAGAGTGACTGTTACTGTTGAGTGTTGAAATGTCTGGTAGAAGTCAGCTGGTACCAGAGTGACCGTTACTGTTGAGTGTTGAAATGTCTGGTAGAAGTCAGCTGGTACCATAGTGACCGTTACTGTTGAGTGTTGAAATGTCTGGTAGAAGTCAGCTGGTACCAGAGTGACCGTTACTGTTGAGTGTTGAAATGTCTGGTAGAAGTCAGCTGGTACCAGAGTGACCGTTACTGTTGAGTGTTGAAATGTCTGGTAGAAGTCAGCTGGTACCAGAGTGACCGTTACTGTTGAGTGTTGAAATGTCTGGTAGAAGTCAGCTGGTACCATAGTGACCGTTACTGTTGAGTGTTGAAATGTCTGGTAGAAGTCAGCTGGTACCATAGTGACCGTTACTGTTGAGTGTTGAAATGTCTGGTAGAAGTCAGCTGGTACCATAGTGACCGTCACTGATTTAGTGTTGAACTGTCTGGTAGAAGTCAGCTGGTACCAGAGTGACCGTCACTGATTTAGTGTTGAACTGTCTGGTAGAAGTCAGCTGGTACCAGAGTGACCGTCACTGTTGAGTGTTGAACTGTCTGGTAGAAGTCAGCTGGTACCAGAGTGACCGTCACTGTTGAGTGTTGAACTGTCTGGTAGAAGTCAGCTGGTACCAGAGTGACTGTCACTGTTGAGTGTTGAAATGTCTGGTAGAAGTCAGCTGGTACCAGAGTGACTGTCACTGTTGAGTGTTGAAATGTCTGGTAGAAGTCAGCTGGTATCAGAGTGACCGTTACTGTTGAGTGTTGAACTGTCTGGTAGAAGTCAGCTGGTATCAGAGTGACCGTTACTGTTGAGTGTTGAACTGTCTGGTAGAAGTCAGCTGGTATCAGAGTGACCGTTACTGTTGAGTGTTGAACTGTCTGGTAGAAGTCAACTGGTACCAGAGTGACCGTTACTGTTGAGTGTTGAACTGTCTGGTAGAAGTCAGCTGGTACCAGAGTGACCGTTACTGTTGAGTGTTGAACTGTCTGGTAGAAGTCAGCTGGTACCAGAGTGACCGTTACTGTTGAGTGTTGAACTGTCTGATAGAAGTCAACTGGTACCAGAGTGACCGTTACTGTTGAGTGTTGAACTGTCTGATAGAAGTCAACTGGTACCAGAGTGACCGTTACTGTTGAGTGTTGAACTGTCTGGTAGAAGTCAGCTGGTACCAGAGTGACCGTTACTGTTGAGTGTTGAACTGTCTGGTAGAAGTCAGCTGGTATCATGTTGAACTGTCTGGTAGAAGTCAGCTGGTACCAGAGTGACTCTTACTGTTGAGTGTTGAACTGTCTGGTAGAAGTCAGCTGGTACCAGAGTGACTGTTACTGTTGAGTGTTGAACACATACATACATACATACATACATACATACATACATACATACATACATACATACATACATACATACATACATACATACATACATACATACATACATACATACATACATACATACATACATACATACATACATACATACATACATACATACATACATACATACATACATACATACATACATACATACATACATACATACATACATACATACATACATACATACATACATACATACATACATACATACATACATACATACATACATACATACATACATACATACATACATACATACATACATACATACATACATACATACATACATACATACATACATACATACATACATACATACATACATACATACATACATACATACATACATACATACATACATACATACATACATACATGCATACAATCCCAGCTGTCAGCAAGTAGGAAAAGCAAAACGAAACCGTTTCTCGCTACGTCTAGCATGTTTTCACTCGAAAGTGTGACGTGACGTAACGTTCAATGTTAAAGAGACGGCCGTACGCCATAGCGTATCGTGACGTGTCGTACTTCCACCGTGTGGACAGAAGTACGTTGGCCAGCGACTGGTCGAAACGATGACAATCGGCGAACGTGCCATATGATCCCTGGCGAAGTGGCAGGATAGTTTCTTGAAGGGGGCGATGCAGTCTTCCGTGAGAGCGCAAAGGTAGTACCACCAGAGTACCTCGTCGAAGTTGGAGCGGGTGTTGACGACGAAGGGGTCGTGGCGCCTATTGCTACAAATATATATATATATATATATATATATATATATATATATAAATAAATATATATATATATATATATATATATATATATATATATACATATATATATATATAAACAAATATGTTATCTATGTTATCTATGCACCACAAATATGAGACCTTGTAATAAGAACCGCAAATACTGTTTTGATTGGCCTAGATTCTGATCTATTTAGTGCAAGAATTCGGCGCACTTCCTGCTAGTGTTTGACATTAACGAATTCACTAGACCGACTCCAGCGAACTAGATGAAAGAGCACGATGTCGGCGCTATGCTTCAGGGAACAAACTTGTTTGATATACGCGGGACATACCGGGCTATCTTCAGCTAAACAGCGTTATCAGAAATGCGGTTCCGTTGCAAGACATCATGGCGCCAAAGGTGAGTAAGCATATCTGGCTGTCTGATTGCCCGAGAGCGTCTACTGTTGGTGTACCTTGAAACAAATACCAGCTCTTGTGACGATTGTCATGGCAAATCCTTACAACCGAACACCATCTAGACTTCTCTAGGAAGACGATGCGCAAAAACTATTTATATCCAAAACGTTCTGGGGCGAGGCATATAATCGTTCATACATCTGATGGAACGCAGAGTAAAATAGTTCTGTATTAACAACGGCAGCATAGAATTTGAACCCGGACTCTCTCGAACGAAAGTGTCAATGCAGCTGTCGTTTGCACATTATGGTAATGCGTTGGTCACAAAACTCGGAGGTGGACCAGCAACCTTTCACAGTTGAAGGTTTGGCTGGCCACCAACGTATCAGCTCAGTTGTAAACCACAAGCACCAGTCCCGACCAGCCCTGTACGCCCCATTTCTGTTTGCTCGCCGGTCGATATGGACGTAGAACACGAATATCGACACGGAATTCTCCAGCAATGTGTTCTTCGTTGCCCGGTGTCATGTCGGCTAGTGTCTGCCACACTATCCGAAAGAAACATGTTAAATCCGATTATGTTAACCATGTTTTACTATTTGAATTGTTTGTTTTGTGGGGGGTGGGTGGATGGGCGTGTGTGTGTGCGTGCGTGCGTGCGTGCATGCGTGTGTGTGTGTGTGTGTGTGTGTGTGTGTGTGTGTGTGTGTGTGTGTGTGTGTGTGTGTGTGTGCATTTTAGTTGTATTCAAAGACGAGCACGTTTGTTTTCATGTTTGAATCTCCTTGCGTAATATTTTAACTTTAATTTTACAAGTGAAGGTCGAATGCAAGTTATGTCAGCTTTCGAATTTCCTTGTGTATCTTTATACAACTAAAGTGAAATATTACGCGATATTAAACTAGGTTTTATAGGTAATATATATCGATATGATTAACTGCGTCCTTACACCAAAATAAAAACTTTAGATTTGGACACAGTTACGTTATTGTAAGTATACATTATGTTTGAGTTTGCCCATATTCCATGGCATGACCTTTATATGTGTTTGACCAAAGACAATTGCTGGGAAAACCGATTATGCAAGATGCAGGGCCACCTCTAAGACCAACCCGTTTGTATTCATGTCTGAATCTCCTCGCGTAGTATTTTTACTTTATAGTTGTCATGGCTTCGGCGGCGGTGTTTGACAAATTTACTAATAATGAAATATGTCATTTTTCGCGCAGTACAACCTGTTGGGGCAAATGCATACATGTGCTATGATTATGTGCATTTAGACAACTTGTCAGATATAAGTGTTTATCGAAACCACAACGTACAGTAATGCAAAATGTACATCCCTACCTGCGAACGTACGACAGCTTGATTAACTACCGAAAACAGCTACGGAGACGTGTTTCTGGGACCAGAGAAACACTGCGCTGATATCAGTCGTTGGTGGCGATTTGCAGGTTTAAGAATACATATAGGCTGGTACATAGTTATCCATGCCCAAATACAGTTAGGTGGTGATCTGCGTCACGGAACGAGAACCAATGGAATAGCACACATGTATAACTGACGTAAAGTTACGTTTCAAACACGCCCCTCTTCGAACTGTCACCAACAGTACGGTAGAGTTCATTATTGGTGTAAAGCCCCTGGTTCCTCAGAAAACTAGGTCAGATTCCGAAAATGACAGCGGTGTCCGTTTTTGGGGCGTAGATCTTTTTCTATTGAATTTCTTACTGCTATAAGTTGTACTTATTTGAAAGACAGTGTAATTACCTACACATTGGTACCAATATTATTATTATCCGTTAGATGTTAATGTTGCATATACTCGAATACAGTGGAAGCATACTCGACAACATGAGAAGCTAGTGCCCAGTCATTGTACAGCGGCCAAGCCCCGGTCGAAACACCAGCAAGTAAACAACAGAACAGTCCCACAAGTCACACCACTTACAAATACCACAATAATTATAATACAATTACGCCAATTATTATATTATGTTCTAGTTGAACTAGAATAGGGGACACCGAGTATGGGACTCGTCTCGTAGACGTAGTGTGTTTACAAAATGAGCTTGACCGACCTACTTCCCCGACGACAACAACAACGATCTTCGAAATGGAACATCGACTAAAGTCACATATTCGATGCGTGAAACAGTTTGAATAGCAAACACTTTGGCAGATTTCTTCTGCAGCCAAATGATTCGGACCAGCCGACGCCATTTTGCTAACATAAAAAGGGGCACTTAAAGGGGCATAAAAATTGCACACAAAAACGTAAAATTGAATAACACCGGTAGGCAAAAATACCCACAATGCATTGCCGATATGTTTAACGGTTCAAGTTAAATGTGTTTCAAAGGTATCTTCCAGAGAGCGCCTCTGGAATAGAGCAAACCAGGACGCAAATATTTACGGCCGGGTACGGCCGACTTGAGTAAACATCCGGCCGGCTACGGCCGACTTGATGTCTAAAGGTTTTAAGGAGTACTTATAAACAACTAGACGGTCAAGTAAGATAGCTTACGTCTGAGATCGAATTAAAAAGACATGCAAAATGTTGCGCCATTAACATACTTTTCATAACATTAACATTGTGTTTAGCTAATTTTTATATAGGAGTTCTTATTCTGTACTTAAAAGGAAACAAAAGTCAATGTTTTGAACATAATGGGGTTAACAGAGTTAATAATAAGTAACAACTTCCAACAACAATCATATTTTTAACGTCAGTGGTTTACCAGGAAAACAATATAGAACACATAGCCATAGAAAGTCTATAGATTACGCCATTTTAGAAAGAAAATGACGTAGTTAAGTCTTCTTGGTCAGTTCATGAACTGTGCATATGCGTATTATTATCTGTTACTTTCTGACCTAACCACAAAAACGACTGCTAACAGCCGCCAAACTTCTCCTTACATTTTTTGTATACATTTAAAAAATCACTTGTATACCTCTAACGAAGAAAATTCACAAAAGAAACGCTCAAATCTCGACGGACGGCAACTCGACAACTTCGACTACCGTAGCTTTATAACAAAATACCGCTAGATGGCGGGTTTGTGCGCGCGAATATTCAATCTAGTTATTCCCAGTAGAATGTAGTCGTCGAATTCCATGTTAATCCAGAAACAAGTCTCACGACCAGTCCCTGCGAGGAAGCTCCAGACCAGTGACCAAAAACATACAATTTCATTTGCACCGGCAGACGGTCGAGAAAGCGGAGTTCCTCAACAGTTACTGACGTCTCTCCCTTGTTACTGTAGAAAACATCACACGAATGACGTAGACGTTCACGAGATGACGTCCATGTTGTGACTGGGTTCCCGGCATATCGCACCGTTCCGCCAAAGCATGTATTTAATATATATATATATATATATATATATATATATATATATATATATATATATATATATATATATATATATATATATATATAATAGTAACAATAATAATAACCATACACGCTAATATATATTATTAAGCTCAATATTGGCAATCTCGTCTCGTCTCGTCTCGTCTCGTCTCGTCTCGTCTCGTCTCGTCTCGTCTCGTCTCGTCTCGTCTCGTCTCTTCGTCTCGTCTCGTCTCGTCCCGTTCCCGTCCTCGTTTTCCCGTCCCGCCCCGCCCCGCCGCGTAAGACGTCAAGGGAGTGCTAAAAGTAATACCCTTTTTGTATAAATGTGATGCGTCGAGTAGTTTCATTGGTCGACTTCGATGATCCGGAAGTTGTCACAATAACATCATATTTTGCAATGACAATTCCTCTAGCCATTAACAGCGACGTAAACGAGTCAATACGTATTGCGTTGATAGAAATCCGTGTTTTGTGTTGTGACATTGTACAATCGTTTAGGGTGGTTAGACGTCGACTGCGGGTTATGCGACCGACAATAGGATCTAATCTGGCTACAGAGGCCAATATCCTTCCGAATGTTTTTCGTTGGTTCACGTGACCCGCCCACACCCGGTAATGTGAGGGTCAAAAGGGAGTGCTAAAAGTAATATCTTTTTTGTATAAATGTATGCGTCGAGAAGTTTCATTGGTCGACTTCGATGATTCGGAGGTTGTCACAATAACATACATATTTTGTAATGACAATTCCTCTAGCCATTGACAGCGACGTAAACGAGTGACTTCTGCGTTGATAGAAATCCGTGTTTTGTGTTGTGACAATCGTTTAATTTCAAGACGTGCATAATCGAATGATGAACGTAACCAATAACGAAACACCGATGAAGAGTATGCTTTTAATAAGAACAAAATGAATACACGAAATATAGGCGAAGCATATTAATAACACGTTGCAGTATGCAACTTTACAGAGATAACTACATTTATAAAATAAAATATTTGCATGCGCGCGCACACTAAACAATTGTACACATACAATTGTGATATAATTTTTATATCAAACACACACTAAACAATGCTACACTTAAAATTGTAATTTATATATCTAAAATAAAATGATTGCATTGCCGCACACACTAAACAATTCTACACTTAACATTGTAATTTATATATATAAAATAAAATGATTGCATTGCCGAACACACTAAACAATTCTACACTTACAATTGTAATATATATAAAACACACACTAATCTATTCTACACTTAAAATTGTAATTAATATATTTAATATAACACAAATTACATGCGCTCACGCATGTAATTTGTGTTATTTTAATATATAAATTACAATTGTATTACAATTACGTTCTTTGTAGACATGAACATTGACATTGATTTTCGTGTCTTTCATTAGATGTTTTGTTCGATACCCGTTCGCATAGTCTACCGAAGGCGCTGTTTGCCTTTGCTAGCCTACTGTCCACTTATTTGACTATTTTGGCATCATAGTGTGGGAATGCTTCATAAGTAGCTGAATTTGTGGACAACTTTCAGTTCAGACTGTTCGATGGAGATGCTGGGTGGATGGTACATCTTTTTGTAGCGCTCAATCAATCAATGTCTTTAAAGCTGTTGTGCTGACCACTCTCCTGTGTGGTACTGAGTCATATGGATCACCTATCGTCGCCGTCTGCACCTCATCGAGCGTTACCATCAGCATGCTATCCTAAACATCCATTGGAGTGATTTCGTCACCAACATTGAGGTTCTTGAAATGGCTAAGGTTACCAGCATCGAGGCCATGCTCCTCAAAACACAGCTTCGCTGGGCAGGACACGTCTCCAGGATGGAAGACCATCGCCTACCAAAGATCGTACCATAATATTTATGGAGAATTATCCACAAAGGGACACCTCGGAAAATATACAAAATATGTTGAAAAATGTCCTCGCCACTTGTAACATCGACTACCGTCAATGGACAATACAAGCAACCAATTGCATGAACTGGCGACGCACAGTTTACCAGGCCACCACTTCCTTTGAAACCACACGAATATATCGAAGTTCTGGACCAGTTGACGTTCTAAACCGTCACACTGGGTTCGAATTCTGTGCTGCGGTGTTAAAACCATGGACAGTTTTTTCACTCTACATTGCTCCAATTAACTCAGTGTATGGATGAGTAGCTGGTTATAGACTGTGGTGTACGTTTGTACGAGCAGCCCTTGCGCATTAATTGTAGTGTAGCTGAATGCTTCCCATGGAGCCAGGTTGAGATGATGTTCGGTTGAACAGGGAGTAATGTGTAAAGCGCTTTGAGCAGTCCTTCAGGACTGGACACTGCGGTATATAAGAACTTACCTTTACCTTTCTAACGTCCAATAACTAATTATATCTAACGTCTGTGTCTCATGACCCGCAAATTCGTCAATTTGACCGCATCCGACGTCTGGTCTCGTTTCATCGAAATTCGCACAATCCTTCCTGCATCCAGTTCGCCTTGTCACCGTCGGTCGCTTGGAGCGAGTATTGCACCGGTTATATAAGTGTACGTCGTGTGTTCTTGGGTTATGTAGGAGTCCGATCGTTGATCTTCGTGTAGCAGGAGAAAAAATTCTCGGTCCACATCTAGAAGCCGCGATATAGTATGCCCGCGTACTTCGAGTTCGACGTCGAACGTTTAAGTGGTTGTCACGCAGAAACAATGCGCGTCACGTAACGGCAGTCCCGCATTGTTTGAAATGAATGGATAACACGTCAACATAACATACACATAATTAATAGTTTAACCGTTTAGCACTCTGGAAATACTCCATCATCGCCACCATAATATTCATATGCAAATTCTAGATGATAAGGGTAATGCTCCTCACCACCACCATACATCTGAACTTTATGGTTTGCATCTAATAAATTTTCTCATGAAGACTACCTACAAAAGTTGTCAAGTACAACAGAGATGTGAAGTTTGACTGAAGTCCCCAGTTCCAGTGTGAATGTGTGTGTGTGTGTGTGTGTGTGTGTGTGTGTGTGTGTGTGTGTGTGTGTGTGTGTGTGTGTGTGTGTGTGTGTGTGTGTGTGTGTGTGTGTGTGTGTGTGTGTGTGTGTGTGTGTGTGTGTGTGTGTGTGTGTGTGTGTGTGTGCGTGCGTGCGTGCGTGTGTGTGTGTGTATGTGTGATATGAAGTGCCCAGTTGCGGTCTTCAGAGGCGTATTTGTAATTACATGTATAGGGCTTAATTTGAACGCAAATAAAAAATGTATTTATCGTAATCGGTATTTATCAGATAAGCCACTATGGTTCAACAGTGAGCTGGCCAACTCATATATTATTAGTCGATCCCACTTACCTTTGAAAATATTACAACTCCCAATCGCGCCTCTATATACTCACATACATATATGCATGCATGCGTCCGTGCATGCGCGCATATGTGTGTGCGTGCATATATATATATATATGTGTGTGTGTGTGTGTCTGTGCGTGCGTGCGTGCGTGCGTGCGTGTGTGCATGCGTGCGTCTGTATATGCATATGTGTAGGAGAGAGAGAGGGGGGAGGGAGAGAGGGAGAGAGAGAGTGAGAGAGTGAGAGGAAGAGAGATGAACAGAGATACAGGCAGACAGGCAGACAGACAGACAGACAGACAGACGTCAGACAGACAGACAGACAGACAGACATGTGCAGTCACACAAACATGTGCACACAGACAGATAGACGGACAGGGAAAGTGACGGTGGCGCCATATCATGGAATCTGAATCATCTCCGTACAGTGGTGCCACCATACGGAATACTCAACTCACATTTACTTTGGTTTGAGGCTAACGCCGTGACGTCATTCATAAGACTCGAAAATGGAGGCCGTGCCTCGGATGCCGATGTTAGCATTTGAGCTAAAAACTAGCTCAGAACCAGTTGAATTTACGCCAGTATTGAAATATGTAAGTAAGCATTACTTGATAATGAATCGACGCAATTAGCTTATGATTTTCTATGAACAGTTAGTGCAGCTTTTCAAGTTGACAGCTCGATCGACTGTCAGTCGACATGTAACTCACTCAGTCTCACTCAGTCCGACAGTCGCACACTCAGTGTCATTCTAAATTGAGTCACGCGCATATAGTGAATAATTAACCACAATGAATGCCCTGGTGATCACACATAAAGTTAAACTTAAATACAGTATGAATCACACGTCATTTACTGCCAGAATATGTTGACACAAGAAATTTATGTCCGTCAATCACTGACACTGTCATTTTTTGTTGACATCACGTCACGTACCTGTCAAATTGCGTCTTTCACTGTCAACACCGTTTTCGCATTTGGTGGTTTTTTAATAACCAAAAATGCTCTTAATAATAAATTTACTAAATACTCATTAACATTTGAATTTTGTTTTTATTATATTTTACGGAGGCCTAGGTTATATAGGTATATTTTATCGTGTATACCTTTCATTATTACTAGCAAATGTACTGGCAGGCAAGATGGCAGGATACTGATACACTTGTCATAATTCAAACAGTTTTAAATTAATTATTCTTAATGATGTGACTAGTGCGATACACTAGTTATTTAACTAATATAAGAAAAAACAATTGTTTAAATGTTTTTTTCGTGCTGCAAAAAAACTTTAATTTTCTTTGTAGTATATTTCCGAGATATATCACGAGGATCCAGAAGCTTACACAAAAGAATGTAATGAGTTTGACCAGCTGCGACAGGTGAGTGTAAAGTGACTTACAGAAGTACAACACGTCAGAAGGAGACCATGACAACATTTACCGATTTATGATGTACAGGTCATACGTTTGTTGTAAACAACTTGCTGAAAGTGGGCCTTGAGGAAACTCCAAACATCCAATTAATTATAATAAAATGGACATAGTGAATCTGGAAAAATAGCATATATATATATATATACATATAACTAATATCACTCGAAAACTGTGTTGAAATTAATATGGTGAGGAATATGTTTGCTGTTTCAACAGGGCCGTTTCTTGATGTTTCCAGGCAGCAGTGCAGGTGTCTAAAGACTTTGTTGGGTGCAGTGTGCTCAAGAAGTACTACTGCCAGTTACACTTCCTCCACAGCAGGTTTCCCCTACTCGCTCAGAGACCCGACGACGGCAGCTCAGACCTCATATTCACCTGGTCAGTTTGAAAACACTCACTGTAGACGTATTAATTAAAGAAGGTTGAAGAATGATAGTTAGGCAACACAAAAGCTGGAAATTGTAGGTACCTATGTTCATAATTGCTAAATATTATTAATGACTTGAAACAGTGATACCTGAGGATTTGTCAATAATTACCCATATATGTGCCCTGAAGTCATTAAAAGTTTGACTTACACAATGCAATACTGTCACAAGTGATGAGGCGATGCTCTTGTCATTAAGAAAAGCCACAATTGATGTAGCATCCCACACAGTTGGTTCATAGACAACTAAGTTCAGCGACCTGTAACTCCAGTCGTACTTGACCTATATTTTTTATTGTAGCATAGCAAAAATAGCATTGCCTACCATTATGGATTTTCTGTAATCATTATGAAAATTGGACCTGAGAGGTTCAGATTATGTCTTACGTAAACTGCTCCAGTATTACAGAAATAAGTTTATTGGACTACAGAAAATTATACACATCAAAGAACTGCTAAAATAAAGCCTAAAATGTAATAATTCACCTGCAATTTATTAGTAAATGAAGCCATGGTTGTTGTGGTGATTGGACAGTGAGTAAACTAACGAAAGAAACAATTTATCAAAGTATTAATGACTTGAGATTTAGCTACACTTATAGCCAGCTCTGTGAATCGACAGGCCTGTCACTGAAAAAGGCTTGATTAATTACTAAAGGCACTGTAGGGTGGCAGGCACTAGTAGGACTGTAGATGTGTTTACCCCAATTGTATTTTTCTGAGGATCCTATATCATGGGTATGAGTTTCACATGTTATCCCTAGGATCAACATTATACCGACATTCCATAGACAAGGTACTGGGGTATACTTTCAAGGAATTCTTCCTAGTACAAGTTAAATTTTTTATTGCAGAATTCATGGTTACGTATCACATATATTTTCGTATATGTAGGCAACTACTTGGAGCAATTTTCCTGGGCAGTTTGGCCCTAAGAATTTATGTCTTCTAACTGAAGAACACCCCTCAATGATATACTTCCTGTTTAGCCATATTGAACAGAAACAGGAGATTATATCACAAATTTGTCCTTAGACCAAGGATATACTTTTTACTATTACACATAGGGGTAGTGCCCCTCACCACCGCCCCGGGATGAAGGGTCATTATTGAAATTTGTGTGCGACCTGTGATTGGACAAATTTCACCTGTAGAGATTGCAATGGTGGTGTCACGCGAAATAGGACTACCTCCCATCTTCCCAGTAGTTATATAGATGCAACAATGTCATAAACACTAGGAGATGCAGTTGCACAGGCCTCGTTTGCATGCGATGTACTGTCAACACAAGGCGATGCTTGCCACCACATCGCAAGCAATGCCATTTGTCAACACTGTTACATTCATATAAACACAGCTCTTTGGGGATAAATTCCGTACCATAGCCAAGAAACAGGAGTCAACCATTAGATATCATCCAAGTATGTAGAAATGCAGGTTGTGCAGTGTTTGTGAATATGTTCTTGCAGGGATGATGTGTACCTGGGCCGCCCCATCAGTCACAGTCAGACGACGTACGAGCAGGCCTGTATCCTGTACAACATAGGAGCCTTACACTCCATTCTTGGTGCACTTGACAATCGACAGACACCAGAGGTATTTAATACTTTACTTTGCGGTGAAATATTTAAGACAACTTTTACTAACTTTTTTATAGATATAAATAAAGCGACTGCAGCCAGATAATAATAAGGTGAATACATCCCTCAAATTATTATTTGGTCAGCTTACTTACTTTTGGAGATGTTTTTTTTCCAAATCTGATATCAGTCAGTATTGAACAACATAATTTATTATGTTATAGTGGCATATGCTTGATACCGGGGTAATTGATTTGTTAGACCAACTGAAACTGTTACACAATTCTGTCGTCATATAAAAATATACCTTTGTAACATTGCTTATCCACCATTGTTCCCTGGAATATCCGTCCCATCTGTTGATGACTGGAATATTGCTTGTTGACTCTGAGATTGCCCAATCCTTTTGTTTTAGTGTTTTTCTAAGCTCAGTTTCCAATGACTTAGATGCAACAGAAGTTACATTATGAGCCCGAAAATATACAGTCTCTGCGTACTGTATTTATCAGACACATGTAAATGATAGATGTCCAAAAAACATACATTACATAAAATAATTATTTTTAGGATGGCCAAAAGCATTAAGCGTCTGGATACATGTACCTCAGTAGTCATTACAGTACTCCAGTTGACTACTGAGGGTCACTTTGTACATCCTCCGTCACATTGGCAGATGTCTGTTTTGAGAGACATTGTTCTCCTCGGGTACTTGTGACACCGTAGCTGTCATTGTCTTGTTTTTTAAGAGATGTTTTTCAATGTTGCATACATTTATATTTAGTAACTAGTGTTATTGTTGTTGCAGGGCATGAAGGTGTCTTGTACACACTTCCAATATTATTGTTGTTGCAGGGCATGAAGGTGTCTTGTACACACTTCCAATATTATTGTTGTTGCAGGGCATGAAGGTGTCTTGTACACACTTCCAATACTATTGTTGTTGCAGGGCATGAAGGTGTCTTTTACACACATCCAGTGTTATTGTTAGATTTAACAAGATTTAACAAGATTGCCACCTAGAGATTCAACTCTAGATGGCAGGTGGACTAGGAAGACATTTGGCTTATCGAGAGTCCAACCTATCTATCTAAGTATACCCCGCCCTTCTTAGGTATATGTCAATTTTATTTTTAAATATATTAACACTGCTAGCACCTACACAATCAGCTGATAATCTGTTCCATTCGTTTACTGTTCTTTGTGAAAATGAAAATTTTCTAATATCTAGTCTACACTGCTTCTTTGCTAATGTAACTCCATGTCCTCTAGTGCTTCTCTCTTCCTTGACTGTGAAAAAAATATTTCTGTCAATATTTTCATATCCATTCAATATTTTAAACACTTCAATCTGATCTCTTCTCAATCTTCTGGTTTCTAGTGTTGTTAAGCCACATTCTTTTAGACGCATTTCATAACTAATATTCCTGAGTTTTGGTATCATTTTGGTTGCTCTCCTTTGTACTCTTTCTAGCATATCAATATCCTTCTTGCGATATGGCCTCCATGCTTGTATACAATATTCTAAGTGAGGCCTAACTATTGTTTTATACAGCGGTATTATTAGTTCTTTTTCTTTGTACACTATATTTCGCCTAATTAATCCAAGAATTTGGTTTCCCTTCGCTGCTGCAATTCCACACTGCTCTGATACCTTCATGTCAGCACTAATAGTTAACCCCCAAGTCCTTTTCCTTTAAGGTAGTATTTAGTACAGCACCACCCATTGTATATTGTGCATCTTCATTCCCATGTCCTGTGTGAAGGCACTTACACTTTTCCAAAATTAATATTGTTGTTGCAGGGCATGAAGGTGTCTTGTACACACTTCCAGTGTTATTGTTGTTGCAGGGCATGAAGGTGTCTTGTACACACTTCCAGTGTTATTGTTGTTGCAGGGCATGAAGGTGTCTTGTACACACTTCCAGTGTTGTTGTTGTTGCAGGGCCTGAAGGTGTCTTGTACACACTTCCAGTGTTATTGTTGTTGCAGGGCCTGAAGGTGTCTTGTACACACTTCCAGTGTTATTATTGTTGCAGGGCATGAAGGTGTCTTGTACACACTTCCAGTGTTATTGTTGTTGCAGGGCATGAAGGTGTCTTGTACACACTTCCAGTGTTGTTGTTGTTGCAGGGCCTGAAGGTGTCTTGTACACACTTCCAGTGTTATTGTTGTTGCAGGGCATGAAGGTGTCTTGTACACACTTCCAGTGTTTGTTGTTGTTGCAGGGCCTGAAGGTGTCTTGTACACACTTCCAGTGTTATTATTGTTGCAGGGCATGAAGGTGTCTTGTACACACTTCCAGTGTTATTGTTGTTGCAGGGCATGAAGGTGTCTTGTAACTTATTGTTTTGTTACAGGGCTAATTCTTTACAACTTCCTTTTTGTTTTGCAGGCACTAATTTTGTACATACTTCCAAAAATTTGTTGTCTTCAGGGCCTGGTGCTTGTACACACTTCCTGATTTTTCGTTGTTCAGGGGACTAATGTTTTTAAAACCCTCCAAATCCTTTTCTTTTAGGGTAAGGGATTTGTACACACTTCCAGTTTTTATTTTTGTTGGGGGAAATTTTTTCCCCTTCCAGTGTTTCTGTTTTTGCAGGGCATAACTTGTTTCCCAAATTCAGTATTGTTGTTGCAGGGCATGAAGGTGTCTTGTACACACTTCCAGTGTTATTGTTGTTGCAGGGCATGAAGGTGTCTTGTACACACTTCCAGTGTTATTGTTGTTGCAGGGCATGAAGGTGTCTTGTACACACTTCCAGTGTTGTTGTTGTTGCAGGGCCTGAAGGTGTCTTGTACACACTTCCAGTGTTATTGTTGTTGCAGGGCATGAAGGTGTCTTGTACACACTTCCAGTGTTTTTTGTTGTTGCAGGGCCTGAAGGTGTCTTGTACACACTTCCAGTGTTATTGTTGTTGCAGGGCATGAAGGTGTCTTGTACACACTTCCAGTGTTATTGTTGCTGCAGGGCATGAATGTGTCTTGTTAACACTTCCAGTGTTATTGTTGTTGCAGGGTAAGAAGGTGTCTTGTACACACTTCCAATGTTGTTGTTGTTATTGCAGGGCATAAAGGTGTCTTGTACACACTTCCAGTGTTATTTTTTTGTTGCAGGAAATGAAAGTGTCTTGTTTAAAACTTTTCCCAAAGTTATTGTTGTTGCAGGATAAGAAGGTGTCTTGTACACACTTCCAATGTTGTTGTTGTTTTTCAGGGCATAAAGGTGTCTTGTACACACTTCCAGTGTTATTGTTGTTGTTGCAGGGCATGAAAGTGTCTTGTACACATTTCCAATGTTGTTGTTGTTGCAGGGTATGAAGGTGTCTTGTACACACTTCCAATGTTGTTGTTGTTGCAGGGCATGAAAGGGTCTTGTACATATTTCCAGTGTTGTTGTTGTTGTTGCAGGGCATGAAGGTGTCCTTTTACACACATCCAGTGTTGTTGTTGTTGCAGGGCATGAAGGTGTCTTGTACACACTTCCAGGTTGTTGTTGTTGTTGCAGGGCATGAAGGTGTCTTGTACACACTTCCAGTGTGCGGCATGGGCCTTTGAACATCTCCGTGACCATTTCGGGTCAGTCCTCAGTCCAGACATGTCAAGGGACATGCTTACATTCCAAGCACAGCTCATGTTGGTAAGTACTTTATCTGGGCTGTCAGAACTTGTGACATTGTTTATACTTTGTTATATATCTCATTTGAATTTATACGTATAATAGACTTAAACCATTTTATCCTGAATTGCAGCCAGTTCCTGATCTTTTCCCCAAAATCAATCTATCAGCATTAAAAATGACAGCCTTTATTTAAATTGGACATAACTTCATTATTATTTCTTAATCAAATTTAAAATGTGACATCATTAGAAAGTAGATAAAATAAAATATTTAGTCACATCGACAAACTTGTAGTTTGATTACATATATTATATGTGGCATATGGCAAAACATGCTCAATAAATTCAAAACTATGTTGAGGTTTGTCATATTACTTTACACCTAACATTTTTGCCACGAAGGAGGCAAGTAGAGTTTATTTTATTCAAAGAGCAAGTAGAGTTTATTTTATTCAAAGAGCAAGTAGAGTTTATTTTATTCAAAGAGCAAGTAGAGTATATTTTACACATTACTCTCAACTGAAATCAAAGGTATAAAACTTGTCCACATATCTTGGATGGTAATCTCATTATGTACAACTTTTTGTAATACCCCATGTCAGTCGATTGAATCACCAACATGTATCGTCGCTGAGCAGAATGATGCAAATTTGTGGAATATCTACTGTCAACGATGTCTAATTTTGAGGCTCATTTCTTATATCTAATAAAGAAGTATGCTAGAGTAACAACTTTGGTCAACATTTCAACATCACTTTATTTATGAAGTAGTTGCTGTAGTTGAAAATAATATTAACTTTGTTGGCGCAAAAATACGGCGTGATGCGATGTGGGCAAATATAGGTGCCGTTGTCGGTTGACCTCACTTCGATGCCTTCAAATTTTCATGGACAAATGTCGCATCAAATAGCATGACCCTGCATCTTATATTGTCTGTCCACTTGTCTGCCTTCTTGTTATCACCAGTATTAACTAAACTAGAGGAGTTATCATTCAAAATGTGTCATCATTTAACGGTCTTTGCGACTCGATGCCATCTTTTATTTCACTTTAGCTTGGGGGTATCCACTTTGTACAGCAAATACCCTAAGAACGGCACTGATTGGATAAAAACTATAGGTTTCATAGTGATGCCGATATGTAGACGTCATTCGATGTTAACCAGCCAATGGGATTCCAAAACGTCAGAATGCGGGGAAGCCGTGCTATTTGGGGAAGCTGTGCCAAGTGCATACTACCGCTAGAATCGTATTCCGGATAAAAAGGGTAACTATAATTAGAATCATATCCCGAAAAAAAATTAAAGTATTCATCTTATGGAGGTCTAAGACTTCATCTGTGGGGTGAGGCTCATAATGAATTGTACATAGGGTAAATTGAATATCAGCTTTGTAAGGAAATTCACATACTACTATGGTATGTTGATACCATACATATTGTCATTGATAGGCCCAGGCACAGGAGTGCATACTTGAAAAGTCAATGGCGGATAACAGAAAGAGTACGATCACAGCCAAAGTGGCTGAGCAGATAGTGGAATACTACCAGATGGCCTTGAAAGCACTCGACTCGGCCAATGCAAGCAACATTCTTGGCAGCAGGCAGCTGAAGGTTAGTCTGTTGTCATATTCAACAAACAAAATGAATATTATGTTTTTGATCCTCATGTTTCGCTATGTTACCAGCATATTCATATAAACCTACAGAAATGTGTGTGTAAGGACAAAAATAGATGGTTTCTGGAATACATGTCTTTAGACCTAAACTAAAAAGTGTGTTGCTGTAGGAACGAGACGTTTCAAAATGCATCACTGTCTTTTTTTATGCATCAGAATTCTTCTGAAACTGCCAAAAGGGAAGCTTTGCATGGAGCCACAAACTTTACAGTTATGAAGGCCCAATTGAGCACCAATTTATCAGCTCTGGATCAATTTATTGACAATCTTTTGAGTTGATTTAAAGTAATTTTTCTCTTTAAAATGTATGTAACTCCTTAGCAGTGTTCCTGTTTACTGACAATTATCCTCAGTCTTCAAGATCTCTCCTGGAACACTTTTGTCAGTTGTGTCACAGAAATAATGTCCCTGATGATATGGCAGTTTTTTTGCCTTTTGAAAACCCTCCTTAAATTGAATAGCAAGTTCTGCTTATCTTAGTCCCCATGTACAGAACACTGCTTGAGACGGTGACAACAGTGTGTAATGTAGTCACTGGTAAATGAGTAAAACCCAAGACAAACCCCACTCACATATATAAGGAAATATAGAATGCTATGTAAATTAGTTGCAATCAATGCCCAAGTTGACCTGATCAGAGGTAACCAAGTCATAATTTTAGTTTTCCAAAATACAAATGTCAATTTTATTGTAAATCATAATATTTATTTATAACTGTACTTAACAGTAACAGAGCGCAATGGTTCAGGGATAGAGCTTTGGACTCTCGACTAAGAGAAACCGGTTTCAAATCCTGCGCTGCGGTGTTAAAACCTTGGGCAAGTTTTTTCACTTTACATTAATTGTAGCATATGGCTGGATGCTTCCCAGAGAAGTTGTGACGGTGTTTGATTGAACAGGTCTGCCAGGGAAGTAAAGTGTAAAAGCGCTTTGAGCAGTCCTGAGGACCGGACACTGCGCTATATAAGAACTTACATGTTTTATGGAGATTCATGGTAGTATAATATTTATTTATAACTGTACTTAACAGTAACAGAGCGCAATGGTTCAGGGGTAGAGCTTTGGACTCTCGACTAAGAGAAACCGGTTTCAAATCCTGTGCTGCGGTGTTAAAACCTTGGGCAAGTTTTTTCACTTTACATTAATGGTAGTACCAGCGTACATGGCTGGATGCTTCCCAGAGAAGTTGTGACGGTGTTTGATTGAACAGGTCTGCCAGGGAAGTAAAGTGTAAAAGCGCTTTGAGCAGTCCTGAGGACCGGATACTGCGCTATGTAAGAACTTACCTTTTTACAATCTCTTCGTTTATTTGTCCAGTGTGTTTTTCGATTTGTTGTCTCCAGGAGTGGAAGCGGCGACTAGAAATGATGTCCAACTACCACCGCAGCGTCAAGTTCCTGTACCTCAGCAACCAGTCGGAGGAACAGCAGAAGTGGGGGGAGAGACTCGCCTACCTCCAGGAGGCCCACACCCGCCTCACTGAGTGCATCAAGATGGCCAAGGTATGGTCTTGTCAGGCTCCTGTGTTGTAGGTTCTGTCTGTCACCAGTTGTGTCGAGTGTAGTAGAGTTTAAGCGAGCAGCAACACAGAGACAGATATACATGTGAAAAAGGCCAAATGGATGGTGTTTGATTATTATAATAATAAATAATAAAATACAATATTTATATAGTACCATAATCACACGGTGCTATATGGTGCGTTACAGTAGAATACTACAAAATCTACAGAGAAATTTAAACATTACAGTATTCAGTTAAATAGTTTAAAAGCTAAACAACAATATATATATGGGGAAACGGTGTATAAGCTGTTTCAGCACACTGTGATGTTTATGTGAAAGAAATTACGATCGTTATTTGGAGTATTTACTGTGACTTTATGTGGTATTGCATTTTAGAAGGTTAGTAATGTAATTAATAATTAATATTATTAGTTCTTTCAAAATTCAGGTGCGTCATTTGGTATTTTTAAATATGATCTGTAATCATGGTCATTAAAAAAAATTATTATGAAAAAATTTCACAGTTTATGAAGTTTGTCTGCGATGTCACATGCATAACACTAAATTAGCATAGTAACCAAACACGTTGGTGATTAAGGAGGACAAAAACACTCATTACCTCAACAAAAGTTTTTAAATTGCACCTATAATGGACATCTTTGTTTGTCTTCCAGAATGATGATGATGAAATTCAGGAAGCCCTCAGATTCACAATGGATGTTGTTGGCGGAAAGTAAGTAATTTGATGCACTGATCTTGTTTGTCCATGACTGATTTCCAGTTAAGACTTACTTTTAAATCACTCCTTTCTTGACACATCAAGTAATTAAAATTTCATATATTTGTTGAGTGCTTGGAACATTCAAGAACACTTTTCTCCATAGCAATTAATTACTTTATGTTATATTTATATGTATAAATGCATCTTCAGCAAGTGTAATGACCACCATGATGGAAGCTTGTCAGGACATTGACACTGCATTCTTTATACCAAGCAACAAATAAAATCACGGTTGGAATTAAATACTTGTAAAGTTTCCAAGACTTAATATATATTTTTGATTTAAATAACTACCGTAGATGCTGTTGTGTCTCAGGTCTCAGGTTATTTACTCCAAACAGCCCAAACTTGGGCTAACGCAGGAGTTTGTAGTGCTTCTTGTGCGCATGCGTTTGGTTGTATGTATGTATGTTTGTTTGTTTGTTTGTTTGTTTGTTTGTTTGTTTGTTTGTTTGTTTGTTTGTTTGTTTGTTTGTTTGTTTGTTTGTTTGTTTGTTTGTTTGTTTGTTTGTTTGTTTGTTTGTTTGTTTGTTTGTTATAACTTGTTTGTTTGTTTGTTTTACAGGCAATTTAGGTGATTGGGTGTTGGGAAGGGGAGGTTCATTATTGCTGCTTGAAAAGCTATGGGATTTTCTATTGCAGTAATGTGTGGTGGGATCATATTCCAGATGCGAATTGCACGGGGGTAAAAGGAGAACACTGCAGTGTTGATGCGGCACCTGGTGGCGATGTAATGGTCACGGTTTTTTGATGGTTTTAGTAGGCCCGGTGGTGGTGTAATGTTGATTATGTTATTTAAAATTTTGTAAAATGTCATTGCTTGTTTGATAATCCTACGTCGCTCAAGAGTGGGCCATCCAAGGGTGGCTATTAGGTCTGTTGTGGCTGTTTGGCGTCGATGGTTGTTTTTGACAAATCTGGCTGCACAGTGCTGTACCTTTTCAAGATGTTTAATTTGGGTAGTGGTGTGTGGATTCCATATAGGAGAGGCATATTCAAGTTTTGGTCGGACTAGCATGTTATAGGCCGTTTCTTTTACATTAGGTTTGCATGGTCCGAGGGTTCGTTTGATCATACCTAAAACTTTTGATGATTTGGAAGCTATGTCAGTGATGTGATTCGCCCAGGTTAGTTTAGTATCTAATTTTATTCCAAGATATGGGTGGCTGGAGACTGTGGAGAGTGGCACACCACAAAGGGAATACGAATGTAGTCTGGGTTTGGTTTTGTTTGTTATTGGGAGGTGCACACATTTGGGGATGTTAAACTCCATTTGCCATTTGTTGGACCATGTTTGTAGTTGGATCAGGTCAGATTGGAGGATGTTGTTATCTGTTTCAGATTTGATTATGCGATAGATGATGCTGTCATCAGCAAAGAGCCGTATTGGAGATTGAATGTTGTTGTTTATGTCATTTATGTATAGGAGAAAAAGAACTGGTCCTAGGACTGAGCCCTGTGGTACTCCAGATGTAACACATGTATTATCCGACAGGGCGCCGTTGACTGAAACTCTGTTTTCGGTGTGAAAGAAATGATTTTATCCAGTTTTTTGTGTTTCCAGTTATTCCATAGAAGGTTAATTTTGATAGGAGGCGTTTATGAGGGACTTTGTCAAAGGCTTTGGCGAAATCAAGCAGGATGGCATCTATCTGTGACTTGTTATCCATAGCTGTTATCCAGTCATGGACTGTCTCGATGAGTTGGGACTCACAAGACAGCCCTGACTGGAAACCATGTTGAAAGTGGAGGAGGATGTTGTGTTTGTGTAAGTGTTTCCACATGTTGCTAAGGATAATGTGCTCCATCGCTTTGCAGAGGATGCATGTTAATGGTAATCAATGTTGGTCGACCTCTAGCTATAGATAGTCATTCAACCATTGACCTCAGTGACCTGTAATAGATAAACATAGTCTAATCTACATGCCACTTTCAGACATAATTCTGCAAAGAAGGACAATGACTTTATCTACCATGAGAAGGTGCCAGAGTTAGCCAGCTTACCAGATGTTAAAGGTACGTTATATGATGTATTACAATATGTTAGTTGTTTCCAGCATTCCAGCATTCTAGTGTCTCAAATTGAATTTTCAAGGATATAGGTGCATTACTGTTACTATGTTGTATACTATAATAGTTTGGTTACAATATTGTGACCTTAATAAGGTCTCATTCAACTAGTCAGCCTTTGTCAGAATATTATCACCAAGCTGACCTTTCTATGCTGGTACTGAGGGTGGTCACTACCAGCGTAGAGGGTGGTCACTACCAGCGTATTATCCTCACCGGTCCTGTTACATCATGAATTGAACAGGGACTGACATTACCAGATCTCCAAGTCATGGGTGATGCACAGTTTCCAGTGTTGAGAGCCAGGTTTTTTACACCAAGTATTGCATGCATGCCTGCCCTCCCAGATAGGCATGCTAACCACTACACTATCGCATGCTTAGAATCATCTTAAGCATGCACTGTTAGTCTGTTGATGAAGTGTACTTTGGCAGAAGTTGAGTAAAACTTACCATTTACACTATCCACATGCTGGAATGTTTACAAGCGCTGTTGTCATTGGCAAAGCACCCATCCTACATTGGTCTGCCTGACACTAGACTTCCCTGCTATCACGAGCTGTGTATTGTTTGTAATTAGGAGCATCTCTAGTGAAAGGAATCCCATTCAACACGGATGATCCTGACGTATCTGGTCCCGATATCTTCCGCAAACTGGTGCCAATAGAGGCTCACGAGGCGTCCTCTCTGTACAGGTACGTTACTTCTGTGTCTCGTGTTTTACTACCCATTCACTATCTGTTAATCACCTTCTCCGGTCATGCTTTGTGTTCTTTTATGGCCATTTATACCATATTAACACTTACCGGAAAACAGTAGTACTGTTTTAAAGACACAAAATCAACATGTTGGTAAAAAATATTTCAGTATGCTCAGTTCATGGGAATTATTCTCAACATTTCATTTTCTTGAATAGATTATAGTCATAATTGTAGTAACTAGTAATAAATAGAACTGTGGATGAAACAAAAGTCACCATACAGGTAAATCTACTGCATGAGAGGTGAACCTTTTTGTTACATTGACAGTGAAGAGAAAGCAAAACTGCTGCGGCGGATTGGAGCTGCAATAGATGAGAAAGACGCAGAACTGAAGTGAGTGGACAGGTGATCCTGCCATACAGTGATACTGTTGAAACAGTTCGATTGTGTTGTTCTCAATTCAGAACATTTCCAGAAATAAAAAGCAGGAATTTGTAAACACGGAAAGGAAAGTTTAGTAAAATAGTAAACATTTCCTAATTGTTTTTAGAAAGATTCCCTGCCAGTACAAACCATACATATAAAATATATGTATAAAATATTGCATTTATAAGCAAATTATGATACAAATGCTAAAATGGTATCATGCACTCCGGGCCTGCATGCCAGTTTCTTTAAAATAGTTTCAAATGTAAAATGTTAAGGTATATTTTAAGAAACACATATCTGGTATATGTCCAGTTGGTATATGTTGTACATCTGAAATCTGTTTTTAATCTTTGAATCAATAAATTATTATCATTAAATACATTATTATTTTACAATATATTCTCATAAAATAATTTAATACAAGAAGCTTTATTTGATGTCGGTTTACATGTGAATTTCATAACTTCAGTTCATCTGAGCTGTTTTCCGACAAATGTAAAGCAACAAAACTTAAAACCATACAAAGCATTTAACGTTAAAGCATTAAATTTGTAAAATAAAAAATACATGGATATATACAATAAATACAATATATACCTGTTCACTAAAGTTGGCATGGCAACAGGCATGTTAGTCGTTTACCTACAGATAGAGCAATTGCAGTTTACACTTCTTCACAGTTCATTTGGCAGGTTGTTCATGATCTGGGACCCATCATGCACAAAGGATTTAAGTCCATATTTGGACATGTTTGCTTTAGGGACAACCGCAGTTTTATCCTTTCACAGTTTTTAATACTTCAGATGCCATTTCTTTCATCTTTTTCACATGGAGGTGTTCGTGGTTTTTAAAAGTTCATGATGCGTGGATGAGTAAACATTGTAATCTCTCCTGTATTTTTTCAAGTTCAAGTGCTAGCTTGGCTAATGTAATATTATATTCAAATTTGTATTGTATACGAGTCAGAATGTAGTTACAATAGCCTGTATGTGGGCTGCTGGTTGCAGTCACTTCTTGTCGTCTTTGCAAGTGGATGTTGCTCATCTGCGTCCAGACGCCGGCGTGGACATCCTGCCTAATGCCCTTATGTCCAAATGTGCTGCCCTGAGTGTGCGGCCGGATGTGGTCGCTGACCTTGTCAAGTGTATGCGCTGTACGTATATTCAGTTGTCTCTGGACACACATGCATTCTACCTAAACTCTGTGAATGGAATGTCATTGATATGTGCGGATGTTACCAGTACAATGATGGGAGGGGGGTGAGTACCCAGGTAAAGTACTAGAGTAATGAGTACAAGTACTGTGGTGAGTACGAGTACGATGGTAACAAGTATTTCATCCCAGATAGTATTCAAGTAATGAGTACAAGTTTGAGTATACTCACACGAGTACTTATGAAAGTATTTGCATGAGCATTATAGAAAGTATTCGAGTACCCGTGAGTACAACTAACAAGTACTGTCGGCTAAAACATGGTCAGTTAACCATCCACGTGACCGTATGTTCATCAAATTACCCACTCGTACACTGAAGAGAGTTTTGTGATTCACCTGATCTTTCTAACCTTTGAACTGTCTACTCATTGGACGGTCTGACAGTTGAACCAAAAATGGAATTAACCTCTTATTTTGGTTTTATCACAAAAACGTTGGTCAGTGATGATCACTGAATGTATTATTGAATTCACTGGACAATCTGTCTAAGGATGTAACAATATGCTGAACTATCAAAGGATCAAAATAGTTAGTGTGGTGATATTGTACTATCATTAGTTATTGCTGGTAGTAGTACACTGAACTGTCGAACGTAACAACAGTAGTTGGCACTCAGATCAGCAGGGTGCTTGTGCCATGCAAAAACAAACATAGGAATGCTTTAACAGTATTGTAATTTTACCCCCCCCCCAATGGTCGTCACTAATTCTGACCTGTTCAATGTGTCATTCCAGCTTTGGCCAATGTAGTGACGGATGCAGAGGGGAGCATTCAGGAGATCAAGGACAGACTGGCAGAGGAACAAAAAGAGGAAACAGAGTTTCAGGTAACACTCGTCTATGTATTACGACCACACCTAGTCTACATCAGAGGGAAAGTTAGGGGAAATGTTGCCATGCCAACCGTTGGGAAGCTATTCAAAAAATTATGTTTCCGTGCCATGGAAAGTTATGCCAATTTAGTCATTGGCACAGAATTTAAGAAAACTTGACAGGACCAATTTCAGAAACAAAATTGTGGTTTTCATTATATCTGTTTTTTCTTCAGAAAATGAGTTATACTTACAATAATGGCGGGAAGTTCTAAAAATGACTCTCTCTGTGGCACATTGCTATAACTCGGGCAGTAAATTACATTTTATTATTACTTCACAAAAGATATGTTTGTATACCATTAAAAATATGGATCAAGCATTTAGAGTCTGCCTGTATTGTTGTCATAAACGGCTTATACGCAAGTATTAAATTGGGTTGTTCATTCTTTATCCTGGTATTGTAATGTCATGTTACCTGTCACACAAATAAGTTTTATTAATGCAGAACAGCTCTTTCATTTAGTAGTGCAATGTTTACAAATATTGCTGAACTTGCACTAAAAACTGTCTCCTCCCAAAACACTTCAATTTCAACAGATGGATTATTAAAACACATTTTGAGTGGCAGTGTGACATAATAGATGTAGTATATCCTGTACGACATTTAAAAACCAGACAGGACCTCTTTAAATCACACTCTGGATAATTGATAGCTTTCACGTTGCTGTTGCCAGGCCGTGTTTGGTAAGCGGGCATTCAACGTGACACTGGCAGAGATCAAGAAGGAGTGTGACAAATATGAGGAGGCGACAAAGAAGGGGACCGAGTCAAATGCGGAGCTGCGCAGGGCAATGGACACACACATCACCAACCTGAAGATGCTCGCTCTGCCTCCGGAAGAACTCGCCAAGGCTCTGCCGTCCATCTCTCCCGCTGGCAGTAAGTGTCACAATTTCACTTTGTCACCAAAGCATTTGAATAAGGAATAAGAGTCGGTCAGGTATACAGTGGTTATATTTAGATATATTTTTTCAATGACGTAATTCATTATTCCCCAAATGGCGTCACTGTGGAGACATTGAAGTTATTTTCTCTGGCATCTGGCATCATAATCCATGGTAATAGGGCATGCAAGTCTCGCGTGCGAAAACGAGGTTGGGGGCAGGAGATCCATATACTCCATGTTAACATATAGGACTTTGTTTTGTTTTTGGTCATAATAATCGAACTGTTCCGAAATAGCGTATTTCGGTTATATTGTCCAAAGGATTAATACAAGCAGAAGCAGTGGAACACTTTGCCGGTGACAATTATTGCGGAAATCATGAATTTTAATCAATTATTATGGTGGTTGCCATGGCAATAGTGGCAAGTACTTGTGTTTGGCGATCTTGACTCATAATGAAGAGTGCCAGTTTTAGCGCAGTGCAAGCTTTTTGGGCCAAACGTATACATGTGTTATGATTATGTGCATTTAGACAACTTGTCAGATATAAGTGCTTATCAAAACCACAACGTACAGCAATGTAAAACGCAAATCCCGTAAAAGACACATACGGCCTAACATCGTGTATATTATCTGCATGCACTACGTAAATCGCTATTTGTCTATGATAGTGTGATAAACTCAATATTAAATCGGACATTTAAGATAAGAAACGTATAACACAAGATATTTATGAACTGATTTTCCTAGTATTCATCAGTCGGAAGTTACAACTGTCATCCATCGTTAGAATATTATTCTTGCGTCCAGTCCCCAATTAGTCTCGCTTAGTCCCCAATAAGCTTCAGTCGCATGGTGTCACGCCATGTATCGTGACCCACTTGCAGGCCCTATTGAGTTTGACTTAGTAGGCAGATAGATCTGGTTATGATCTGGCAGTGAGAGGCAGTTTACTGTTTACTCAATGCCTGGTTAAACTTAGGTGCTGAGGATGATCTGACAGTGAAGGAGATGGAGCGACTCTTCATGAAGGTTGATGAGATGAAGACACAGAGACAAAGGTTTGGTGAGCAGTTCCGAGAGCAGGTTCACACAGACGACATCACAAACGTCCTCGTGACAAGAGAGGAAGTTAACCAAGAGGTTGGTGTATGTGTTTATATCATAAATGCAGTGTGGCACTTGATTAAGTCTTAAATGAAAACGGGCATAGTGTAAGAAACAAACACAAATTTCTGCAGTAAATAAACATAATGAACACTGTTTATTTTTTGTGACGTACGAATCCACACTATATCACTTTTATGCATACTGAACAGTTAACGCCGTGATGGGATATTTAAAATGTGTGCTTTTATAGGATAAAATTTGATTCTGACGTTTTGTTTTTCCAGAGACTGTATCAAACATACCAGATGCAGCGTCCACGTGATGACGAAGTTGAATAAATATTGTCCAGTGTAGATGCCGTTCAAAAAGAATGAACATGTTCTAAAATATTTCATGATTGTTTACTTTAAATCTAAAATAACCTGAAAATGACTATGTTCCATGTAGGAGTTCTTCCGGGAACAGTTGAAGAAACATGACAAGCAAGTGGCCCTGATTGAACAGAACCTTGCTGCGCAGAAGAATATACTGCAGACCCTGACAGAAACAAACGCCAAGTACGCCCCGGTGAAGAAACAACTTGCAGAAGCCGTACACAGGTAGGGTAGCAGACTAACTCCCAAGAATACTCTGAATGGGAACAAGTTCAAGTTTCAGTTCCACATCAGCCTTGGCAGTTGTGTTACAGAGACGTGACAAGGTGATCCACGGTCTGACATTCTTGTTTGACATGTTTACAGACGTGACAAGGTGATCCATGGTCTGACATTCTTGTTTGACATGTTTACAGACGTGATAAGGTGATCCATGGTTTGACGTTCTTGTTTGACATGTTTACAGACGTCACAAGGTGATCCATGGTCTGACATTCTTTGACATGTTTACAGACGTGACAAGGTGATCCACGGTCTGACATTCTTGTTTGACATGTTTACAGACGTGACAAGGTGATCCATGGTCTGACATTCCTGTTTGACATGTTTACAGACGTGACAAGGTGATCCATGGTCTGACATTCCTGTTTGACATGTTTACAGACGTGACAAGGTGATCCATGGTCTGACATTCTTGTTTGATATGTTTACAGACGTGACAAGGTGATCCACCGTCTGACATTCTTGTTTGACATGTTTACAGACGTGACAAGGTGATCCATGGTCTGACATTCTTGTTTGATATGTTTACAAACGTGACAAGGTGATCCATGGTCTGACATTCTTGTTTGACATGTTTACAGACGTGACAAGGTGATCCATGGTCTGACATTCTTGTTTGATATGTTTACAGACGTGACAAGGTGATCCACGGTCTGACATTCTTGTTTGACATGTTTACAGACGTGACAAGGTGATCCACGTTCTGACATTCTTGTTTGACATGTTTACAGACGTGACAAGGTGATCCATGGTCTGACATTCTTGTTTGACATGTTTACAGACGTGACAAGGTGATCCATGGTCTGACATTCTTGTTTGACATGTTTACAGACGTGACAAGGTGATCCACGGTCTGACATTCTTGTTTGACATGTTTACAGACGTGACAAGGTGATCCATGGTCTGACATTCTTGTTTGACATGTTTACAGACGTGACAAGGTGATCCATGGTCTGACATTCTTGTTTGACACGTTTACAGACGTGACAAGGTGATCCACGGTCTGACATTCTTGTTTGACATGTTTACAGACGTGACAAGGTGATCCACCGTCTGACATTCCTGTTTGACATGTTTACAGACGTGACAAGGTGATCCATGGTCTGACATTCTTGTCTGATATGTTTACAGACGTGACAAGGTGATCCAGAGTCTGATGTTGTCGTTTGACGTCTATGATGACCTGCTGGCCAAGTGTCACAAGGGTGTTGAGTTCTACGAGCGCATCCAGTCGAATGTAGCCACCCTGCTGGAGCGCACGGAGCGGGTGTGTCACATGCAGCATGAGGAGAGACAACAGATCCACGCCAGACACAAGCCCAAGGGTGAGGGCAACAACCCTTTATTGCCATCCATGATCACAAGCCCAAGGGTGAGGGCAACAACCCTTTATTGCCTCATATGCCAACCCTTTATTGCCTCATATCCAACCCAAGGGTGAGGGCAACAACCCTTTATTGCCTCATATCCAACCCAAGGGTGAGGGCAACAACCCTTTATTGCCTCATATCCAACCCAAGGGTGAGGGCAACAACCCTTTATTGTCTCATATCCAACCCAAGGGGGAGGGCAACAACCCTTTATTGCCTCATATCCAACCCAAGGGGAGGGCAACAACCCTTTATTGTCCTCATATCCAACCCAAGGGGAGGGCAACAACCCTTTATTGCTCATATCCAACCCAAGGGGAGGGCAACAACCCTTTATTGTCTCATATCCAACCCAAGGGGGAGGGCAACAACCCTTTATTGCCTCATATCCAACCCAAGGGTGAGGGCAACAACCCTTTATTGTCTCATATCCAACCCAAGGGGAGGGCAACAACCCTTTATTGCCTCATATCCAACCCAAGGGGAGGGCAACAACCCTTTATTGTCTCATATCCAACCCAAGGGGAGGGCAACAACCCTTTATTGCCTCATATCCAACCCAAGGGGAGGGCAACAACCCTTTATTGTCTCATATCCAACCCAAGGGGGAGGGCAACAACCCTTTATTGCCTCATATCCAACCCAAGGGTGAGGGCAACAACCCTTTATTGTCTCATATCCAACCCAAGGGGGAGGGCAACAACCCTTTATTGTCTCATATCCAACCCAAGGGGGAGGGCAACAACCCTTTATTGTCTCATATCCAACCCAAGGGTGAGGGCAACAACCCTTTATTGCCTCATATCCAACCCAAGGGTGAGGGCAACAACCCTTTATTGTCTCATATCCAACCCAAGGGGGAGGGCAACAACCCTTTATTGTCTCATATCCAACCCAAGGGGAGGGCAACAACCCTTTATTGTCTCATATCCAACCCAAGGGGAGGGCAACAACCCTTTATTGCCTCATATCCAACCCAAGGGGAGGGCAACAACCCTTTATTGCCTCATATCCAACCCAAGGGGGAGGGCAACAACCCTTTATTGCCTCATATCCAACCCAAGGGGAGGGCAACAACCCTTTATTGCCTCATATCCAACCCAAGGGGGAGGGCAACAACCCTTTATTGTCTCATATCCAACCCAAGGGGGAGGGCAACAACCCTTTATTGTCTCATATCCAACCCAAGGGGGAGGGCAACAACCCTTTATTGTCTCATATCCAACCAAGGGGAGGGCAACAACCCTTTATTGTCTCATATCCAACCCAAGGGGAGGGCAACAACCCTTTATTGCCTCATATCCAACCCAAGGGGGAGGGCAACAACCCTTTATTGCTCATATCCAACCCAAGGGGGAGGGCAACAACCCTTTATTGTCTCATATCCAACCCAAGGGGGAGGGCAACAACCCTTTATTGTCTCATATCCAACCCAAGGGGGGGCAACAACCCTTTATTGACTCATATCCAACCCAAGGGGGGGCAACAACCCTTTATTGTCTCATATCCAACCCAAGGGGAGGGCAACAACCCTTTATTGTCTCATATCCAACCCAAGGGGAGGGCAACAACCCTTTATTGTCTCATATCCAACCCAAGGGGGAGGGCAACAACCCTTTATTGACTCATATCAACCCAAGGGGGGGCAACAACCCTTTATTGTCTCATATCCAACCCAAGGGGAGGGCAACAACCCTTTATTGCTCTTCATATCCAACCCAAGGGGAGGGCAACAACCCTTTATTGACTCATATCCAACCCAAGGGGAGGGCAACAACCCTTTATTGACTCATATCCAACCCAAGGGGGAGGGCAACAACCCTTTATTGTCTCATATCCAACCCAAGGGGGAGGGCAACAACCCTTTATTGCCTCATATCCAACCCAAGGGGGAGGGCAACAACCCTTTATTGTCTCATATCCAACCCAAGGGGAGGGCAACAACCCTTTATTGCTCATATCCAACCCAAGGGGGAGGGCAACAACCCTTTATTGCCTCATATCCAACCCAAGGGGGAGGGCAACAACCCTTTATTGTCTCTTTATTCAACCCAAGGGGGAGGGCAACAACCCTTTATTGTCTCATATCCAAACTAAGGGGAGGGCAACAACCCTTTATTGTCTCATATCCAACCCAAGGGGGAGGGCAACAACCCTTTATTGCCTCATATCCAACACAAGGGGGAGGGCAACAACCCTTTATTGCCTCATATCCAACCCAAGGGGGAGGGCAACAACCCTTTATTGTCTCATTCATATCCAACCCAAGGGGGGGCAACAACCCTTTATTGCCTCATATCCAACCAAGGGGAGGGCAACAACCCTTTATTGTCTCATTCATATCCAACCCAAGGGGAGGGCAACAACCCTTTATTGCCTCATATCCAACCCAAGGGGAGGGCAACAACCCTTTATTGCCTCATATCCAACCCAAGGGGAGGGCAACAACCCTTTATTGTCTCATTATCCAACCCAAGGGGAGGGCAACAACCCTTTATTGTCTCATTCATATCCAACCCAAGGGGAGGGCAACAACCCTTTATTGTCTCATATCCAACCCAAGGATGAGGGCAACAACCCTTTATTGTCTCATTCATATTCAACCCAAGGGGAGGGCAACAACCCTTTATTGTCTCATTCATATCCAACCCAAGGGGGAGGGCAACAACCCTTTATTGCCTCATATCCAACCCAAGGGGGAGGGCAACAACCCTTTATTGTCTCATTCATATCCAACCCAAGGGGGAGGGCAACAACCCTTTATTGTTCATATCCAACCCAAGGGGGAGGGCAACAACCCTTTATTGCCTCATATCCAACCCAAGGGGGAGGGCAGCAACCCTTTATTGCCTCATATCAACCCAAGGGGGAGGGCAACAACCCTTTATTGTCTCATATCCAACCCAAGGGGGAGGGCAACAACCCTTTATTGCCTCATACCCAAACCCCAAAAGGGGAGGGCAACAACCCTTTATTGTCTCATATCCAACCCAAGGGGAGGGCAACAACCCTTTATTGCCTCATATCCAACCCAAGGGGAGGGCAACAACCCTTTATTGACTCATATCCAACCCAAGGGGGAGGGCAACAACCCTTTATTGCCTCATATCCAACCCAAGGGGGAGGGCAACAACCCTTTATTGTCTCATTCATATCTAACCCAAGGGGGAGGGCAACAACCCTTTATTGTCTCATATCCAATACTAAGGGGAGGGCAACAACCCTTTATTGTCTCATATCCAACCCAAGGGGGAGGGCAACAACCCTTTATTGCCTCATATCCAACCCAAGGGGGAGGGCAACAACCCTTTATTGCCTCATATCCAACCCAAGGGGGAGGGCAACAACCCTTTATTGTCTCATTCATATCCAACCCAAGGGGGGGCAACAACCCTTTATTGCCTCATATCCAACCCAAGGGGGAGGGCAACAACCCTTTATTGCCATTCATATCCAACCCAAGGGGGAGGGCAACAACCCTTTATTGCCTCATATCCAACCCAAGGGGGAGGGCAACAACCCTTTATTGCCTCATATCCAACCCAAGGGGGAGGGCAACAACCCTTTATTGTCTCATTCATATCCAACCCAAGAGGGAGGGCAACAACCCTTTATTGTCTCATTCATATCCAACCCAAGGGGGAGGGCAACAACCCTTTATTGTCTCATATCCAACCCAAGGATGAGGGCAACAACCCTTTATTGTCTCATTCATATTCAACCCAAGGGGAGGGCAACAACCCTTTATTGTCTCATTCATATCCAACCCAAGGGGGAGGGCAACAACCCTTTATTGCCTCATATCCAACCCAAGGGGGAGGGCAACAACCCTTTATTGCCATTCATATCCAACCCAAGGGGGAGGGCAACAACCCTTTATTGTCTCATATCCAACCCAAGGGGGAGGGCAGCAACCCTTTATTGCCTCATATCCAACCCAAGGGGGAGGGCAGCAACCCTTTATTGCCTCATATCAAACCCAAGGGGGAGGGCAACAACCCTTTATTGTCTCATATCCAACCCAAGGGGGAGGGCAACAACCCTTTATTGCCTCATATCCAACCCAAAGGGGAGGGCAACAACCCTTTATTGTCTCATATCCAACCCAAGGGGGAGGGCAACAACCCTTTATTGCCTCATATTGTGGGTAAATTCCACTGTACTGCCACTGTGTTCTGTAAATACAGATTGATGTGAGCCGACTGAGAACATTGTTTTGTTTTCACCCACAGCTGCTGCGCCTGCTAGACCTGGCGCCAGTAAGCCAGGTGTGGTACCATCAGGAGTACCAGGCGGGCAGCCCGACACTCAGCCCAAGCTGAAGGACTATCTGCCATTCATGAAGCCTGCGACATTCGGTCAGGGCTCAGCTGCCACACTCGGAGGTCAGAGCAACCCCTACAGTGGGGTGTCACCGACCCTTAGCAACATACCCCAACTTCCTAGTCACATAGGCAGTGCGTCAGCGCCCAGCAGCCAGTCGGCATCGCCAATGCATATGCCGCAGATGGCCGCGAGCCAACCAGCGTCGCCAGCACATGCCACCATACCAGGTAAACCACAGCCGACGCACGGTTATTCTCCAAGTGGCAACGTCATCGGCCGAACCAGCGTTCCACGGACAATGCCGGCTACTACTGGAGTATCATCTCAGCCACCCGGCACTGTCACGGGTGTTAACTACAGTGGCGCCACCATGCAGATGTATTACTCGGCACCGTCTCGCAATCAGGGGCAGTTACCTCCCGGTGAAAAATCTATGAATGTGCCGGTGAGTTCCATGCAACAATATCAGATGCCTGGGCATGGTTCAGTGCAGTCGCCGGGTGGCGCAGGTTCTCCGCAGCAGTTCAGCCAATCAAATGTCTACACGATGACCCCTCAGTCCTATCCAGGAATTACTCAACCGAGCGGTCAGTCCCAGATAACACCTGTCACCACAGTTCCACAGTGTCAACCCCAGGGTCAAGGGTCGGCATACTACACCACAGGAAACTTACCACATCAGTTGGAATCACTGCCATCAGGTGGCGCTCAGTACACACCGGGCAGTCATTCGTCGCAAACCACTGGCAGCTACCCCGGTCAGCCCCAGACATATCTACCCAGTGGCACAGGGCAGAGGGGGGCTGGACAACAGCCAGGCACACTCCCCCCGCAGGTACAGTACCCCCAGCAGACCACCCACCCAGTGCCAGGCCAACAGGTAGGCTACAGACCACCCTTGCAGGCCACCCCAGGGGCATTTCCTTCCCAGGCAGGACAGCAGCCTTACCTACCCCAGGGTGTAACCCCTCAGTCACAGCCAGGGCAACAGATGATTTACCAAGGAGCTCCCCACACACTGGCAGGGGCACACACTGGCTATCAACCCCATCCAGACATGCAAGCAGCCTACCAGCCACATGTACCTGGCAGTAGCAATATGTCAACAACCCATCACCCTCAAATGCCAAGTAGCAACACCAACGCACAAACTGGGTATCAGCAACATGTACCAAGTAACAATACCAACATGTCAAGTAACATTGCCAATATCCAAGCTGCATATCGGGCGCAAATCCCATGTAGCAATACCGGCATGTCAACAGCCTGTCAGCAACAGCTACCAAGTAGCAGTGCTAACATGCATGCTGCCTATCAACCTCAATTATCCAGTAGCAGTACCGGCATGTCAACAGCGTATCAACAACCACCAAGTAGCAATACCAACACGTATACCGCCTATCAGCCACAAATATCCAGTTGTAATACCAACATGTCAACAGCCTATCAGCCACAGGGTAGCAATGCCAATCTACAAACCTCCTATCAGCCACAGCCACTGACTAGTGGCCCCAATATGCTAGCAACAGGACAGCCACTGGCACAGGGTAATACCACCAATTTACCAGCTACCTTTCGGGCCCAGTCACAGGTTAGCACGAATAGCAATGCCAACATGCAAGCTGCCTATCAACCACAACTACAGAGTAACGATGTCAATATGCAGACAGCCTATCGACCTCAGTCGCAGGGTAACAATGTCAACATGCAAGCTGCCTATCCACCACAATCACAGGCCAACAATATGCAAGCTGTGTATCGACCTCAGGCACAAGCAAACAATATTAACATGCAAGCTGCCTACCAGCCACAATCACTGGCTAATAATGTCGGCAGCAATACCAACATGCCAGCTGCTTATCAAGCACAGGCCAGCAGTGCTAACATACAGGCTGCCTATCAACCACAATCACAGGCCAGCAGTGCCAACATACAGGGTGCCTATCAACCACAAGCACAGGCCAGCAATGCCAACATACAGGGTGCCTATCAACCACAAGCACAGGCCAGCAATGCCAACATACAGGCTGCCTATCAACCACAATCACAGGCCAGCAATGCCAACATACAGGGTGCCTATCAACCACAAGCACAGGCCAGCAGTGCCAACATACAGGGTGCCTATCAACCACAAGCACAGGCCAGCAGTGCCAACATACAGGGTGCCTATCAACCACAAGCACAGGCCAGCAGTGCTAACATACAGGGTGCCTATCAACCACAAGCACAGGCCAGCAGTGCCAACATACAGGGTGCCTATCAACCACAAGCACAGGCCAGCAGTGCCAACATGCAGGCTGCCTATCAACCCCAATTGCAGAGTACTGCTGCCACTCCACAGGCTGTGTACCAGACACCAGCGAATGCCACCTATCAGTCTCATCTACAACAACAGCAGTGGCAACAACCACAAAATCAGCAACAACCACAACAGTTGCCACGACCATCACCACCACAACAACAACAGCAGCCACTGCAGCCAAGCGTACAACAACCACCCCCTCTGCCAGCGCCTCTACAGCCAACCCCTGCGACAACAACAACTCTGACGATGAGCAAACGCCCGGAAAGGGCGAGTTCCCTCCCACCCGACCCCAAACACCCCTCTGCCAACCACAGTCGACAGAACTCGAATGTGTCCAACTGTTCTTCACTTGATGACATCTTCTCGACGAGCCCTGAGTCGAGCACGTGTTCCGAAGGCGTGCTCCGGCCACGCGTCATCACGGCTGAGGAGGTCCGGAGGCTGAAGGAGGAGGAGGAGAAGAACCAGCTGAAGATGGATGCACAGAAGGACCCCTACATGGACCCGGCCATTCTCGACCGGTTTGTCGCGCAGGTCAGCAAGTTTGAGAAGCTTGTTGATGGCCTCACGAAGCACACACTGAACGGACCAACACCGCTGGACAAGGAGTGGAAGGTTGGTACGCAACTGTAGATGTGTAGTGTGTAAAAGTGCAGATGAGTGTTCCTTTTAACTCTCCACACCTTGAATGGACGATGCTAGCTAAATGCCCATTTCCTTGAGTGCCCATAAACATCAGCGAACTTTGACAGTGTATAGTTTGTAACTTGTGTCACTGGATTCTCCTGGAAATAATGCTGCCAACATATTTGATGTCCTATTATAGCAGAATGTTTATGGTTATAGAAGACAAGTGCCTACCATTACAATGACATGATAAAATGTATCTGTCAATAAGCCCACGTTGACAAATTGTAAATTGGTGACTAATATACTATTTTGAGACTTATTAATTTTTGTAACTTATTTCATAACTTGGTTTACTGTGTACTTTATATATATATATATATATATATATATATATATATATATATATATATATATATTATATATATATTGTTTTTATTGTTTTTTATACTTGTTTATATTTGCCACTTTATGTGTTTCACCTTAAACAAATGAATGTGTATCAACTGTAAGGTGTGTTACTGGCTGTGTTCTCTTCTTGAAGGAGTTGAATGATGAGCAGGACCAGTTTTCCCGCAAGTGTTCCATGGCAATCGCTCGCTGCTACCCTCTCAAGAACCACTACCCACATATCATGCCTTGTGAGTGGTCACAGTGACGTAGCTCTGTCGAAATTATGTTTTTGTTCAGGCACCATTTCACAACATGACTGTTTACCCCAAAACTAAATAGTTAATGTTAGAACACCCACATGCAAGCATGCATTCACACTCACACACACACACACACAAGAAAGACATATGCTTAATTAATAGTAATAATAACAAAACTTCGGTAGTGCATATCGCGACAAGAATTAAAGCTCAGGATGCAACGTACAGATTCGTTAGGTGCAATCAGAAATCGGGACAAGCAAGAATGGTCTATCATGGAGAACCTCCCGCCTAAAGTGTAATGTCTTAGTGACTTAGGTATATCATCCATATTCATGTATATAATGTAATAATAATTTTATGAAAGTGCTACATACAGGTTTATAATTGTTTTGTTTTAGACGATGCATCGCGGGTGCTTTTGACAGGAGGCAAAGATGACTACATTAATGCCAGCCACATTGGGGTAAAACTATTTCTGTTGAGGTAGTGGTGTAGAAGGGGTGCTAAATACTGCACCCTGGAACATGATTTTCGAAGAGTTAATCTTAACCCGGGTAACCGGGCTAAACTGATATAAAGATAATAAATATACTTATGTCGCATCAGATCTAGTTAAAAGTGTTAAAAGTATTCAAAACACACACACACACACATATATATATATATATATATATATATATATATATATATATATATATATTAAATAACAATTAGGCTAGTCCAAAATATGCTCAAAAATATGTCATTATATACACACTCATCAAAAGATGAAGGCTAATATTCCTTTAAAAGCCACGGTTAATTGGTTTAGTGCTTAATTAAAATATCATGATAAAATTCTCTGTTTTCTCCAAGTATTTGCATACACTTGTCTCTACGACCATCACACTAGATCGCCATTGTTATAAGTGACGACAATCTAGAATTCTGATCTAAGCCTATGTAGGGTGATGTTCATCTTGAAGTAGAGTCTCTAGGCAGTGTTCTGTTGCCAGGCTTTAGCCACCATTGCATGTGTTGTGTATTTTCTGTTGCGCCCCAGGACCTGGTCGCGTCGTGTCCCAAGGTGATTGCTACCCAGCACCCACTGCCTGCGACGGTGGCAGACTTCTGGCAGATGGTGTACGAGCAGGGCACGGAAGTCATCGTGATGCTGTGTCACACCAACGAACTCAACAAGGTCTGTCTTATGTACCCACTGAGTCACACACTCAGCAGATGTGTCTGTACGTGTCGCTTCATTAGCTGGGTACATTGGAATAACCCACTGAGTCACACACTCAGCAGATGTGTCTGTACGTGTCGCTTCATTAGCTGGGTACATTGGAATATACCCACTGAGTCACACACTCAGCAGATGTGTCTGTACGTGTCGCTTCATTAGCTGGGTACTTTGGAATATACCCACTGAGTCACACACTCAGCAGATGTGTCTGTACGTGTCGCTTCATTAGCTGGTACTTTGGAATATACCCACTGAGTCACACACTCAGCAGATGTGTCTGTACGTGTCGCTTCATTAGCTGGGTACATTGGAATATACCCACTGAGTCACACACTCAGCAGATGTGTCTGTACGTGTCGCTTCATTAGCTGGTACTTTGGAATATACCCACTGAGTCACACACTCAGCAGATGTGTCTGTACGTGTCGCTTCATTAGCTGGGTACATTGGAATATACCCACTGAGTCACACACTCAGCAGATGTGTCTGTACGTGTCGCTTCATTAGCTGGGTACTTTGGAATATACCCACTGAGTCACACACTCAGCAGATGTGTCTGTACGTGTCGCTTCATTAGCTGGTACTTTGGAATATACCCACTGAGTCACACACTCAGCAGATGTGTCTGTACGTGTCGCTTCATTAGCTGGATACATTGGAATATACCCACTGAGTCACACACTCAGCAGATGTGTCTGTACGTGTCGCTTCATTAGCTGATACTTTGGAATAAGACAGTTGCTGGTTTGACTCGGATCTTCATGTTCACTTTAATTTCATAGATGTCTTCTTGTAACTTTCAGTTTGTTGTGACATTAAGAGACATCTGTGGTGCCTGCTTCATCAGAAACCTAGTCTTGGAGACAACGTGCGCAAGGCTTATTTTAGGCTTACATCGTGAAAAGGGATCCGTAAAGCCATCATTAGAACTATAAACCTATGTAATGCATTGCTATTTTAATTTTTTTTAATTTTTTTAGAGTAATAATTATGTAACTCTAGGTTAGATTTTCTCCCTAAAAATACATATCTTTATATTGTTAGTGTTTCCTCAAACACATGGACATATTTTTAGTATTTTTAGCTACAGCCAATGTGTGTTATATTGACAGAGACTGCACCCATACTGGCCAGAGGTCAAGGGTCAGGCAGTGACATTTGGACCATTCTCCATCAGTCTACAGTCGGTGCAGACAAAACAGGCGTGGACAGAACGCATCCTCTCTTTCACAAACAACAAGGTGTGTAGTGCTAATACAACCAGGTGTGTAGTGCCAGTTCAACCAGGTGTGTAGTGCCAGTATACATGTGCAGACACCACACAGATAAACACACACTGCACATGCAAGCACACACACATGCACAAGCACACACGCATAATTAATGTTAACACACAAATTGTTTCACAACTTCAAACAGTTATTTTAAGAATGTTTCCTTTTTAGCAAACCATTACTTTGCAGAATGTGAAAAACAGCAAATCATGATTTTACATTCACCTAAAATGTGCATTGATCTTCTGCTGCAAGCAAATGCATTGTAGCCAAGTAATCAAAATGTATGCCATGATTCAATTATTCCCTAGAAAATTCAATTCTTCCCAAGAAACATGAGGTGTCGTGATGTGTTTTAATGTATTTTCACTAGAGTTGTTTTTACTCTTCAGACACATCAGACTCGACCAGTGGTCCACCTGCAGTTCACCCACTGGCCACCTAGGTAAGGGTCAGTCTCCCTGGACAGTGTCCTTGTGTGGTTTGTGTGAATCAGCTCATAGAAAGATAGTTATCACATGTAGTGAAACCCAAGCAAGATTTTACTCCAAACCACATTTCTTTGCACTTTCCTAGTAATTACACAACGATTTACGTTCAACAAAACAACATGTGTGTGTCTTGATTTGTGACTATTGCCTGGAGTCAGATCAACTGTTGAAATATTGTTGACAATCAACATTTTTATCAATTTGAAAGGAATGCTGACACAGAGGAATCTCTCTGTAAGAACCAGGTTTACTGTGAGTGATGATTGTGCATGATTACACCACACTGCGGACTCACTGAAATACCAGTGGATTTGATAAAGGTGTTTGTGTTTCAGCGGTGAACCCGAGAGTCCGTCTCTCCTGCTGCAGTTCATCTCACAAGTTCACTCTTTCTACATCCAACAGCGCAATCTAATGAAGCCACTTGTAGTTCACTGTAGGTGAGTCACAGATCTTGAAAGGGTTTAGTAACAGCTACAGGATCACAGTAGCTCAGTGGTTAGAACCAAATTGGTCTACAGAATACATGTTCGAACTCTGTGCTGTCATAATGAACCCTGGGCAAGTCTCTACATTGCTTCAGTTCACTCAGATGTATGCATGAATACCTGGCTATAGACAGTGGCTGATAATTGTCAACAAGTAATCTTCGTGCATTAATTGCAACACTGCAGAATGCTTCCCACAGAAATTGTGTGGTGTTCCATTGAACAGGTCTGCCAGGTCATAGAGTGTAAACCTTTTGAGCAACCCTCAGGACAAGATATAGGGTAGTAAATGAACTATGAGAGAGGTGTTGGAGAGCTCAGTGTGATGGCAGTAAAGAGATGTGAAAATAAAGACAAACAAAAAAGAGCTTCACTCCAGACAGCAGGATGAAAGAGTGAACATGTTTTTTAATTTGATTTAATTAAGTAATTCAGACAAAAGTTAGGTAGTACTAAAGTCAGAATCGTCACATGTCACTGTGTCATTTAATGTTAATTAAATCAAACCAGAATTGGCCGGGGGGAAACATAAAAAATTGATCGTTTTGATAATCTTTGTAATGAGTGCACTCTTTTACTTAACAAACTTTGCAACCTGACCACATACTGAGGATTTGTGATTGACTGAATTCAGAAAACGTTAAGTAACAGTGCTCCTTGTCTTTCCATTAGTTTTCCAAGTGAATAATCTTCACTGGTTCTGTCCTGTACAACCATCCACATCCACATCTGTTTCAGCAACGGCGTTGGTCGCACAGGCACATTCTGTGTCATCTACACAGGGGTTCAAGAGGTCAACCGGGGTCACGGCATCGTTGACATTGTGGAGCTGGTGCAGCGATTGCGACAGAGACGCAAATACATGGTGGAGGAACAGAGCCAGCTCGCGTTCAGCTACCGCGCCATTCTCTACTTCGCACAGGACCTCCTCATGAAACGTTAGTATGACCTCTTGCAAAGTAACACTTGAAAAAGAACTATTTCTGATGTCTTATTTGTCTTAATTATTGTTTTATTTGGAAATAAATTTAGTTAATTACTTTATGTACCTAACTTCTTTAGTGCATAGTCTAATAATATATGTCACCATCTCTTAATTTAAGAAAATGTATTTTATTTAGTGTGGAATTTTGTAAGTTAATTTCTAAGTTGACATCAACAGAATCCATGATACAAGTGACCCTTTGGTCTTTCTATACAAATTTGTTGTGCAACTGGCATGGTCCTGAACATCCAGTGGCTTCATACCACTCAGTGAGTCATGTGACTGTAAACTAAAATTCAACATCTCTATGACCACTGGCTGTTTCTGATTGTAGGTGGTATCCTGACGAGTCGAGCGTCGTTTGGAGACAAATTACCTGCGCGAGGGGAACGCGTACACCAACGGACACCGTCAGAAGACTTCATCATGGGCACCGGCAGCAGCCTCGGTGTCATCCAGTCAAATATCGCAAAGATGAGCTTTAAAACCACCAGCACTCCAAACACTGCAACGACGGCAAACAACCACACATCTGGCCCTCCCCCACTGGAGAGTTCTTCATCAAACTCTGACGGTACGATGCCGGGAGACGCAGGCGTAACATCGGTGGTAAACAATCAGGTTTCTGCACAGGGCGAAACAGAAACGGGCGATTCACTGCCCGAGTCAACCGGTGTGTCATGTGACGATGCCGTCACATCAACAATCCCAGAATCACTTGCCAAGCTGCAAGACCCGCACACATTCCAGCTCGGCACGTCAACGCCACCTAGTGAGACGCGCATTACAAAAGCGAGTTTCACGAATAAGACGACAAATCTGGCAGACAATCTGAACAAGATGGATGATCCTCTGAGTTCTCTTGATCCTCTCTGGACAATGAAGGGACAGAGTCAGTCGTCATAGCATGTATGTCTGGTTCCGTGGTCTAGCTGGGTACAGAACCAGCTGTTTTTAGATTTAACGGACTAACGATTTAGAATCACTCGGGAGGGAGGGTAATACAGTAAAGTACAATCATGTTTCGTCTTTTTCTATGCGCAGTCTGTCGTAGACGTAAGCAATCATGGCCCTCTAAACCGCATCTTTGTGTTTTGCAGTTATCTTACACTCTTTCCAAACTACATCGACAGACTGTCTATTAATTTCATCTTTGGCATCTTTTGCATGTCTCCCTTGGTCTGTTGTGCTTGGTACGTAAGCTTTACAAGTTTGATCAACCATTCATTAATTTCTGCTGTTGAGGCTGGTGTTCTTGCATGTTCAACTGTTCCACAAGTTTATATATATATCGCAGGAATACTTCAAATGTGTGACAAGTTTGAACCTCCACACAGCAAATCTGGTGTCTTTCTGAAAGGAAGTCAAGTCGAACATTGACATAGATGGCTTTAAATATGTAGCAGAATGTTCGATCATGCACATTTGTGGCTTATGTGTGGCAACGTTGTGGTGACGTCATGCATATGATGCATTGGCTTCTTTGCTACTAGTCCGGTCTATACTTGGGCAGTTTGATGTAAGTGTTATAGCCACTTTTGCAAACTAACATCGAAACAGTAGCAGTAATGTTAACATTTAATCACTTGGTATCCAACAGAATTAATGCTCATACAATCCGACAGCCATTCCACCTCACAGTGGAATGGCATACACCTAGCACCTGTGTGTGAACATATAAAGCATTTATCCGTGAAACGCTATAACTACATTGTTAGTGATGGTTGGCTGTATTGGGTGTGCTATTAGCATGCCGGATAAAAAATGTGAACATGCATTGTGTGAAAGAAATGCGTGAACTTGAGTGTGTGTCACAGTGGTATGGCGAGAGATTGCAACCAGACAGCGCTTTGATGCGTCAATGACAGAATGACAATGTAGTTTTGTAATGTATTTTATATCACACAAAAGAATGTAAACAGTCACTTCTTCCACTAAAGTTTAAAAGTTGTGCATACACGTGCTGTGTACACTCAGTGTTTATGCTTGCATGTTGTGTGTTTGCGTGCATGCAAGTGTGCATGTTGTGTGTTTGCGTGCATGCAAGTGTGCATGTGTGTTTGCATGCATGCAAGAGTGCATGTTGTATTGACAAGCAGTGTGTTTGAATGTGCAACACATTCGGCATAAAGATAGCTGCATGAAAGAAGTAATATCAAATTTACTGTGGCTTCCACTTAACTGTTTTGCCATATAATATTATGTATATACTGTTGTATCTGGGGAAAATTATGTGCATTGATGTGATACTAAATTATCAATTATAATCACCAAGATTTGGTATTTGTTTTATCAAATTAAGTGTTTATGAAAGCCAAGCTAATATAACATATTCTAAACAGACTTCCCTGTAATGTTTATACAAAACCTGTGCTTAACAAGTTTGTGTTTCCCCAATTAATCAATACAACCCAATTATTCTCAGACTCAATATCTTTTCACAATATTCAGTTATGTTCTGCATAAAAGCATGCATTATCTCTTGGAAACGTAAACAAAAATTGGCATATTTTTATTTGTGTTCTTTGCCTGCAATATAAAACAGACACAAGGCGGCAAGGGTTCAGAAATTGCTTCACATCAACTCCCACCTACTGGCCTAACAAGAATATCGTAATTTCTCAGTAATCACTGACCACCTGCCTAAATATTAAGCTTTTTTCAGATAGTAGGTAGTAAGACAAATTTATCATATTTTGATTACCAACATGATTTATAATGTGTAAAATTCGATGTAATGCAATTGCTGGGCTACATGATTTAAGATCAATTTCACACTGACAAAACTCTACAACACTGAGCAGACATTTCTCATTCCTATCTCAGTTCGACATTCATTTCCTTCGCAACTGTCAGTCGGACTGCATTCTGTAAGCTGTGTGCGAGGTCATGTGACACAGCCTTCACAGATGATTGGTAGATCTCCCTGTAGCAACGAGATGTCTTCCCTGTACTTGGATCCGTCCAAACATTCATCAAGATAACATTCTTGATCGTGTCACCAGTGATCTCGCGAATCAGCTGGTGAAGTTTTGTTTCATCGAAATACTGCTGCTCCGGATCTTCCCAGAAGGCTATGTCATGCCTCCACATCGGAGGAAAGAGACTGGGTTCACATACAGGTGACGCGTTTCCCTCGCTCACACTAGAGGGCGCTTCACACCACAAGACATTTGCATCTGCAAGATCGAATTTCACCTGTGCTATCGAATCCAGACTGAGCACAAATACGAAAGCAGAATGTTGGTGTGTTTGAAGTTTTCTCACATATCCGAGCTTCTGTGTCACATGATCAGTTACAGTCTCGGCGAGTTTCTTGTCGGGTTTTCCTAGTTCCGGCACCTGGTTGCACGGCAACGTGACTCTAGCGCTGGCACTCGTGTAGGAGGCATGTATAACAAACTCTGCTGTCACCAGTTGTTCACACGCGTCAGGTTTACACACAGTCACCACGACATCACCGTCAGACAATAACATAGCCAATGCTTGGGATAACAATTTAAGGAATTCATCAATGCTTTCGTTTTCATGGATAACGCCAATAAACTCGTGTTGTACAGGGGAGGCAGCGTGGGTCGATCATTGTTCTCTTGCACACAACCCCTGCTGCCACACACAGCTCCCCCTGCTGGAAGGAATCGGAACCAAGAATGTGATCGATGTGTTGAAGAAGTGACATTCTGAGAGTGGGGCGATTTGACCGATGTGAACCACACTGTGACTTGTCACTTGGGCACAGTGGCGACACCTGTTGTGTATGTGAAGTAGATCCGGTCTGTTTGGCAATGCAGAAATTCTTTTGTGTGTGTTTATACTGAACTGTATGTTCACCTTTAGATGCGTTACCCTTGCTGACTCCGTCCTCTGGAGTCAGATAATAACTCTGTTTCGACCCATTTCTCCCATCTGCATCAGATGTTTCAATGTCATCCCCGTTTTGGGTCATTTCTGCAGTGACCACCGAACAGCATTTTTCACTGACCACTAGTGGCAGTGGACCAACGTCCTTGACCGATGCGAACGTACCAGTCAAAGAGGTCATCAACTCTGTCCTCACTACAGTAATAGGGTGGCTTGGTTGCCCCAACAGATCCCTGCAACAAATAGAGGGTGAGTTAGGGTAATTAACACACTCAACCAGACGGTTTCTATTTATATTGTATAAGTTGCATAAAGTTATGTTGCACAGTATAAACTAGTATATTATATACAATTTATTCTAACATATTGACCATATTTTCAATGAAGGAAAAACAAAGTTCTATTATTAACTCAACAATTCATTGTTTATAAACAAAACTAGCTAAAAAGCCTATTCTTTGTTTGATTGTACAGCTGATCTTCACTCGAAGCAACTATTCAAATAATTCATTTGCACAATTCAGAATAAATATAAGGTAGACATTTAGAATATGGATATCATGTTTATTCAAGTTTCTGTTCTGTTGAAATGATTATTTTCGTATTACTATCGGGTCATGGGTTTTAATCCCTGAAAGTATGGGGCTTGAAGTTCAAGCAATCTGAGAGGAAACTGCTAAGACATCCTAATACATACAGTAACTGCATTGTCATTTGACAGTCGAGCTATAACTTAAATCCCTGAATAGCAATCTTGAATAATTCTGAGGGACGTCATGCATTGCTTTGAGGCAGCGTCTTGTGTCAATATGGTCTTATCTAGGTTTAAGACCTTTGAAAGCAGTCACCTGACATGTAAATCAACTACCGGTATATACTAAAACATTGCTAAATTTCAGCAACAACAAAATGGCTTGTTAAGACGTTTTTTGCCAGTCAATATGAATGTTAAAACAGATATACTTCATATAAAAAAATTCATGGTAAAAACAAACATAAAAAAGTTGCTTTAATGTATACACTAAATGTACAGAGCTGACGATTTAATTTAAAAAAACAATCGGTTTCGTCTAATGGTGCAACCACAGCTATTGGAGTGGAGCTGGGACATGTGGGGATTTAACACAGAGGAATCATATTGTAAACTGACGATGAATGGCCTCCTATGAAATACTCACATGTTCAACTTTCTAGCAATGTAAGCCTCTGTGAGAAACATCATTCCGTCTGCTGTTATTTCAGACATTTCTTGTTTAAACGGCATAGAAGGCATCAGGACAGGAGGCGACTTTCTAAAGATGTAGGTGAGAGCTCCATCGGTACGGAAGTGACGGTCCTGACTCCTAGCAAGAGGAAACTTTTACTTGTTACTGTTGACAATACTGAGAGTAAATGCAACAAATAAATAGGCTATAACTATACTATTCATATTATGCAATACTGCTATCATACAGGTGCCTAAAACACATTAATATCCAAGAACCTATTTTACAAATATAAACTTGATCGATAGAACTTTCCTAGCTTGAAAGAATAAATGTAAACCCATGCTTATGAGACCTTTATAATATCGCCATCTGTAAGCCTAATAAATATAATAATAATAATAATAATCTTTATTTTGACACCATCAAATCCGGGACGGCTGTCCCGTTCACGGGTGTGTACATACATGTAAATTTGCATATGCTGATTAAAATAATGGTGACAGTAATAATGATAATAATATAAAGTAATGAGACACTATGATAAAAACCGTGTAAAATTGGCTATGTATAAATTATATAATTCTTTAAAAAAAGGAATATTAAACATATATATAAAGCCAGGTATCACCAGAACTCTTTTCTGTCAATTTGAAACAAGTTTGTTTGTGTCCCAAACGATATGTATAATGAAAATGGATTCTTTGATAGCTTTAAACTTATTTACAATCTTGGTAATATGACTAATATCATTATTTCATGTAATACTATGCCATTATTTCATTAAAATTACATCTTATTATTTTAATCACTAATAACTGTATCATATATGAATAACATAGGCATAGCCTAAACTAGAAGCTCTCCGCATGCAGAGTTATTTGGGGTATTACAGGGATATATTATGGAGGTAATGGGAAATTGTGTAATTTGGCTTTGAATTTTATTTTAAAAACCTATGTATAGGGGTATATAATCTTAAGATTTATCTTCAGTATACTGTTTTTTTCTAACATAATAAGTGTATTGTATACTAAAACATTATCAGTAACATGCTAACATTGTTGCATTGGGAAAAATAAACATGATATTTATCATTATGTACCATCACTATCATGTCTCACCTGTACCCAGTGGCTGAGTAAGCAGAATACATGTGTGCATCAAATGGTTCAACCCTACACAAAACTAGGTCAGCATAGGTTGCCATGGCAATGACCTGCCAACTATCTGCCCACAGTCTGATTGGTTGATCCATGGGTGTGCCACCTTGACCCTTGCACAAGGTCACACACACAGATCCACTGGGATGAATCGCATCAGTAGCACTAGGAAGGAACAAACAGTTTTACTGTCAACTAAAATCATCAACAGCTGAAATGTAGTTACTTTTTTAGTTGATCATATACATTTCACAATTGAAGATACAAGGTGTTTATTTTATTCAACTTTCTAAAGTGCCTACAACGAAATTGCAACAGGAATACCAATGGAAGAACAGACCTAAGGAAGAACTCCCTGAGGAGTCTCCGGTTTCTTCTGATGTCCGACTTGCCTCCCACGTGCGGGAAGTTGAACACCACTTTGTGAAACTTCTTCTGGTGCAGTTCCGCATGACTGGTCAGGGATGTGGCATCCACTTCATACAACACTGTCACCCCTGCAATGGAGATGACACTGGTGCGGTACTTAGTGTAACATTGTACATTATATGCTATGTGTATAAGTACATAATGTTTTAAAAGTAACATAAAGGCTAGAGTTTCAAAATGTGTATCAACCTATCAACGCATGTTTTTGATGCATTTATCAATTCAATTTAAATGACTTCTGGGAACCTAAAAGGTTCTATCAAGATCTAATAAAAATTATGGTCAACACAATTCCATTATTCCATTCAATCAATTCCAGCTTAAATTCATTCAATTTCTTTCAATTCAATTTATTCCATTCCAATTTCATTTGTTTCAATTCAATTTTTTTCAATTCCAATTCCATCTACATTCATCTAATTCCAATTCCCGCTACAATTCACAAAATAAAAGTTAACCATAAAATTATACGATTAATGTGCATACAGGGGGGGGGTGAAACAATGTTATTGTAATTTTATTGAAACACTAGATTTAACAAGATTTAATAAGATTGCCACCTAGAGATTCAACTCTAGATGGCAGGTGGACTACGAAGCCATTTGACTTATCGAGAGTCCAACCTATCTATCTAAGTATACCCCGCCCTTCTTAGGTATATGTCGATTTAATTTTTAAATATATTAACACTACTAGCACCTACACAATCAGCTGATAATCTGTTCCATTCGTTTACTGTTCTTTGTGAAAATGAAAATTTTCTAATATCTAGTCTACACTGCTTCTTTGCTAATGTAACTCCATGTCCTCTAGTCCTTCTCTCTTCCTTGACTGGATCAGCACATTAAAATGGTTTTGACTCACTGAGACGTAGCGTAATGAAGCATGCAGAAATAAGATAAACAATTAACTCAGAATATTTAAATGTATAAACAGTGTTTAAATGTCAATACAAGCAAGGTATTACAAACTGATTGAATAGCTAGGTAGAACATAAAACCACTGAGTGGCTTCTGGGTAGTACTGGCTGGGTAAAATATAGTTTTATATTTTACAACATTTTATATAAATGATGGTTGTCACATTCTGGTTTATAACCTATAAGTGTTGCCAGTCTTCACTGGACTTATGTCTGCATTGGTAATCTCTGGACCTTAAATGTTACATTTTGGACTGCTTGGAGATATCCTGGCTTCACTAGTGGTACCTGGGTAGTACCAGTATATGCTTAGCATGTGATACTGGAAATGCATGATTGTTATCTGGGCAATGTCAATGGATCTTTGAAGCAGTCCCCAGCCAGCACTCATTCACACAAGGCAATAGGACAGGTCTAATTGACTTCCCATTCATCAGTTTCATCCACTGATTAGTTGCTGGGTAATGTTTGACCAGCAGCTTCATTGTCCAACTTTTCTTGGTCATTAAACACCTGCACAGCAATACTCCCAACTGTCTATAAAATATCCGTCACAGCTTCACAAAAACATAAAATGCTCAATTCCTTTTCATTCAATTCCAATTCAATTCAGTATCTTTCAATTCCGATTCATTTCATCTTGTTCGAAATCTTTCAATTCCAATTCCCGCTCCAATTCCAGAATTTAATTGGAGTTGAATTGATCAATTCCAATTGTTTCTGAATTGACCCCAGCCCTGGTCAACACCACTTTTACGGTGTCTGTGATGGCCACTGGAACAGGATAATTTACTTTACTTTTACAGCCATGTTTATTACAAGTCATAAATTTTAGATATACATATTAAAATGTCTACATATGGACATTCAGCAGCTAAAATAACTCATTTCATGCCCCAAATTATTTCTGCCTTCAGGAAAAAATAATTAATGTGTGTGTCATATGATGTCTGCAGTCTAATAAGTGATGACAAATTATATATTTGAATACACAGTACCGTTCAATGGCTCATGAGAAACGTTTAACTGGTATTTACACTGCATTCCTTTGATTGGAGCATGAATCAGACAGTTGTCTGCAATGCTCATGTAAGTGCTATGGTAATTTACTACACCTGCCATGGATAGTGTATATGTCACATGACTGACTGCACAGATGAAATAAACTAATAGTGTATATGTCACATGACTGACTGCACAGATGAAATAAACTAATAGTGTATATGTCACATGACTGACTGCACAGATGAAATAAACTAATAGTGTATATGTCACATGACTGACTGCAAAGATGAAATAAACTAATAGTGTATATGTCACATGACTGACTGCACAGATGAAATAAACTAATAGTGTATATGTCACATGACTGACTGCACAGATGAAATAAACTAATACCTTGTTCTTTCAACAGACCCACATTGGTTCTTGAGTGGATGTGTCGTTTGTACAAGTCAGCCTCTGTCAGTAGGCAACTTGTTGTGATGTCTGCTCCAATCAGATGCTTCTGCAGTGCCACAGAGAAGGAGAAATCTCCTTCACCAACGAGCAGCATCGTTTCTCGGCTGTCTCCACTCATTCTGTTGCAAAAAACATATTTATTGTATTGACAAGTCATGCTACAGATTTATTATGTAGTAAAACAAAATATGCATCTTTCTTTGGTGCAGATATCTTGTACCTGCAGTTGACTTGTTTGATGTGCTGTTTTTTGTAGCCCTATTCTTCAGTTTAGCATTTCGTGTATGATGGATCAGGGATGAACATTTTTTTTCATTGTGACAGAGTTAGTTACCAACTGCTGATTGAAACGGTGGGCGTGCAGAGGGATTAATTTTGGCAGATTACCATTTAGCAAAGAGCATATGCTTGCAATTTCCCTAGTCGAGATTCATGGGACACTGCAGGCAAAGCTTTGCCGATCTCCCCAGATCAATGACAGGTCCAAACCCGGAGGCACCGTACAAGCCAGCTAGATTTAGGTCAAGGCTAAAGATGACTAGTTGTACTTATTGTTTCCAGCACTCTGCAATTTTGTATTAACATCTTGGATACTGCTAGCTTTGGGGTGCACAGTTTATCTAGACCAGTCCACTATTATAAAATAGGGGTCTAGTAGTCAAGGTTCCTATTGTGTTAATGACCTATGGATGATTGATTACCCTGTTGGCTGGGCTCCTCAGGGCCTTCACTTCAGGGTATACAAAAGCACCCTCCTCTCACAGAAAAAGAAACTAAAGTGTGTGTTTTGTTGTCTTTTTATTATGATTGCTTTACTATAACTGACTATGTATTCACTAATTTACTACAGCCCACAGGGTAATCAATCAGCCATAGGTCATTAACACAGTAGGAACCCTGGTCTAGATAAGGAGTCAGACCACATTTGCACCCACGGATTGCCCCAGATTATATCACCAAGCAAAATTACAACTGTATTAATATGCAGAAATGCACCGACTGACAGCTGTCATAAATTGACAGCTCTGATGTCACGCTGCACGAAAACATTATTTCTAATCACTCCACACTACATATGTGCTCACAGAAATTCAGACAACCTGCATAGTGCTGCTTTTAAAGGGTACTCTTTGGGTAATGGCGGACGCGCACCTTATTGTGGTCTTACATCATAAGCTTATCTTATGAGATAGTGGTGTCATTCCAATAGAAACAATTTTTAAAGAACATAGTCATCAAGCAGACCTTTCTCAGTTTCTGTGCTGACACTATCACTGAATCAATGTGACTGGTTTCACTGCTTGTCAATCATGTCATCATCCTCATTAAGTGGTTTGTAGTTTGTACGTCCAAAATTGAGACCGATCCGACTTTAGCGTGATCTCCGAGTTACTATGCCTATGGATACCAGGAAATAGAATGCGCTACATCATGAATACCTTTACACGACTAATATTAAGCGAATGTAACGCACTTGTATAGAAAAGTTGTTTACACATTTCTACATGTGTTTATCACTTCCGGTTTCCACGCCAACTTCCGGCTACACGTTCGTCTTATAGTCCCTAGGTGGCGAACTTGACTGGTCCTCGTTCCGCTATGTGGCGCCACAAATGAATCGCTCGCCTGGCGTAGCAATTACTTCACTTCACTTTACTTTATTGTCCTTAAAAGGATATGCATTTTACAACTCATGATCACATTTAAAATATATGGGATAGTCTCAACAAAATGCAAATGAATTTCCAGATGTATACACTACAAGAACAATTCAACCGGGTGACATCAATATGACTCATTTAGCATTCAACATTCTAATGGCCACCGGCACAAAACTCCTGCTATAGCGACATGTTTTACATTTTATACAACGGTATCTCCTTTGAGACGGAAGTACATGGAAGAACGTAGAGAGCGGGTGATCAGACTCAGTAGCGACTGCTCGAGCTTTCTTCAAAATTGCATGGTCGATTATTTCGGAGAGCTTTGGTGTAGGTAAACCAATGATCTTGGCAGAAACATGTGAGATTTTCAGAAGCCTGTTACGGTTTTTCACAGAAAGAGCAGGGTAGTAACAAATGCTGCAGTAGGTTAAGAGAGGCTCAATTATGCTACGGTAAAGGCGTAGAAGAAGTAGTGGATCAACATAGAAAGCTCGTAACTTTCGAAGAACGTGCAGTCGCTGCTGAGACTTCTTTTGCACGGCTGTAACACGCTCTAGCTGTAAATGACAATTTTTCATCTAATATAACACCGAGGTATTTGAATGAATCAACCTGTTCCACAGGTTCACCGTTGATGACAATAGGACTAATGACAGTTCTATTACGACGGAAGTCGATGCACATTTCTTTCGTTTTGGAAACATTCAGATGCAGAAAATTATTACTGCACCAACTAGAAAAACGTACCACTGAAGAAAGACTGGTATGAGGCAAAATCATTCAAAAGAGCGAGCATGGCTGTATCATCAGATAACCTCACAAATTGGGTAGATGAATCAACACTACGACAGTCATTTGTATACAAGGTGTACAAAAATGGACTCAGAACACAACCCTGAGGCGCACCTGTGTTGCTAACAAGCACTGGTGACTTTATGTCACCCACTCGAACACACTGCGGGCGATTACTTAAGAAATTATGTGATTGCCCGAGTCATCAACATCACAAAGAGACAGTTGTTACGAATTATATGACCCCAGATATTTAATATATATATATATATATATATATATATATATATATATATATATATATATATATATATATATATTATTTATTTATATATATATATATTTATTTATTTATTTATTTATTTATTTATAAGGCTAAATGCTGCATAGGAAGACCTGTGCATATACGACCGCCTACAAGAAACCGGCAGTACATGTTTATGTAACTGAATTACCAATTATGTCTAATATAAATAGCACCACATAATACAATATTGTTATGATATTGTACTAAATAACATATACACACAAAAATGGGTTTCCTTAAAATGCTCCCGTACGGGAGACCGGTGTGTAATCGGAAGTTAGTTATTAGTTATACTTATTTGCAGTAGTACAATATATATTTAACGCCGACCTGGTATATCCAAACCCAATACAACGATAACAATAACAACGTAAATGTATTATTTATATATACATCGTCGTACATATTTGTCGTACTAAATTTGCGTGGATATACTTAAAACTAATAAATAACATATGAACAATGCATATAATGCAAGCTGATATCATGGTTATGAAGCATGTAGAACTGATTCAGGTTCAGATTATTTTTAATATGAGATTTTATTTTTGCAAAATGTGAGCTTGTTTTGAAGATGCAGAAAATGTGTAGTTGCAAAAGTTGTCCGTTTTCCAAAAGCCACAATTATTGAATCAAGTAGCTTTCCCCAAAGGACGTCCGTGGATAATGTAGAACACAAACATTTCTGATTTGTTTATGCGCAATATAGACACGTTTCACACATGTAATATAATGAAAACGTAATGGATTTTGGGGCTAGTTAAATACATAATACCTCGATATGATTGTAATTAAAATGGTTCAGACATTTGTGTTAAATACATGCGTAATGAATGAAATTAAGCAACTAAATCGTGATAGTGTGTTCATTAAATCCTCAACAATGATACAATGCACAATATATTATATCACTTAACATTTATTTTGACATCTGGAGCATTTATGGAAACATCAACAACTGAAATGTCTTGATGAAGCAGCGTACTTATCATGACAAATAACGTGTACACGGCAGCATGAATACATACAAATGTGAGAATTTCTTATCATTGATCTGTTGAAAGATATTGTTAAATATAAGATTACCTGAACACATACTCAACATGTTACAAAGCATTGCAGCACATATGTAGCGTTTCATAACACAGGTATATGTATTAATGTTTCAGCCATCACATTTGCTGATAACGTAGAATACAAAATAATGTTGTCCACTCTGGCAGCATTTTAATATTAAACAGGCATACAACTGTCGTGTTATTACAAGACCACACTGTTGTCGGACATGACAGAAGAAATAGCAGTGATCTGGTCATTCGTTGTTTCGCAAAATGAGTTTTGTTATCGTCGTTAACGTTGAATACAAATAACGTAGAATACAAGATTGGACAACCACCTATCAGTTCAGGTGAGATACGACCTCAGCATCTAATGGACATTACCTGAATACATGTTGTGACCTGCCTGTTGGAGCAGGAGTGGCTACTGTTGTCAAGTTGTCCTTACCAATTACCCATAGATCATCAGGACGTGGTCCTACTGTAACAACCCAAGATATTGCAAACATTTTATCAGCTTCTCGTTTCACAGCCCCACATCTCCCATCGTACGGTTCTTTATCACATTACCTTGCGCGGTTTCGAAGTACTACCATGACGCAGATATGTCGAACATGACCTCGTACAATTGACATCAGATTCGCTATTGTGCTGTTCCTATAGTGACCTGCCTGATCCAACCAACGATGACCTTTATGATGCAACACTACGCCATTTCATCTGACAGCACCGCAAGGCTCTTGTGTTTCAAGTACACCGTTAACTCCCTTGTAGTGTATCTCCGCAGGACAAACTTTCACTTGGTCCTTAGAGTAGTACACGCTGCTTATTTCTTCCAGAAAATGGCACGGTGAAATCTACTTGCAAGGTGCATTAGGTTTCTGCGAGAGTGTGTTTTAAGAATGGCAAGGTTCTCGTATTGAGTGTGGTTTGGGGGGCGTCCATGCATTCCAAGAAATCGTCTTTGAAGTGAACATGAACATAGAAATAGTTTTTCATATACGAGTGTCGTTTTTGTTATGGTAGCATCTTTGTATGGGCCTTGATTTATTTCTAACTTCGATCAGTTCTTCGCTCAGTGTATTCGCATCTTTCCCTAGAATGTTATGTCTTCTTCTCTTTCTAGCTTTCAAGTCAATTGTTTTACGTAGTACATATTGATTGTTTGCTGATTTTCGCGGCTTTTTACTTGAACTTTAAAATAACACAAGTCAATAGAACTACACTCACTAAAGACAATAGGAAGATACCCAAGAAATATTACACGCTACAATGAAATGATAAATACTCAGAAAACAACTAAGTCTGAGTGGTATTATATGATAGTAATATCTCAATGTGAAGGAAATCCTTAGTACAATATCACATTTGTTTGTTATACATGCATTGCTAAATACAAGTTTACCTTTGGTTTTGCAAATTGGTTGTCAGACCCGCAGCAAAACCACATTCGTTTGGGTCTGGCCCAAATGTTGCCGTAAGAACGCCATGGAATGTGTTACAATGCTACCTTCCCCGCGATAACGTAGAATACAGGATAACGTAAAATACATCATTTGATACTACTGAAATGTAATTAAATTAGGTATGTATATCATGCACAACTTTTATTTCACAAAACAAACAAGGTAATTTCACATAGTATACCTTGAATGTAAACTTGGGAAAGAAATAATTCTTATTATGAAGGGAATCTAGCTAGTACAATGTCACATTTGTTTGTCGTGCATGCATTACTAAATGCAAGCTTATCTTTGGTTTTGCAAAGTTTGTGTTAGACCCGCAGCAGAACCACTTTCGTTTGAATCTGGCCTAAACGTTGGCAATGAACGCCATGGAATGTGTTACAATGCTTCCTTCCCCGCGATAACGTAAACTACCGGATAACGTAAAATACATCATTTGGTATTATTGAACCATATGTGATTAAATTAGGTATGTATATCACGCACAACTTTTATTTCACAAAATAAATAAGTACAATATTATATTTGTTTGTCATGCATACATTGCTAAATAAAAACTTATCTTTGGTTTTGCAAATTATCTGTTAGACCCGCAGCAGAACCACTTTCGTTTGGATCTGGCTTAAACTTTGCCATAAGAACACTTTAAGAACGCTATGGAATGCCTCCTACCCCGCGATAACGTAGAATAACGGATAACGTAAAATACACCATTTGGTATAGTCATTCTTTGCAAATACTCACAGGAATCTGATATATAACGGTTAATTTGGTTGTAGGCGTTATGCAAAGCCTAATACTGATTCTAACACAAATGTTTTATCCCGTATTCCAAGTGTAAGTATGTATACATAGATAAGTTATAATATATAGCAACAGCCATATTGTATATGCACAGTGAACTCTCGTTATTCAAGTAGCACTCTCTAAATAAACGCATTGCCAGAGCGTCGTATTCCGTCAAAACGCATTAAGCCGGCTTCTACAGTATGCGGTCGTTTATAGCGTTGAATACGTATTATTACTATATACACTTTATACAAAATATATTTCTATGTGTGCTACATTTTACAATGCCACCAGACTATATACATTATATAACTAATATACGTACGTTGAAGACTATGACAAAAATTAATTATTTCATAGTTGGCTTCCCGTCAATGTTAGCGCACAGAAGGCTAGCTGCATTATAAATCTGACTGTGACATAAAAAACCGTGGAAGCGATGAACTTCTTCGTGCATGCCTGAGATGCGTGTGTGTGTGTGTGTGTGTGTGTGTGTGTGTGTGTGTGTGTGTGTGTGTGTGTGTGTGTGTGTGTGTGTGTGTGTGTGTGTGTGTGTTGTGTGTTTTTATATATATATATATATATATATATATATACACGCATATATATATATATATATATATATATATATATATATATATTATAATATATATATAAATATATATATATATATATATATATATATATAACCATATATATATATATATATATATATATATATATATATATATATATACACGCATACGCACACACCCTTAATACATGCATGCACACATGCACTTATACACACGAACACACATTCGCACGCACACTCACACGCACCCTTACTCACTGTGCCGTACGGGCTTGGTTCCGTTGTCTTGCACTCACTGTCAGTTATGAATTTGATCACATTGAAGCATGATGGGACACATACAAGACCCACGCGGTCTGTCGTGTAGTCCCCGCGACGTTCTCATATGTTAACTGACCCTCTAGATCAGTGTGTTGGTCTTGGAGACATGTCATTCTTTCTCCGCAGTTGCAAGTCACTTTGCGGGGACCACTTGCTCTGTTAGACCCCTATATGATATTATATCGGGCAATCATGACATCTGATGATGGGAACTGCTTTTTTATGCAGCCGCCTCGCATTAACTTCTGATTTACAGGGGATGGCGGGTGCAATGATATGTCTATCCCCACGGACAGTTCCCCGGGGAGCCACCTATGGCTCTTCATCCCATATTCCCAAGCGATGTTCTAATCGATTACCATCTTTAATCAATAGCGTTTCGAGAAGTGTGAGTGCATGCATGCGCACGTGCGTGTGTGCATGTGTGCGTGCGTGTATCGAATACAGGCTTCGTCTTCTTCTCACACGCCACGTCACAGTGTCTTATTCCCCTTTGTACCTGGTTCGCGCATCCACAACGAACATAACGATATCAACTCAAACCTGTTATTTTCTACGACATGACTCTTTATGTTTCAACGTCTTTATTATTATAAACGAAGAGCCTTAATTCATGGCGATACACTTTTCATGATTTTGATTAGAAACACAATGTAATGATGCTGTTTGTTTCATTGCACTTCTTCGTGGTTCCGAACTATCCATTTCATCAAATAAATCTGTCTTCACCTTCAACAATTCGATCCTGAAATGTTGTTGTTTGTTTGTTGCTTTGTGTTCGAGATGTCCGTAGAACAAGCGGAACTCATTTCATCCTTGAGATTGTTTCAAATGAAAGTGTTGCTTTGTGGTAGCTTCTCAACAACACAACGACTTCTTTTTTAGAAATAACGTTACAACCTTTTGAAGCATGATAGAGGCGCTACTCTACCGTACCGTATCTTGCCATATGGCCATTGTTTCATCAAGTCGATGTTTTGTCTCTTCTGGTAATATACAGATTGTGCCAAGAGTAATACAGTGGTGCCGACCTTACCGACTTCGAGGAATGCCGACAATTCAGGCATGATATATTTATACCTTAAAAATGTGTTTTATGTGTGATGGTCCAACTTGTTAGACTTGGAATCGTCATAGTAACGCAAGACAAGTATGCGTTTGTATAATTATGAGCATTA